>CM053584.1:321146146-321206421 GCA_028627135.1 Pseudochirops cupreus | reverse complement strand
TCTTTGCAGAAATGATACTTTAAGGTTCATTAGCGAAAATGTCGGTATTCTTTTCCACTGGGTGTTTCCTTTTTCCTTTGTTCACTATGGAGTTTTTCCAACCATGCACCTGGTTTGACCAGCAGTCAGCGAGATTCTGAGGATTCTCCCTATTTTATGGATTGGAACCCCTTGTGCCTCTGCAGACAGCTGCACGGCTGGACTCTTTCTTTAGCTGGAAAAGCAAGCATGCGATGTCTTTTGCCAGTGTCAATTAGAGATGGGTTCAAGGGAAGGTGCTCGGTTTGAATGCTGTTCTGCCAGAAGACCAAGGGGCCTTACACTTGAGCTGAGCAAGGTAGTACTCTTCTCTTCCCCAAGCCAATGGCTTGATAATGTGTGAATATACTCTTTTATAAGGTAAAATTTGCCAAATCAATTAAGTAACAAATCTGTTACTCTGCATGCTCTGGACTATTTTAGATATTATACATACATACACACATATACATATACACACACATTATATACCAACATATACATATGTGTGTGCATATATGTATATGCACATACATACATATATATACATATATATATATATATATATTTTTTTTTTTTGCAGGAGGGAAGGCAGGGCAATTGGGGTTAAGTAACTTGCCCAAGGTCACATAGCTAATAAGTGTTAAGTGTCTGAGGCTGGATTTGAACTCAGTTCCTCCTGACTCCAAGGCCACTGCTCTATTTATTCCCTGTGCCACCTAGCTGCTCCAACATATATACATATACACATACATATACCCACGTCTGTATATATATATATACACATATGCATATACATATACAATATGTATCATATATAGACACATGGAGAGAGAGAGACAGAGACAGAGAAAGACAAAGACAGAATTAGTTTCGAAAATAAATAGTTTTATGTTAAATAATACTCAGGCACTGGACAAACACCAACTACATTGAAACTAAATTAGGTATTAGGATAGTGAAAGACAAAGATGAAAATAATCTTCCAAACAAGAGGATGGAAGAGGTTTTAGGGCTTAGAAAATCTGCTACTTTCTTTGTAATTTTTGAAATGGACGAATCAACAGGAAACTGCATAAAATGGACTTGTTTTAGTGCTTTTAAAGTCAGATGTTTTACCTATATTTAAGTCTTCAAATCTAACCCTTTCCTCTAAGAGGTTCCAGAGCAGCTTTCCCTAGGCCTCTTATCCCCACCCCAGCCCCAAGCCAAACTCCTTTAATCTTATGTCCTGTCTGACCCTTGAACTATAATCAGAATAGAGAGGATTTCAAGTACATAAATTCTGGCTTCTCTAAAGGAAAGGAATACAATCTTAGAAGAAACTTCATCCTTTAAAAATCTCTTATCCTGTCTGGTGAAAACTTTAGATCATTATCAAATAGATGTTTAATCTTCAGAATCCTGTGCTTTCGTTTCTGTTTACTTAAAAGGCAGCTTCTCCCTCCCTACTGTTAGCATTGTTTCCATATTCAAATGCTGCCTTTAGAAACTCTTAGATTTTTGCTTTCTGAATTAAGGACAGTTTTTGTTTTGTTGGCAAAAAGTTCACATCTCTGACTTTGCCTGCAGAAACACTAAGAAATGCTTGGATGGGTATAGTGTCTAGCTTAGAATTTATTAAACCTTCATTTAAAACATATTTGTTTCTAATGTATTTTGGGGGAATTTTCAGTATCAAAGCTTCTTAATGACCACACAGGAGTCCTAAAGTAAAAAAGATAAAAGCTTACTAATTGACCATTAGTGGGTAAGGTACACAACCTCAATCCTTAGGTCCTTAGTGATAAAAAATCCAGAAGAGAAAAATGAATAAATAAGAGCCAATATGGTAAAGCCTTCATTTTGTAGCCTTAGTACCACTTAATAAATGCTTACTAATTGAGAAAGACTCATCACCTTCATTCATTTTTTACTATTTCCCTACTGTATTACTGGCTTCCCCCCCTTCCCCTAGTCCCCTGAAGTGTATTGACTCTCTGATGCTCCCAGAAACTCAAACAAGAAATAAGCAAGTACACCTGAGAACCCGACAGGCAAAGCATTAGCTAAGCCAGCTACAATCGCTGTATTGGAAGGCATAATCAGTAAACAGTATTTCACTTAAGCTAGTGGCACAAAGTGGTGGGATTTTCCATGGCCTAATGTTAAATGCATTAGAGGACTGCATTGGGAGTAACTGAATACCCATTGATGTTGGTGGCTGGAAGGCTAGACTCAAGTTCACCTTTCAAAACTCCTTCCCATCCATTTGAAAAGAAACTCACATGGATTTGGCTTTTAGAACTCACAGGCAAACTTTTCTTATAGAGTAAAATGTATTATGTTGCTGTTCCACGTGAAAGATAAAATGGAAGAGCATAGCACTCTGTGAACTGAAAGAATTCATTGTGGCACTTACAACAACAGAAACTTGGTTATGACATTGGGTCTTTGAAAGGTGCCAGATAACAAACGACCAGGGCATAACAGATCTAGCTGAATTCTGTTAATCTCCAATATATTATATTAATAAATGCCTGGTTGCTGATATACATTTCTCTTTGATCCTCAGATCTCGGAGATATCAACACATTCTTCAAACCAGCCAAATGTCCACTTATGGACTTGTATTTCATAAAACCAGAATCTGCCATTGTTACTTGGTTATGCATTCAAAAGTAAACCTGTTATCAGTTCATCTCGTACTTACTTGGCCAAAGCAAAATTATATCAAAGGTAGAAGTGAGTGCTAGACTTGATATTTGCTTTAATCGTACAAAAGGGACCGTACCTGAGTTATAAATTTCCACTTTAATTTGTTCTGGCAAAATTTTCCCTGCAATATTATTCAGTTAACTGCTCTTCAGTTATCTTGGATTATTGCGAAAATATCCTCTCATGTTCAAGTAGCCTAAGAAATTAGGATCTATATTTCAAAGCAAGAGATGTGGTCTTCTTTTAGGCAAAGGCGCACATGAAAGAAAGTATTCAGTCTCTGACAGGAATTTCTTTATTATTCCTAATAAATGGCAACATTTGTATAGTTCTTGGAAAGAACCCAAGCATTGTCCTTCCTTGTATAAAGGAATCACTTCCCCACCATGGAGCTGTATCTGGATGGACAATGACAGCCGTTTTTCAGTTTGTGACTATAATGCACAGCAACAGCCTGGTGCAGGAAATTAACTCAGCTATGCTTGCAACTACTAAGGGAATCTGGCAGCAGAAAACACAACAATTATGAAAACCAGACAAAGCATGAGAAGCAATATTGAAAAAAAAAAGGCTAAGATGACCCGTTACTCAATTAGTATGACTCCTACTGCCCAAATGAGGTGTTCAGACGTAAGGCCTAATACTCTTACGAAACAGGGAAGGGCTCTTGAATGGCCAGTACATCCAGATTTGAGTTTATATATGTACCCTTAGGGTATATATTTCTATAAGGGTAGAAAGAAGTATATCCTAATGAAATAAACATTGGATAGTGGATTTAGAGTCAGGAGACTTGGATTCAAATCCCAGCTCTAAAGCTTGCTAACCAGTTGACCACAAGCAAGTGCCTAAATCTTTCTGAGCAGCCATTCCTTACTTTGCAAAATGGAAATGATATTTTTTGTACTACCGCAGAGGGCTGTTAGGAGGATCAGGGAAATCAATTATGGAGAGAACTTTGTGAATTGTGAAGCACCATTTAAATGGGAGTTGCTGTTACTGCTCTTTTTTCTTATTAAGGGAAAATAAATTTCCCATGATAGTTTTCTGACAGGGTCCTAAATACTCTAGGAGGATGTAGGGTTCCTGCTAGAAGTGTTCCTCCTGCCCTGCCCTTCCCCACTTATCAGCAGCAGCGTGAGGATGTCATAGCATACAGTAGCTCAGCTTTTCTGGGAGAGAGCAGATCTCTCCTCTTGAACTGTTGCCCTGGGTCACCTTGTGATGAAACAGTGCAAGAAAGGAGAAAATGAGTGAGTGGCATCTTCTACAGTTCCTGAATATTCTCTTACTGGCTGACTGGCCTGTCACAGGGTCACAGATTTGCCTGTAAGCATCAAGTCAACCAGCTGAGCAACCAATTCAAACGCACACTGGCCTGCCTGATGCTGACTGATAGCCTGGTCAGTCAGTGATCTTTATATAAAGCGAGTTAGATTATAAGACCTCTGAGATTCCTTCTAGTCATGATCCTAACATCCCATGCGTCCTATAATTATTTCCAGGTCTCCATTACAGTAAGATTCTACACATATTTCTGATTCTGGCATTTGTCAGCTTGACCCAATGTAATCCCTCAGGGCTTCTGATTCTTTCCCCTTTCCTCCCTCCTCCTGATTTCACTTCTCTATTGTCTATTCTTTTGTATTTACAATTTTGGGGTTATCTTTGACTCTTCCCTCTTCTACCTCTAATATCTGATCAGCTGCCAATTCCTACTGATTCCGTCTTCACCACTTTTATTATACCTGTCACCTCATATCTATTTCCACTGCTACTACTCTGGTACCGGCCACTGATATTGCCCATTTGGAATAATCCAATGGTCTCCTCTGGGATGCCTTTGTTGTCAATTAGTTATTTCAGTCTCGTCCAACTCTTTATGACCCCATTTGGGGCTTTCTTGGCAAAGACACTGGAGTGATTTGCCATTTCATTTTCCAGCTTATTTTCCAGATGAGGAAACTGAGGCAAACAGGTTAAGTGACTTGTCTGGGTTCATACAGCTAATAAGTTTCTGAAGCCAGATTTGAATTCAGGAGATGAGTCTTCCTGACTTTTGGCCTGGCACTCTATCCACTGCACCACCTAGCTGCCTTTTTTCTTTTTTAGATTCTCTAATGCCTACAAATTATTTTCTTCTAGACCTCTCATAACATTCTAATGTCTTTTATAATTTAAAATTATGCATCACAGGTATCTATGTTGCTTTCTCGCTCCCCCTACTAGACTGTAAGCTTCTTGAGAGTGGGAACCATGTCTTAGGAAACCTTTGTATTTCCCCCTGCAAACAGAATAGTGTTACGTGCCTTGATTGGCCCTCCTGATTTGTTGCATTGTATTGAATCCAGCATTTTGATTTGTGCCCATCTCCATTGGCAGCAAAATAAAATGTGCTTAGTAGCAAAGATTCTGTAAATGGATTCATTTACATATTTAAGATCTTTGATTAAGTGGTCCTGCCTCCTCCATTCTTGAAGCAGAAAAGTATAGCAATAGAAGGATAGCCATAGAGTACTGTGTTAAAAAAAAACACAGAAGTATTAATCCATTTATCAAGATGGGGCAACACAGATTCAAATAGCAGGATCATAGGATGATAAATTTTGAACTGGAAAAAAACCTTAGAGATGATGTAGTCCAACATTTAATTTACATATAAGTAGACTGAGGCCTAAACAGGTTAAGTGACTTATCCAAGGTTATGTGGCCGGTAAAAAATAATATTTATAATAAGTTTTTATATAATCTTTAAAGATTTGCAAAATATTTTGTCTATAAGTTAACTCATTTGATCCTGGTAACATCCCTGTGAGGTAGGTTTGATTACTATCCCCATTTTACAGAAAAGGGAAGTAAGGCAAACAGAAATTAAATGACTTGGTCAGGATCACGCAGGGTCAGTTTCGGGCCTTCCTGACTCTTAAGTCCTGTACTGTATCCACTCTGTCATCTAGTTGTCCATAAGCAGGAGAGTTAGAATGTGAATTCATGTTCCATAGTCCTAAATACAGTGTTTTATGTACCCGCTTTCACTGGAATAGGATGAAAACCACCATTAAACTATTCTTTTAGTAGAGAGGAAAAAACAACCACGATAACATATGAAAGACATGTAAAAACCTTAGTTCTAAAAAAGGTCTTCCCTTCCTCCAGGGTCTGAGCTTTCCAAGGAGGGGTGATTGGATTTCTTTGGAAGATCAAGTAGTTATGAATTACATTCAGGTGAGCATCTAGGGAAGTCTCATATTTTCCATTTAAGAGTTATATGTTGCTATCACTAGCCTTAAGCTACAATGCCTTGCACATAGTAGCCACTTAATAAAGGTTTGTATAATTAAATTAAAAGAGAGTAAGTGGTTAAATAGAAAAGATGCCAGAGCAGATGAATAGGAAAAAGAAGACAAAAGCTTTCAGAAAATACCATCAAAATGCACCTGATTTTTCCTGGCACATTTACAAAAGTATTTCATAGTCATCATGTCATTGTCTGAATTATTGTTGTCATCACCATCATCATATCTCAGATTTATGTGCCACACTACAGTTTGCAACAACCCTGTGACTTAGGTGGTTCAGGCTTTTATTCCCACTTAACAGATAAGAAAACTAAGGCTCAGATTGACTTTCTGTTTGTAAGTGGTAGAACTGGGACTCAAACCCAGCTGTTCTGACATCAAGCTCAGTGACTCTTGATGTTTCTTCTGTTACATGGCATTCTAGTACACTGCACATCACTCAAATTTATTTAGGGCCTGTTTAACGTGTGGGGCTGTACTTACTAAGTGATATGCAGTGGGATTCAGAGTCAGGTAGAAGCTAGGATATACTGATACAAGATAAGGGGTCAAGGAGGACAATGAAATAATAACAGTATAGAAAACAGAATAATACTAAATTTATATACAAAGAGTGAAATAAAGATTTCTATGGAAAATAAGATTAAAAGAGAGTACTAAAATTGTAAATTCTGCGAGAGGAGAGATGTCACGAATTGTTCTCTTTCCAGTACTTAGTAAATATTTAATAAATACTTCATTGTTTAACAGATTCTCAGTGACAGAAGGAAGCTCAGAGGTCACCAATTTCTTCTTGCTCCTGAACAATACATTTACAAAATCTCCAACAAACAATGATTATTATTAGGCTTTTGCCTGAAGACCATCAGTGAAGGGGAAGGCATTCCTTTTCTGTTATTTTCAGAGGCAATCCATTCTACTGTTGTATTCCCTCTAAGTCTTTCCTAAGAAATTTTTCATAATTTTAGTTTAAACCTACCTCTCTCTGTAACTTCTTCCCTCTTAAGAAAGTTGAAATGAACTGAATTTAATTAAAGGAATTACCATTTATGGGACAGGGAGACTGTTTGGGGTGGGAGGGAATTGCTGTAGTTTGTTCTTCACATGTAAGTGCTTTGAGATCCTTTGTGTTCTTCTAGCTGGCTGTGAATTGCTCCCTTGTTCCAGTAACTTCCCTGCTCTGAAGGTTAGGCTGACTAGTCTGTAATCACCAAGGCCATTCTTTTTAACAGATCACTAGGCCATTAGCCTTTTTCATCAAGTAGAACTCTTATATTCCAAGATATCTCAAAACATGGATGTCTAGTGGTCCTACCATGCCACCCACTTATTTCTTAAATAACAGGTGAATTTCATCAACCTCCACTGATTGGAATTATGCATTTTTCCCCAAAACATCATCAACTTAAATCATCCCATAATTATGCTGTTTGGGGAATGGTCCTCTTCAAAACTACAGAACCATATACTTAAGTTCTTCCCTGTTAGCTACGGTTAGCATTTTGTGAGTTCTTTTATTTTTCATTATCATTTATTTTTTTCTCTCTTCCACCCATCCCCTTTTTCCCTAAGTAGGGAGAACCATTATAACAAATGTACATGGTTAAGTGCAACAAATTCCCATAATGGTCCTGTCTGAAGATGTGACTTATTCTGCATATTAGTCTTTCACTTCTCTGTCAAGAAATAAGTAACATTCTTCATCATTAGTCCTCTGGAATCATGATTGATCATTACATTTATCAATGTTCTTAAATCCTTAAAATTATGCATTTTTACAAAGATGATGTATAATAAAAATTTTGCCCCGGTCCTGCTTTTACCTCTGCGTCAATTCCAACATGACTTCCAGGTTTCTCTAAAATATGCTCCTTCTTCATTTCTTGCAGCATAATGCTATTCCATTACATTTATTTATAGTAATTTATTCAGTTATTCTCCAACTGATGGTAATCTCTTTTGTTTCTACTTCTTTGCCACCACAAAAAGAGCCATTAAAAATGTTTATTCATATAAGGTCCTCTTTCTCTTTTATTTCTTTGGGAGTATAGGTCTAATAGTTATAATCTAGTATCAGAACACAGCAGTCACTGGTTTAAATAGTAAGCACAATTTAGTGACTTTGGGGACAAAATTCCAAATTGCTTTCCAGAATAGCTAGATCAGTTCTCTTTCATAATAAGGTTTCTGCCATCTTTTTAAGGTTTTATTTTCTATCCTAAGCAAGGCTTGTTCTAGATAATAATTCATGTCAATTCTTCTATAATGGTAGAAATGAATGCAACATTAACAACCTCTGCCTTTTCACCACCCTTTATTATTAATTTTCCTTTCCTTTCTATTAGTGGGACAAAAATGTTCTCTCCTATCTAATATAAATGATGACATTTTTAGTTCTTTTCTTGTTCTTTGCCAAGTTAATTGCATCACCTTTCTGGCTTTAGCCTTCTTAACCTTGTAGGAATCATGTAATTAAAAAAAAATTCTTCTCTTTAGTCATCTCAGTAATTTCTACTATTTGCAGCATTCTCACTCACTCTTTCTTTAAAAAGTTGTGGGTTTGGTCAAATAGATCTCATTAAATTTCTTGTTCTCCTTAATGCTGTATGGGGTAGTTTGTTCCCAAATCCACAAAATTATCTTTTGAAGGACATCTACTTTTCTTTGATTTTTTTTTTTTTTGGCCTCTTGGGCTGTCTTTCCAATGGGTCCTTCCAGCTACTGTATCACATCTGGTAAAAGGTTGCTTTCATTACTGTGCAAGCAGGGTTTTCTCCTTCCTTCTCTCCTTTAGGAGATAATTATGTGAGGCTTGGTGTTATGAAACCTGCACATCAATAATTTTGAATGAACAAAATAGTAGGGGTTTTCTTAGAATCTGAAGAAACAGGGCAGATGTAACCTTATGCAGCCATTAAACTTAGTACATTTGTTATGGCATTGTGGGTAGGTTTGAGTCTGCCTCTAAATCTTTCCTCTTTTTTAAGTCATTTAAATTAAATCCCTTGTAATTATCAAGGCAAAGCACCGAATACATTACTTTTTTTAAAAAAAATTTAGACCTCATTATTTCTTAATAGTGTTTTTCACAGAGTTGTTTAAATACAGGACATTCTACTTCAACCTATTATAGTCACTAGACTTTAACCTTTAGAAACCTTTTTATTGAACTAGTGGAGTGCAGGATAGTAAAAAGAACACTAGATTTGGAGAACCTATCTGTTGATCCTGGCTTGGCTAATAATGACTTATCTAATACCCTAGGCAAGTCTTATGTCTCTGTTAATCTTATTTTTCTCACCTGTAAAAGGAGAGCACCAGACAAGGCAAGGTCCCTTTTCAGCTCTAAAATTGAGAAATTTATTATCTATATCTATGTTATTTATGCATAATATATTTATATCTATATTATATATAATACATGTGCACATGCATACAACATAGCATATGTTCATATTTACATATATAGATCCTAAAATTCTCAGCTTTAAAATTCTATGTACATATATAGTTGTCAGTATGAACTATAATATTTGGTGCAGATCCATGGTGTCTCTGCTAAGGAAACTCCCTTTATGGCAGATCTGAAATTGTTCTGCAATTTATAGCTTTTGGGTTTTGCCTGAGAGCACTGAGAAGTTAAGTGATTTGTCTCAGCATCACAAAGGCATTCTAGTATATGTCAGAGGCAATTCTTGAACCCAGGTCTTTCTGACTCAGAAGCCCTCTCTATCCATTATATGCTAGCCCATCCAGGGGAACTAAAGGAGCAATTTTTATGGATCACTTCATGGACACCTGAATAGTCTAAACTGAATGCAAAATCTGACTTTACAAGTCTCAATTACTATATGATCTGTTATCTGTGAGTCCTACACTTTAACACTAGAGCAAATTTCTTAAGGGACTAGGCATGAGAAGCTACATTTGGACATTGATTTTGTCTTTTGTTTGTAGGTTAAGGCTAATTTAAAAGGATGGAGAGGAGATTCTATTTTCAATTGGCTAGAGTTCAATAAGAATATAATAAAACACTGTTACAGCAAACTCTTTCACAGCGAAATTCTGGCAAAGCTAAATCTAATTCCTTTCATTGTGCTCCAATATAGCCAAAATACTGTTATAGTGAATTAGGCACCCATTAGAATGACAAGTCTCCTAGAGCACAAGGATTTTTCAATATTTTATTTTAAACTAAATCAACAGCATTTCATTGCTCTGAATTAAGAACAGAGAAAGAAAATATTTCATAATAAAATCAATAAAGGACATGCAATTTCATTACAGCTATATTTTTGGTAGGAGTCTGAATTTTCCTAATTTCAGAAACCTATTTGATCATTTTAGGCATAGAAAATTGCTTCATTTAATTATTTGCGCAGTGAAAGCCTTGTAATTCTTCAGTAAGGTCCACTGATTAACCTAAAAATCCTGGATGAAAGAGGCCACTAAAAGATATTTTGTCAGGTACTGGGGCAAGAGTTATGGTTGTCACTTCTATATGTATTAATCCCTATTCCTTCCATTTTTGTTTAGCCTATCGGGAGAAGCAGTTGACGATCTTCCTTATGCAGTTTTTAGGGAGACTTAAAGATGTTTCTATTGTAATTAGTGCTCTAGTTAATCAATGGCACCTGCACGTTATTCTTAAATTAAATTGCAATTTTCATTGTGTTATGGCCTGGCAAAACTTTGATAGCTTTTCTTATAATGAGTACAATGGGTTTTGCAAAGAAATAAAGCCCCCAAGATCCTGTGACTTGGTAGATAGGTCCTAGCAGGTGGCCTGAAGCCCAGAGAGCTAATGACTTGCCCAAAGTTCCAAAGCTATTAAGGGCCACAGATGGGATTTGAACCTACAGCTTTTTGACTGAATGCTCAATAGTTTATCTACTATGCTGTGCTGCCACTGTATAACTTCCCATGACATACAGGATGAATTAATGACTTTGCATCAGAATTAATCAAATTCTAAGGATGCTTAGGATAAAATTTCAAGTCTGTTAGTGCTTGCATTCAAGACCTTCCAACATCTCACCCCAACCTAAGGGTCCTGTCTTATTTTTTGCTGCTTCTCTGCAGGAACCCTCATCTCTAAGCCAACTGATCTTCTCTTTGTCCCCTAAACATGCCAAATTTATTCCTGCTTATTCACCTTTGCTTCTATTGTTTGCTATGCCTGGAAGGTATTCCCCAGTCTGTTTCAGCAACCCAAATCCTGCCTGTTCTCTAAGACTTAACCGAAATTCCACATGCTCCATGACACTGACCTTGACTGCTCTAACCTATGGAAATCTCTCCCTTCTCAAAATTAACAGAGCACTTGGTGTTTGTACCACTATTTGGCACCAAATCATATTCAACCTTATGATATTATTTTATATTGCTATGTAATACATATTTTATATGATTTTTCAAATTTATATCTTGTCTCCTAAACTTTAAAGACTATGAAAAACTTTGAAGGCAAACTCTTGCCCTAGTAGGTATTTAATACATGGCTGCTGAATTGAATTTTGTGCTCTCTCATCTTCATGCATTCATGCAGGGGTTGGTCTTCATTGTCTAGAACATGCTCTCTTCTGATCTTTGGCTGTTCAAACCCATCTTTTCCTTAAGGCCCTGTTCAGGAGCCAACTTACCTAGGAAGTCTTCCTTGTTCTTCCCAGCTAAAAGTGATCTCTCTCTTCTCAGATTTCTTAAAGCAGTTAAAAAAAAATTCTTTGCCCTCATCTCACTCTATACTGAATTATAATATTTTAAAATTTCCCTTTTAGATTTTGATAATGAAAAGGAGTATTAAATTTAACTTTATAGCTTACATTTTAATGTGCACTAATAATCACTTATTTTGAAAGATGATTCTGTTAAAGTCTCCTGAGTGTAAAATTCTAGAATAGCTGGAATTTATATAGCACTTTAAAGTTTTTTGGAGAAAAAACCCACTTTACAGCCATGATCTTATTTGATCCTGACAACAACCATGTAAGGTAGAATCTTTAATTGTCCCCATTTTACAGATGAGGAAACTAAAGCTTCAAGGTTAAGTCACAGTTGTTCATGGTATAAGTCACCTGAATATAAAAACTAGTGTCTGAGTAGAAGCAAGTCCTATTTAAAATGCACACTAAGTTAAACACAATGATCTTGACTTTTCCCCTCATTATTAAAATAATTTTCAGCAGTAGAAGAAATTATAATCTTTGCTGATAGAAAAAAAAAATCCAAGATCATTGTTCTGTAACTCAGAAGCAGAAAAAGCTATGAAAAAGAGACTTTTCTTTCTTCCTCCCCCTCATACTTCTCCCTGTCCCATCCAACATTCAACCAAAGGAACACAAGAAAAGCTATAAAACAGTTGGAAACTTTTATAGCAATTTTCATCCTTCAAATGATTTTTATAAAGATTAGTTCTCAGAAAGAGACCAAAAAGAAATTGTCTCATGGACTGCTGAAATCAAATTTCTCCCTCTCAGGTGTACAAGCAGCAAGCCTTGTACCTTACAAAGAGACACTATACAACAGGGATTTAAAATAGTGGAAAAGTCTCTCCTTTTCCACTGAAACTGGAGTAGAAATTAAGTAGGTTGAACACTGAGAATGTTCTTTAGTAATCTGAACTGAAATTTCTTGGATAATCATCAAAACTCACTAAAAGTACCATAAAGTTCAAAAAATCAAATGTGATTGGAATCTTCATTTTATACTCCTCCAAAAGACGAAATTGTCAACTACAAAGTTAGTCTGAATATTATTCTGAGGGTGTGAAATCTCACACCTCTAAATCTCATTAGAAAAAATATCTGCTATCTACTGTATCAGCAACTTGACGTAGTACAAACTTTTTGGAGTCCCTTGGAAACTTTCCATTCAAATACTGACCAAGTTCAACCCAGGTAATTCTGATATGCACTGTACTTTACTTCTGAGAGTATAAAGAAAAAGTCAGAAAGAAGACTGAATTTAAAATTTGAGTGATTAATGCTCAGAAAATAAGAGAAATTATACCTTGAGAGCACTGACTAATACTGAATCTCTGTTTCCCAGATTCTGCAATAATAAAATTTAGAGAAGACTGGCCTGAGCCGTTTTTGCCATTTGAAATACTCTGCTTTCATTTCCTCCCTATTCCTATGTCACCTGGTAAAGTAAAGAAATAATATCATTTGCGATTGTGGATTTATGAGTTAATGATCAAACAAGGGATTGGGAGGATCACAGAAGAAAAAAAGGAAAAATTTGTTTTACACAAAAACTTTTTTACACAAAATCAAAAATGTTCTGCATAAACAAAACCAATGCAGTTAAAATTAGAAGGGAAAAAAAAATTAACTGGGGAAAAAAAAGAACCAACAAACTTTTGCAGCCCTTCTCTGACAAAGATTTCAAATCCATTATGTAAGGAGCTGATTTGAATACAGAATAAGAATAATTCTTTAACAGATAAATAATTGGAAGATATGAAAAGGCAGTTTTAAAAGGAAGAAATCGAAGTTATCAATACCATATGAAAAAGTGCTCCAAATAACTAATGATTCAAGAAACGAAAATTAAAACATTGAGATTCCACCACACACTTAGAAGACTGGCAAACATGACCAAAAAAATGACAATTGCTCTAAAGGCTGTTAGAAAACGAGCACACTAATGCACTATTGTTGGAGCTCTGATTTGGTTTAGCCATCTTGGGAAAGCTTTCTGGAACTATGCCCCAAAAGTCACTCCATGGTGCATACACTTTGGCCCTATGATACCACTATTATGTTTATATCCCCAAAAGATCACAGAAAGGAAAGGACCCATACACGAAACCATATTTATATTTGCATATGTGTATATGCATGTTCTTATGTTATAGCAAAGAATTAGAAACTAAGGAGTTACCAATTAGGGCACAGGGAAAAAATTATGGTAAATGAATGCAATATAATATTATTATACTATAAAAAATGACAAAGGGGACAGTTTCAGAGAATACTGGGAAGATTTAAATGAATTGATGTAGTATGAAGTAAGTAGTACAAGGAAAATGTTACACAGTTTATGCAGTAACAATAATATTATAAGGAAAAAACATTGGAAGACCTAAGAATTGTACTCAATGCAATGACCAACGACAATAAGCACCTCCTCTCAGAGAGATGATGGACTCAAGATGCAGAATAAGTCATACAGTTTTAGACAAATGCAATGTGAGAATTTGTCTTAACTTGACCATGCATATTGGTTAAAAGGATTTTCTTTTTCTTTTCTTTTCTTTTTTTCAATTTGGAGTGCCAGGAAGGGGGGATAAAGAGAGAGATAGTCCCCTAAAAATACAAGGAAAAGAAAAAAGGTCTTTGACATATTTTTAAATTCACAGAAGAAAAGAAGAAGAAAACCAGAATGAATCTTAGGCAAACAAGACTACTTGGAAAGTTACATAATGAATTTATTATATATATATATATACATATATATATGTATATATATATTTTTTTTAAAGTAAGATAACACAATAGAGATTTGCCATATTGTGCACAATCCTCTTCTTCTGTTGTTGGTGTGTGTGTGTGTGTGTGTGTGTGTGTGTGTGTGTGTGTGTGTGTAGAGATGTTAGTTTTATTTAGTATTTGTTAAGTTCAGAATTAAAAAAAATCATTCGGTATTATGAAAGCCAGTGATGGCAATATGTCTAGAAATTAAGAAATGAGGCATAGCTCAGGCACAAATCCTAGGTGGGGCATGGTGTCAAAAGTACTGAATTTGGAGTGAAAGAAATGGTATTTCAATCCTATCTATTATCTATATGATTTTGGGCAGATCACTTGACCTCTGGGGATTTTGGTTGGCTATCTTTAAAGTGTGTGTGTGTTTGTGTGTGTGTGTGTGTGTGTGTGTAGTGGGGGTGTGGGAAGAGGGTTGGTCTAGATGGCCTTGGAGGGCCCATCCAACACTAGATCTAAGATGTTATAAAGCAAGGATCACAGACTCAATTTAAAAAGGACATCAGCAGTCATCTAATCTAGCCTAATCTGATTAACTACTTATCTAGTCTTTGCTTGAACATATCTAATGAAGGGAAGCCCATTACCTTTCAAGACAGCCCATTCTGGTTTTGAATAAACCTAAATGCTAAGAAGTTTTTCCTTTCATCAAGACAAAATCTGTTCCTTTTCATCCATTGCTCTTATTCTGTAAAGTGGGTAGCACAGTGAATACAGCATTGGACTTGGAATCAGGAAGACTCATCTATATGAGTTCAAATCTGGCCTCAGACACTTAATAGCTGTATGACCCTGGGCAAATCACTTAACCCTATTTGCTTCAGTTTCCTCATCTATAAAATGAGCTGGAGAAGACAATGGCAAACCCCTCGAACATCTTTACCAAGGAAAACACCAAATGCAGTTACAGAGAGTCAGCCATGACTGAACATGAACAAAAAAGAGAAGAAACCAAAGAAGAGGACCTTGGGGAAGGATCACCCGTGGTTGGTAGATATGTTATGAATAAGGAACCAGCAAAGGAGATTGAGAAGGAGCAGTTGGAAAGACAGGAGTATGACTAGGAGAGACCTAGTAACCCAGACCTTTGAAAACCTAGAAAAGAGAAACTAGGAGGAGATGGTATTCAATAATGTCTGTTGCAGATGGGTAAAACAGGAACAAGCTTGAGTAAAACCCTTCAGATCTGGCAATTAAGATATCATCTATAACTTCGGAAATGGCAATTTCCATTGAACGACGAGCTCAGAAGCCAGACTGCAGAGGGTCATAGTATCGCAGAGTTAGAGCTAGGAGGAACATCAGAAGCCTTCAAATCAAGCACCCTCATTTTACAGATGAGGAAACAAGATATGGAGAGGTTAAGTGAGCCCTGTGAATTCCTGTTGCCAAATCACCGTTATACTAAACTGTGAAAATGTTGCACTCAGAAGCTAACACAATGGTGTGATTGATGTAGAGTACAGTAAAACTACCTCGTTATTCCTGAAAGTTATCCCTCCATTAATACATGTTAAAATAGCATTAGCTTTTTGAGGAATTCTCAGTCTACTAAAAGCCCCAATTCCTTTTTAGACGAGCTGCTGTCCAGTCATGGTTTTTCTCACCTTGTACTTGTGAAGGTGCTTTCTGAATCCATGTGCACAATTGTATACTATTCTCATTTAAATTGTATCTTACATTTGATCAATGGATTTTTTCATTCAGTGTTAGCTTCAAGCTTTGTGGCATCTGGATGTTTGATAAGTATGCTTATCATCCAGATCATTGATAAAAATGTTAAACAGGTCAGAGTTAAGGTACAGAACCCAGGAGTACTCTACTACAGCATGCTTTGTAGCATAAGAAAAGTCTTCCATACCTCAACATTAATAATTTTAATTGACTTGAATCAATCAATCAAAGGCATGAACTAGGTATGAACAAAGCCTGGACTACTTGATTGAGTCAATCAGCAGAAGGCATGAACTAGCTGGGAACAATCAATTAAAGGAGGAATGAAATGCTTTTGAGCCACTAAATGAAAAGAAATGAGGCCACATTGGAAAGGTGTCCTGGTTGGCTGAAGGGATGCTCTATGCGACATTAAAAAAAGCAAGTTAGTTTGGAATCCATGAATTCCAATAGCAGGCCAATCTCTAGTGAAACAGCTTCAAATAAGGCCCTGAAAGGGAATTTCTTATGGGAGAAGAGAATGCCTTAGTGTCAAGTTCTTACTACACTATGTTAGCTAACAACAATTTCTAAAAGCTAATTAACTCTGCCTAATTAATATTAACTGATAATGAGGAGTGCATAGGTGGGCAGCAACTGTAATAGCAACCACCATTGATCTCTCACGGTTACACCTAGAAACAATCAGTTACTTACTGGGCATTTAACCTACGTTAGTGGTAGTTGGGAAAATAAACCAAGATCCTGAACCACATTAAGCTGAAATCAAAATATTAATGATTGCTCTTTGTGTACCATCTTTCATTTGTGAATTCCATTAACTGACCTTTTATAGCCCATCCTGCTCTAAGATATCATCTATGAGAATCACAAAGAACAGCATGAGAGACTTAGCTGCTTTGCTAAAATCTAGGTAAAGTATACTTCCACATTCCTTGGACCTACCAGTCTAGTAACTGTATCAAAAAAAGTAAATTATGTTAATCTGGTATGACCTCTTGATGAAATCATGCTGGCTCTTTGTGATTACTCTTTCCTTATCTATCTCTTCCCTAACTTTTAATAACAAGTTCTTGAATTTTATCAGGAATTGAAGTCAATCTCTCTGGCCTCTAATTTGCAGACTTCATTCTCTTCCCTTTTTTGAAAATTGGAACATTTGCCCTTTTGCATTCCTGGGGAATTCTCCAACTCTCTCATATCTTTCAAAAGTCACTGAAAAAAGCTCAGCAATCACACGTGCAATTTTTTCCCCTCACAACTCTGGGATATACTTTTTTTGGGCACAGTAATTTGAACTCATTAATCTCTCTGGGTCTCAGTTTCCTCATATGTAAAATGAGAGAGTTGGACTAGATTTTGAGGTCCTTTCAAGCATAAGATCTATGATCCTGCATCATATCTTTCCTTAGATTTTAGCTCCTAATAGCCACTTGAATTGGAGAAGCAGGGGGAGGAGGAGGAGTTGGGTTCTTTCATCTCTAGTCTATGATTTACTTCCCTCAAAATAAACTAGTTGTCCAAGACTATGTGATCTGTAATAGCCAAATGGAATCCTTAAGTGGTTTTGCTGGTCAAAATAATAAATTCCCATAATCCCTTTGGGCAAGGAAAATTAGTTTACTCTTCTATCTTTTGGTATTTGTGTTGTACCACTCCCTATTTTAATATGTAATGCCACATAGTTTTCCTATTCTTTGCCTGGTGCGAATCATAGAGTTTTTATTAGCACTTTTAAAAAATAAATAACAACATATGTTATTGATTACTCATTTAAGTACTCATATATATGCCTTTAAATTCTTTTTGGAAATGTGACTTTCTTTGAGAGTTTCCAGAATAAACAACAAGTGTTTCTTATAGTTAAATAAATTATTTGTACACAATAAAGTGAACCTGGGAAAGCCTTCTTTTGTTATTTCATACTTAAAAAACATATTTATTGGCATCAATGTAATAACTGATGCATACTCCTAGATTATACATAGAGAACAGAAATATTACATGAATTGTCATGGTCCAAGCTGGTTAGTAGAAAATTCTGTTCATGTTATTCTAGTGAATAAGCCATTCAGCAAAACAATAGTTTTAATGTGACCCAAGAACAGAGAGAACCATGCATATTTACAAATTTTGGTTTCCCAAGGTGTGAATGAGTCATATATTATTCTAGCCAGGATACTGGGGTAGCCCTTTATGCACAGACAATAGAACAGATGAAAGAATTCACTATTCACAGGAAAAGTGGCTCACAGGAAAATAAAATATAACAATCACATATATTTTACTCAAAAATATAAGATCACACATGAATAATCTAAAAATGTAAATAGTGTATCATTCTAATCCTTTCAAAGATTTCATAGCCCAAAGCTATAGTATAAAATTGTTAGTTGATAATAAATAGTTAATAATAGCTAATATATCTATAGTGCCAACTATGTGTCAGGCACTATGCTAAGAGCTTTATAATAGCTATCTCATCTGATCCTCACAATAAATCTGCAGGTAGGTATTATTATTATCCAATGAAATCAAATTAATCCATGCCTATTGAGAAAGAGTATGAGATTTAGAGTCAGAGAACCAAGGTTCATCTCATCCCTGACAGTTGATATTTTTGTAATGGAGTCATCACTTTAGTTCTCTAAGCCTCATGGCCCCATCTATAAGATGTGGAGCATAGATGACCTTGAAGGTCTCTGCCAGTTCCAAATGTATGATCCTATGATCAAAGCACAGCACTAAATATTATGAATAACACAAAGAACGACAAAAGTAGACCCCTCCCCTCAAGCAACTTATAGTCTACTGTATCTTTTGGATTGTAAGCTACTTGAGGACAGGAATTGTTTTTGTCTTTTTTGTATCTCTAACTTTGTACAATACCTGGAACATACCAGCTGCTTAATAACTCCTTTTTGGCTTGACTATATTGGATGCATGCACATTGAAAAGTAACTAACAAAACAAGTCTTCAAAGGATAAGGGACAAGAGAGTAGACAGGGTAGAACCAGTCCAAGGCACGATGTAGACTAAGTAGTATTCTGAAATCAGTGAAGCAAGGGAGGCAGCAGGTTCTAGTTCTGGAGTGAGAGAACCTTGGGGGTTCAAATCCAGCCTCTGAGACTTGTGACCTTTGTGATCTTGGGCAAGTTAATTAACTTCCCTTGGTCCTAGTTTCTTCATCTCTAAAATTAGGGTTCTGGACTGGATGACTTCTATAAAGTAGAAGTTCCTTTCAGTTCTAGGTGCTGCTGTGCCATAGGGGTTCTGAGGAAGGATAGAACAAACACTTTCTGGGATTCTTTTCTTTATATTAAGGTGGTGGTGGTGGTAAAATCGGGAAAGGGCTCATGCACAGGTTCAGAGAAGCTTAAGGAATTTGTCTAAAATCACAGGACCAACAAATGGCAAAGCCAAGACATGAGCCTATGTCTCCTGACTTCTCATCCTATGCTCCCTCCTTCTATAATTCTAGAAAGAATTCTAGAAAGAAAGAACTATAATTCTAGAAAGAGTAAGTAGGTGACAATAGTAATGCTACATTTCTTGTAAACAATCGTTTAAAAAATGCTTTAAGATATATTCCAATTGCTAAGAAATAATGTGAACTCACATTCATATAGGGTATCCCAAAAATCTTGGTGAAGTTTTAAGTGTTAACAGTTTAAAATTGCCCTAAGACTCTTGAGACATCCCGTAGTACAATTTATGGTTACAAAACACTTTCATGTGTTACTAATCCTCAGTAGCCTTTCTTCCTTCCCTCTCTGTCACCGCAGCCCCCAACATCATGAAGGCTATAAAACTACTTTAGTGAAATCTACAGCATTGAGAAAAAAATTGTCTAGTCATCTACACTGGAAATACTAAGTAATGAAACCTGCCTACAAATTTGTTGATCAATATGTAGACATTGGACAGGAGATACAGCTGGATAATCAGCTAGGCTCATAATTGAGCAAGATGAGGAAATTGAGCTTGCTTGCATTAGAAAAACTGTATAGTGCTTTCAATGATCCCAAATTGCTCATTGCTGCAAAAGCCTATCTCTTTAACACCAATTTTCTCCTAAAAATGCTAGATGGCTGAGAATCATGGAATATACTACAATCTCTGAAGAATTAAAATCACAAATTAAAAACACAAAAGCAAAGGGCAATGGAAAGATGATTGCCCAGGATAACTAGTATAGGAAGGCTGGCATAAATGGCACTATCAAAGGCATGTATGATTGGAAAAAGAGGTGGCACGCTGGATGCGCAGGGAGGTAGGCAGCCTCAATTTTAAGGTTAGGGAATAATCACTATATCTGTGCATGTAGCAGAGAAAACCTCAAAGTTCTAACAGTACATTAGGTGAAAATGAAACAAAAATGTGGAAATGTCTTTGAAAAACACTAATAGTAAATAAGAATGTTGCTTGCAGGGAGCTCAAGTAATATTTTCCATAAAGCTTTTGAATAGTGTCAAGACCACACAATGTTCAAGAAAGAACACACTTAGGAGTCAGGAGAGAAGGGTTAAGATTCAAGCTATAATGGTTCTGAGAGTTACTAGTTCTGAGATCCTAAACAAATCATCTGCTTTATATCTTATTTGTGCACAGTTGTTTGTATGGTGCCTTCCCTCAACAGACTACGAGCTCCTTGAGGTCAAGGACTGTTTTAGGCTTTCTTTGAAACTTTTTATCTTTCCCTGCTCTTAGGACAATGCCTTGAATGTTTATTAATAAATACTTGTTGATTTGGCTTGTTGAATCCATGTTTCAGTTTCTTCAGTTGTAAAAACAGATGGTAATAGGATTGTTTTGAGAATAAAATGAGACAATGAACTAAGTAAAAGCATTTCTCTGTGACCTCATGAACTTAATACACCAGGCCTTTTATCTTCTACTATCTCTGAAGACTGTCCAACTTCATGTTCATTGTTTCCGAGGCACTATCTATCCATCTCATTCTTCATCTTCCCCTTCGTCCTTTGCCTTCAATCTTTCCCAACCTCGTGGTCTTCTCCAAAAAGTCTTGTCTTCTCATTATGTGGCCAAAGTATTTAAGCTTCAGCTTTAGCATTTGACCTTCCAGTGAATAGCCTGAATTAATTTCTTTAAGTATCGACTACTTTGATCTTCTTGATGTCCAAGGGACTCTCAAAAATCTCCAGCAGTATAATTCGAAAGCATCAATTCAATGGTGCTCAGCTTGCATACATGAGAAAGTCAATAAATTTAGTTTAGCTCACATGAAAATATTGTACTTGGGGATATATTAAATAACAGACTCCTTGCCTTCATTGAGTTTATAATCTAAAAGAGATTGAAAATATATGCATAAATAAATAGAATCTCACATAAAACAGGATAAATGCTCGAGAGAAATATTATCAATGTGTCATGAATTCCTTACTCTGGAATATCCAAGAAGCCATCGTGAAGTAGGGGCAAGAGGAAATTGACTAGGGTAAGGATATTCCAAAAGTATGGAACTGGGTGTTGCTTTAAATTTATATGATTTATTTAATATATGTAGGCTCAATGCTTTGAGGTCAGAGAACATATCTTCTTTCTTTTTTCTTGTCTATCCTATCAATCAGTGTTGAGGAATTATTGTTGACTGACTTGACTGCTTAGTCAAGTGTTCTAGAATATGCAATTAAAAGGGGAGAGAAAATTTTAAAAATGGTTCATAGACAACTCCAACAATGATAAGTTGGAAAAGGATGCAGCACCTTGCAGGAAGATGTGCCAAATGATATAGGTAACACGAATGATGAAGTTGATGTTGTTCTCTGGCTCTGTGAGTTTAGTCAGTAGCCAGTGTCCTAGTTTTGTGCTGAATGACGCTGCTATTTTGGGACAATGCTGCGGGGGAAAAAAGTTGGATTTTCCTTTCCTTGGGGGTAGGGCTGCCCCTGCATGAACCTGGAGTTATAGCCCTTATAGGCAAAGCCCTCCTCTTTCCCCAACCATGCACTACGTTAAGAATATGGCTTTTAGGGTCTTAAGAAAAATTAAGAAGGCACTGTCTGTTTTATGTTTGGCACTCTTTTCACTTTCTTTTAGGGTTGCAAACTGTTTCCCCCCCCCCCATATCTAGCATTCATACAGCCCGGGGGGGGGGGGGGAGGGAGTGTCACACATTAGCAAGCATCTGAGGCAAAATTCAAACCCAGATTCTCTTAATTCCAAGTCCAGCTCTGTCCCCCACAGAACCTGTGAGTCTCCTGTCAACCTCTCTCCTTGACTCTGCACACACATTGTTTCCTCCTCCTGTTCTTTAACTGCCTGGGGTCCCATATCATGATATTCCAGCAAGCTGTGCTCTCCTCAGAAGTGCTCGGTGCTCTAAAACGACTTTCCTCCAATCAAAACTGTCAGTCTTTCAGACTGATTGATTTCAGCAGAGGAAAACAATTATCTCTTTAAAGTCACTCACTCTAAGGTGTGAATGATTGATAAGCCTAACTATCCTGGGGGTAGTTGCTTTCAAAGTGGAGCTCACTAACTCAAATGAATCTTTAATTGGTGGAACGTAATCTGGGAGGTAGTCAAGATCCTCTGTCCCCAGCCTCTCTGGCTGGCCATCGATTATCCCTACACTACAACTTCAGAGAAGTAAAGTTGTCTGGGTTATAAAGGAGTAATAAATGTAAACTCTGTCTTTGGATCCTCAGTGCCTAGAACAGAGTAGGCACTTAATACATGTTTGTCGATGTTTGATATCAGAACCTATAAAGAGACCAGGATTATTTAGTTCTGTGAAATGAAAATGAAGATGTAAAAAAAAAAATGCTGATTATAGGAAAGTATAAAATGGTGGTCACCTGATATTTTCCTCCTCCTCTAATTAAAAAGATATTGGTAAATTAGTACAAGAAATTTAGTTAGAAGGTATTTATTCTTCAAAATAACTTCTGAAGTCCCTTCAAACGTAAGATTCTCTAATAGGTTAAACTTGAGAATTTCTTACTAATGAGAGTTGAAAAGGGCTGGGCTGGAGGCACTGAGCAAAATAGTAGATTCTCTATAATGATTTTTAAAATGGGGACAGATGGTCCTTTCTTTGCAAAGGTTTCTTTGGAGGCTCTTGCTCAGGGGTGGGGAACTTGTGTCCCCAAGGCCACATGTGACCCTCTACATCCTCAAGTGAGGCCCTTTGACTGAATCCAAACGGGTGGCACTTGAGGACCTAGAGGGTGACATACGGTCTCCAGGCTGCAGGCTCCTCACCTCTGCTCTAGTCTGTAGGTAGAAAGAAAGACTTGCCCTGAAAGTCCTTTGTAATCCCATTAACTTTCTCTACCCAAAGGAAATAAAAAGCAGCAGAAGGAAGAGTTGGAAGATAGGCAGAATGAAAGGAGTGAAAATTTAAGAATCTTGGGGAGATGGGGTGTACTGGTGGAGTAAAGAACGATCAACTAGTTGGTTTGATTTGCCTGAATTCAAGGAAGAAATTGTAACTTCCTGTATTTAAGTGTCCTTAATATCTGGAATAGAGAAGCAATGCCTTAAGGCACCCAAGAAAAGCTGGCTTACAAACACAAGGTGTCCCAAAATCTTAGTGCAGTCTTAAGCCTACAAAGCCTTAAACTTGACTAGTTTTAGTAACTGTTTAACCTTTTGTAGCCAAGAACTGCACTGAGATTTTTGGGACATTCCGTATACTAACACAGGGTTTTAAAGTAAGAATTAAATGATCTTGGGGTAAATGTGAAAATTTTCCTAATTCCAAAACTGGCAAAACAAACCAACAAAAACCCCCTCATTGTAACTTCCCATCTGTTTCTTCTGTAGAGCGGGGACTGATCTTGAAAGCGTGGTTTTCCAATTGGTGGTTTGAAATATTCCCCAAAGCTCTGTAGACCTCAAGGCAGTAATAGAAGGAAACATATGAGAACATGAAAGGAAAATGGTTCACAGTTCTGACATGTTAGGATGCTCTTAGATTGCTGATTATAGAAGGCAGGTGCCTAAACATGTAATAAAGGCAAATATAGTCCCTCTGTAATTAAGTAGAACAATAGTGTTTTGGTTTCTAAACTGGATTGGTGCCTTGAGATCCATGGGAATTGTGCCCTTATGACAGATATCGGGGCTTCCCATCTAAACTCTTTAACAGACTGCTCAAGACCCTGGCATCAATCACTTCCACTCTGAGAATCAAGTATTAACTTTCTCATGAAGTTTCCAAATCTCTCAAATGCTCACTATGAGATTCTGTCTTTTTTAAAAAAAAAGTTATCTGAAACCTGAATACACTATAAATCAGAGTAAAATATTTTGAGAAATTTTTGGTAGATTGGAATAAGCATTTTTATTTGATGTTAGAGGAGTTGGGTTCAAATCTCTCTCCACTACTTGCTCTCTGTGTGACCTCAGGCAATCCATCTAACTTCTCCAGGCCTCAGTTATCTTCTCATTGGCTGTCCAGCCCAATGGATCAGAGATCATGCCCTGGAAGACTTAAGCTCTGGAATTCCTACCTTTGGTTCTAGCTGTCCTGATGAGTCCCTCA
This sequence comes from Pseudochirops cupreus, assembly GCA_028627135.1. NCBI lineage: Eukaryota > Metazoa > Chordata > Mammalia > Diprotodontia > Pseudocheiridae > Pseudochirops > Pseudochirops cupreus. The sequence goes on along the minus strand of CM053584.1, from coordinate 321,181,731 downwards.
TGCAGCCCATTATACGTGGGTAGCCCTGGCAATGCTTTGTCTTATAATGGCAGCCATATTTTCACTAGCTCTCTTACACTTTTTTCCCCTCTTCCCTTCTCTCCCTGACTCTAACCTTGCTATTTTCCAATTCTAGAACTATAATCGCATCGATATGGCCATTGCTTCTAGAAAGGGAATTTGTTTTGATTGACTATGTTTATTTGTTACACAGGTTATGTTATGCTTTTCTTTTAATTTTGGGAGTGGTGGAAGAGAAAATCAATATTTATTAGCTGAAAAATAAAATAAACTTTTTTTTTTCAGCTAGGCAATTGGGGTTATGTGACTTGCCCGGGGTCATACAGCTAGTAGGTGTCAAGGGTCTGAGGCCAGATTTAAACTCAGGTCCTCTTAACTCCACAGTCAGTGCCCTATCTACTACACCACTTAGCTGCCCCTGAAACAAAACATTTTTAAAAAAGATCCATCAAGCTATGGTTCTACTCACTATCCCTGTAACTTTTCCTACCTTGGCCACCACTCCACCATTTTGATGTCTCTCTCTGTTAAAATATAAGTTCCTAGAAGGTAGGTACTATTTGCACTTTTTAATTTGCATCCCAAACATTTAATAAAATGCTTACTATACAGTAAGCACTTAATCAATGCTTTTCTTGTATTCATTTATTCATTCACCTACAAAATAGATGGCCTCTAAGGTCCCTTCCAGTTCTAAATCTGTGATTCTACACTGTTATTTTTATGGTTCTAGTTTCAGGATCCGTGAGGGCAGAGGAATTTTTAAAATATCCCTCCCCACCCCCACAAAATACCATTAAGTAATGGACACCACTTTTGCTTTTCTTAAGAGGGCTTCTATGCAAAAGTTTTTATCTATGTATGTATGTAAGCATCTGTCTACCTACCTATCTATCTATCCAACCATCCAACCAACCATAACTCTCTATGAACATGAGTGAGAAGTAACAAGGTGTAACAGATACATCACTCTCCCCACAATAGCATTAGATGACTTGCCTTTGAGACCCAGCTCTGATATTTACTAGCTTCACAACCAAGGACAAGTCATTTAAATACTGAACCTCGGTTTTTCTATAAAACAAGGCTAATAATACTACTTAGCAAGGCATTTGTAAGCAAAATGTTTTGTAAACCCTGAAGAGGAATAAAGACCTGTGGTATTTTTTATTGTTGTTGTGTATGTGGAATAATTTTACCAAAGTCTCTGGCCTGAGGCCAAGTAGACTTTGTGCTGAGACATACTAGAAACTACACAGAGACCTAAGAGACACCCAAGGGAAAGAAAATTACCAGCAATTAAAATAAAAGTAATCTTGCCGGTTTTGCAGAGGCCACTTCTATTGGGGAAGCTACATGACGAGTTAGTTTTTGTGGGCAGGGTGCGGTTCATACTGATGACAATTCTGAGAGACCATTAACAAAACCTCTCCCTATTTGCATGGTTGAAGGCACTTATTTAAACATCACCACTGGTCTTTTTTTGTGTTCTCTGTCATACAGCTGCGCTCCAAAATAGCAACTGGGACTTGATAAATCACAGACATCAAAGAACTTCCGAGGATTGTTTAAAAAAAAAAGGAGTTTCTCTGTCTCAAGGAAGACTATTTTGTAATTGCATATTCATTGGGGCCTTTGCTATTTCTCTATCTGTCAATAGATAGGGGCAAATGGTGCCCTGACAAATAGTGCACATTCACTTGTGATGGATGCCAACGTAATGGCTTCTTATTTGTTTTAGTATAAAAAGAAATCAGGGCCTGTGATGGAAAACAACAACCATCACAACAATGAACCACTGCCCTCTCTTACAGGGAGAGAGAATGCTTTATCAGAAGGTCCCAGAGGAATCTCCTGTGGGGAGCATTGAGATATCATCCCAAAGTGAGAAAAACAGACCTGAATTATCCTCAAAACTGCACTGTTATAGAAAAGAAAACACTTTACAGAACATAAGAAAGGAAATGGTTCTTCTTCAATCTTTTTATCTCTCTTTCCCTACTTCACAATGCTGGGTATGCCATCCATCTCATAATAACGACTTAGCTGTCCACAGCTTGTAAGATGAAGCTTATTCACTGCTCTCGAGAAATGCCATCTCAATCTTTTGTCTTTATATTTCTAAAAATCTTGATCTTGAATGAATTCCTGAGTCCTTGAGTGTGGCTACAATTATCATGTATTAGGGAAAGGGCCTGGAACTTCTATTTGAAGGACATAGAGAACTGCCAGGAGAGAAAGGTCCCTCTACCACTATAGGTCAGCATTGTCTCTGCAACTAAGTTTTTGTTGCCTAAAGCACCTAGACATTAAATGACTGGCCCAGGATCATTCAACCAGTATGTGAGTTAGAACTTGAACCCACACTGTCATGACTTTGAGGCTGGCTCTTTATCTTCTGCACCATATCTCTTGGACATACTATATTATTTCCATTGCATTTTCCCCCCAGTATGATATAGTAGAAATGATCACAGATACCGAGTCGGAGGATTTGGGTTTGCTGGCTTCCTATGTGTTACTTCAGCCAAGTTGATATGCTGTCTAGTCCTTAGTTTCTTCATCTGTGAGAAGGGATCAAATGTGCTATGAAATTTCTTTCATTTTTAAATATAATGATACTATAGATTTGATTTTGGACCCTTATGTTAATATTGTTAAGCTTTGTGTCTTTTCCTTCTTTTGTAACTTCTCATAGGGCTTAATAATTTTTTTTTTACTAGATCCAATCATCTGCCAATTGCAAATATAATCTATCAACTTTGGTTTTTTAAAAAAATTAACATCAACCCTGAAAACACATTTAGCTGCATTTATACAGACTATATTTGATGCATTTTTGCTAGGTGACGTAATGGATAGGGCACTGAGCCTAGAGGCATGGAGACTAGGGTTCAAGTTTGGCCTCAGACTCTAACTAGCGGTGTGACCCTGGGCAAGTCACTCATCTGCTCTTGGCCTCAGTTTCCACATCAGTAAAATGGAATATTAATAGCACCTACCTCAACAAGTTGTTGAACGAGTTGTTCAGCACTATGTAATTGCTTGCTATTAACTCTTTTTAGACATCTCGGTATTGCAAAGCTTCCTTTGAAGCCACAGCTCACTCAGCCAAGAGAAATTGTGGAGTTAACCGAGTGATCTACTCAGTAGAAATACTGTAAGCAGCATGAGGACATCACAAGAAGAGAAAAGACATTGAGGCCTTAGGACAACATGAGCTGTCCTATCCATGGGTATGATATGTGTGGCTTGGTACTAGTATGCTGTGTGTATATTCCCAATTTTCCCACTCATGCTCTGTGTATTAGGAAGAATGTGCATCCAAGTTTATTAGAAGAATGTTTTATACCTAAAACTGGTAGTAATTCAAGATTGGCAGCTAGGTGGCACAATGGATAGAGTGCTAGACCTAGTGCCAGAAAGACCTGCCTTACATTTACCAGCTAGGTGAACTGTCTGCCTCAGTTTCCACATCTTTAAAATTAGGGTAATGCTAGCATATAACTCCTAGGGTTGCTGTGAGGAACAGTGAAATGACATTTGCAAAGCACTTCGCAAACCTTAAATACTAGCTGCTACTACCACTATTACCACTACCACGACCACCACCGCTACTCCTATTGCCATATTAGTAAACACTTTTGCTTTGAACTAATTTTATCTACTGGCCATTAAAGGTAACTCTACTTCTAGGGTCACATGAATGATAGTTTTAGGAGCTCTAACTTACAGAGCATCTTTGACTCTTCCTGTAGATTCAACTGTTCAATACAAGCATGAATTGGAGATGAGCCCAGGAAAGGAAGCTAAGTTAAGAATAAAGAGGTTTTAAGTAAGTCCTTTCCAAGGATAGAATGTTAAATTAGGTCAACAAAGCAAATCACTTAATTGACAAATATTTACTGGGGGTGAATAAATATTGTACTAGTGTCTACTAGGCCAGTGGTGAATACAAAGACCAATAAGATATGGCCCCAACCCTTGAGAAGCTTATACTCTAGGTGAAGAAATAAGAAATAGGTGGAGTTGTGGGGAAAATACTGAATTCTTCTGCTAACTAGTTACATGACATTAGGCAAATAATGTAAGCTTTCAGTCTTTGTTTCTTTATCTATAAAATGAAGAGACTGAATTAATCTCTAAAGTCCTAAATTCTAGAATATACCGTGAAACAAATTATGCAGTTTAACTATCAGGCTATGCTTATATGCTTACTTATGTTTTGATTACGAGAAACTAATCTGGAAAAGTTTCTGACAGTTTCTGTAAATTTAAAGAGCAAGGACTAAGAAGAAAATTAAATATAGGGGACTCCAATCTGAGATGATTCTAAACCTGTTAAAGCCAAGGTACCTTGAATTAAATGTCTTAAAGTATCCAAGTCTGAGTCACAAACAGAAGAGTGTAGTGGGCAGCAGAAACATGAAGAGAACATTAGGTTTCTGTTTTATGTTATTAAGGATGCAAAATCACCATCTAGTGACAATCTTTGCACACTGCAGGCACATGACCCATGAAGGTCAATGAAGGATCAAAAAGTCTTATTACTGGTGGAATTCACAAAGCAGCAACACTTCAGAGGTATATGTGTACAGAAGTATGGCAAACATGATAGGCCAGTACATGAAAAACACCAAATGAGTGGTACAGATATGAAGTACTATAGGCGTAGAGAGAAAAGAGATAAAAGTATGACATGAGGTAGTCTATGAATGCTTTATAGAAAAAGTATGATTCTAACATGACCTTGAAGTCTGAGTAGGATTTTGACTGGTGGAGTGAAGAAGGGAGGAAGCACTTCAGGTATGTTGGACAATATGAAAAATAAAAAAAAGGCTTGGGCCTCCAAAGGCTGGTTTTATACTCATAACACCTGAAGGTCAAGAAGTGATCTCTGAGAGTGATGTGTGGGAGTACAGCCCAGTAGAGTTACTCATCTGAAACTTATGTCATGTCTGGATATGAATTGGGGGGACCAATGTTATGTAGTCCAATGCTCCCTCAGACACTGAGGTGGTATAGGAGAGATTATCCCTAGTATGTCATGTTGAGGGAGGTGATATTTTTTCTTTGTTCTTGCTACACTATAAGTAAACGTTTCTTTATATAAGATAATTGATGGTAAATTATTAAATTAGTGCTTGTCACAAGCCCTTAAATTAGGGAGTACAGCTGACCAGGACTCTGGTGGATGGCAATAGTGAAAAAGCCACCCTAACCCCTCAGAGCTCTGAGGAGTAGGCATAGCAGTCTGACCTTGACACAGTGAGGCGAGGGCACTTTATTACACTTACGTCTATTGTTTTTGTTTCCTTTGCATTTTTTTTTTAACTATAAACCATGATTATGATATGCTCAGGTGCAGAAAGGTGTACTCAGTAACAGCAGGACCATCCACACAACTGAAATCACAGGTCTTTTAAAATATGATTCATCTGTGCTTTTTTCAGTTTTAGAGTGGTACAGGATTTATTGCACAATCATGAGCTAAGTAGTCTGATTAACATATGGCATTATTTTATTAGTAAATCATTTTCCTTAATTCTCCTGGGTTTAAAGGAAACTTATATCTCAGAGATATTGACCTGGGATTTATGAATAACACTGGGTAGTCATAAAGCCCTTTCTATATATAAAATATTTTACATGTTTGCTGGTTATATATTCCTCAAAATAACCCGATTAGGGAGATCAATAGACATAACTTATGAAGAAAATATGGACCAGCATCACTCAGTAAATCAATGGCAGAGTTCAATGTAAAAATTTAAAACCTGGGATCTTCTGCTGCTTTTCTAAGCCATCATGTAAAATCATGGGGTTTTTCCACATGTCATAAACAAACCATTAAATGGCACCTCTAAATACAGAGAAATAAAAAATGACTGCAAGCACTCATAAATTTCAGCACTAGCAATTGCAAAGGACAAGCTGCAGGTTTGTTTTTCTGGGGAGTCAGAAACTCCCTAGAATAGATGTAACTTTATGCTTGACAAACTGGCTGAAACAACAGCCTCTTTGATTTTACAGACCTTTCAAATAGATGGCTGCAACAACCACAACAAAAATTCACAAAGCACCATTATCTAAGGTGTCACAAGTCTCCTTGCATATCTTACACAGTCCACTCTGGTAGTAATGAGTAGTTTCTCTAATTTCTCTCAGTTATAGTTAAGATTATGAACAAATCAAACATTTTATTTTAGTTATTACAGACAATTTCTAATTTAGGAAAACCATAACATTGATTTTTTTTTTACTCATGCAAAAGGATTCAGACATGTCTACATGAATAAGATTTTTTAAAATATATATATACCTATTTTTTCATGGGGAGTGGTAATCTTCTAAATGATATGGGGATGGAAAGATGCTGGTTTACAACTGAGGCCATGAATGACGTCTGTCCATCTAAGGACTTATCCTATTCAGATGCTTATAGCAATAATCAGACCCTGTTTAATTCAAAATGGAATATTTTACAGTGACATGCCTTGTAAATGTATCCCCTATGAGCACAGATGGTATAAAAATGCTTAGTGATTTTTTTCAGACTACATGTCATGCTGTGGGAAGATATGGCTGAAATAAATACATTTTATTTTGCCTTGTGACATTTTCCCATATGATTTAATTATAGAGAGAAGGGCACATAAGTGAGCTTCACTATTAAGTGGGATCCATTATATGCTCAAGAGCAAATTCAAATCTTTTGTCAGGCACATTTTTAGCAAATAAATTGTGTACGCCATGTAAATAATATGACATTTGGTAGCAGTCGATTTGGTTTATGTATTTTGCCCAGAGGAACAGGTGATTCAAAGTTTAATTTTCCCCCATCTACTTATTTTTAATAACTTGGCATAGTAAGCAGTTCTCTGGATATCAATATGCCAATTAACAAAATAATTCTTTCATTGCTGTTGAGATAAAGAGTTGATTCTAATCTACTTTACTTGTTGTATAAGCTAAAATAAAACAAACAAAACAGTCAAAGAGAAAAGCAGGAAGAGAAGAGAAGACAGATTCCATGTCAGCTCTATGCAGATACAGAGGAATTGAGCACAATAACCTTTTACATGTTCTAGGAAAGAAATGGTAATGCAGAGATACTCTTCTCCCCTATGCAGAATAAAGAATTAGAGCTCATGCATCACTGAATGCTATGCATCAGCTTCCTGTCAGGGACTGGCTTTTGGGGGGCCCACAGGCAAAAGCACTGCAAAGTTTAATTAGAATAATTCAACTCTATTCTGGGGATAAACACTTTTTTGAGTGTTTATATTTGTATAAACTATAGAATGTTCACATTCTGTACAAGTATATCATACTCAATATTTTTAACAATAGGTTTAAATACACACACAATCTACAAATGTAGTCGTGAATATTACATGTTTAAAATCCAATGAACTGACCAGTAATGAAATGTATTTTCTTTTGGAAAATAATATTCAATTGACTCTTTTAAATGAAATGATCATCACATGTTCAAAAGAGATATATATCTTATATTTGTGGCCATGCACATTTTGAAAAATTGGAACTTTGCAGAAATTTTATATTTTACTAATCAAGAAACAAAAAGAATGCAACAAAAAAAGAAAATCTCAACATTACACTGACAGGCAATTCCTATTTATCACAGAAAGGCTGCTCTTTGATTCATGACAACTTAAAAATTAATCACAATATCTATTTTGACAGTCTAATACAGGATTTATTGGTTTGAAAATGCTCTTCATTTTAGACTCTTTTTCCTCTCAGAGGCAAATCCACCTTGGAATTGATTTACCTCGCTTCTTACGCATAACGCAAAGTTCATTTTTTGCTCAGAAAGGATCTTGGGCTGGAGGTCTAGAGATGTACTGCTGCAAACCATCTTTAGAAATATGAATATTCAAATACTATTTATAACATTTCCTAGAATTACTCATAGCCAGTTTGAAATTCATAAATGCTATAGAAATGAAAATTTATAATTATATAAAGAGACGTGTAACTAATAACTATGCATACTTTAGGTATGACAAGAGATGACATGGTATTTAAATGAAATTTTTTCTCTATAGGGATTAAATAAAGTTCATCATAAAATTTAATGCAAGACTAGAAATCAGCTTCAAAAAAGGAACAAAAATCATGAAAATACTATTACAACCGTAGCTCTTCAAGGATCTACAATTTTGTAAGTTTGCCTATTCTATGGATATAGATCTCTTTGCGTAGTTGGTATTCTTTGTGAATGTTGTGGGTAAAAATTCCTCCCTCCCACCCCCAAGTCAGTATCTTATTTTTGGATCTCAAAATGGTTCCTGGAGTGTTTGTGTGTGCACATGCACACACACACAAACACACATGCACACAGATAATTATTCTGTTAATAGGTTCAATACTTAAAGCCTTCTCATTTTGGTAAGACCTGCCAGAGGTTGTGTTACACTGATTTAGCCCTTGAAAACTCATTTCTCCTCCATGCCATGATGAAACATTGGAACAGGACTTTAGTGAATGCAGTGTCTAGTCAACAAAAATAACAGTTTAAAATCATTTGGTATTTTCAGATATCATAATTGAATAGCTTTGAATATGGCAGTCTGATCAACTGTTCTATTTTAAACAGTCAAAAAAGCTGAATTCATCAAAAACTATATAAATTGATCTCTATACTATAAAGCTAATGTTTCACAACTATCTGGATTTTTCAACTGTAAGAATACTTCATAGCATTTGTGAGACTCATAAAACTCTTAAACTGGAAGAAGGTCTAGAGATCAGTCATTCCAAACCCTTCATTTTACAGCTCAAGAAACTAAGGTCCAGAACATTTAAGTGACTTGTCCAAGGTAGGAGATTTCTGGTGGAATAAAGCCAGTACCATGGCTAGCTCCTTGATAGAAAAATCTTTTTCCCCCTTCCAAATCCCAGACCTACCTATGCCTTCCAGGATCAGTCTCTTTTGACAAAGGAATAAGTACCTAGTTCATGACAGAACAAAAGGTAGAAACTAAGTTTCCTGACTTCTAACCCAGTCCTCTTTCCAGTGCCCAAAGCATTGCCTTGAAAATACAGGAGCAGATTAATTTTTTTGGCTACACTAATCCACATTGATTTTCCTAACCATATGTCTAGAACCCTTGAAGACAGATATCTCTATGGAGTCCATGTCAGACCAAGAGACATGACCCACTTCATCTGAATAGACTGAAAGCTCTTGCAAAAAGGGTGATGGTGGGATAAGTAAAGATGAGTCTTTCTATTCAAAGGGAAAAAAATCTGTAGGAAAAACACCTGTGAAGGTCTTGGCCCCCAAGTCTATCCTCACACTTGCAGAGCAATTTCTTTCTATAGAATTGCTTCTACTTTACCTAAGGGACCTTTCACCTTCTAACTCTGCTAGACCTAATTATGCCTCTGTTTGCCTTGATCCCTGTTCTCTTGACTTCTTCCACCTCTGGTAACAAGCACCTGTTCTAATATGCACTTTGTTGCACAGGTGGGTCATATAGCACATCATGAACTTAAGGTCATGTCCTAGGAAAAGAGTAGGGATTCATTGTTTAGGGCTGGGAATAAGGGTTGGTTGGCAATGAATTGCAAATTAACATTCAGGAAGAAGGTTAGAGGGTGAACAGGTGAGTAGATACCAATTATGAAAATAAGAGTTTGGTAATTCAGGTTGAAGATTAAGATTTAAATGTGAAGCAGAGAGACTAATGGTGGGTCAAGTGTCTGAGGCAGTAAAATGATAGATAATGCAATCAGAAACTCATTACAGCAGGTATGAAGCAGTTACAGTTGAGTACCTTATATATGCTTTTGGGGTATACAAATCTATCTATCTATATCTTTATATACGTATATATACACATACACACAAGAGAGACATTGAGACAGAGAGAAAAATCATATACCATGAAAAATCTATGTAATAATATTTTAATGATCATGAATTTCTCTTACTGGCAGAGACAAATTAAAGGGAATAGGAAGCAACAAACAATATTAGATGAATATCCTCAGAAAGAGGGAAAGGACCCCTACGTACAAAAACATTTATAACAACTCTTTTCATGGTGGCAAAGGCTTGGAAACTGAGGGGTTGCCCATCAATTGGGGAATGACTGAACAAGTTATGGTATATGACTGTGATGAAATAAAATTGTGTGATAAAAAATGATGAAAGGGTTAATTTCAGAGAAACCTAGGAAGACTTGTATGAATTGATGCAGAGTGGAGTGAGCAGAACAAGGATAACAATTTATACAATAAGAATATTATTGTAAAGACAAAGAATTTTGAGAGATTTTGGAACATGGATAAATGCAATGACCAACCATGATACTAAAGGACTTAAGATGAAACATGTTTCCCATCTCCTTACAGAAAGTTGATGGCAATCAGAACACAAACTGAAATAGGGGACAAAGTAATGATTTAACATAATTTCTCTAATGGCTAACTTTCCTACTGTTTAATTTAATTATTAAAATGTCCAAGAAGACACAATGTATACTTATTTAAAAAGTAGTATTTCATTAATTTTCACTAAAAGGGAGAAATATGTTCATCATTAAATTTTAGCAAACAGAATATAAGAAAAGGAAATAAAGTAATTTATCCACACAGGCCACCACCTCTATGATTTTAAGTCATGATTGTGAAACTCTGCATGAAATGCAATATAAATATAATTGAGGGAACTAGGAATTAAATTAAATACCTTGGACTGGAAATACACTTGACGAGATATCTTAAGGTACAGAAAGGATACAGAATGAAAAGTTATATTATTTAGACTCTGGTTGTAAGCCTTGAAAGAAATATATTTAAAGTATTCATAGTTACACCTTCACTATAGTTTCCTGATTATTAAATTGCTAAGTTTACTATAAACCTTAACTTTGTGAACAGTGATAAGACTTTTTCAAACTATTACTTAAAAATGAGTCTTTCCTTGAGACTTAAGGCAAATCAAAGACTGAAAAAGGATCATTAGTAGAACATAACAAATTACTAAGGAGATGGAAACGGTAGCTTTGTCTAGAACGAAGAAAGCTAAGGAATAACAGTAAAGAGCTAGTAAGAGCTCAGTACCAACCTCTATCTGACTCCAAAAGGGTCAAAGCAAAAAGAAACAGTAGCAGTGAAGACACAAAAGTATTATTGACTATTATTAGGTGAGGCTGGGGAGCAGGGAAAGCTAAGAAAAAATATGAAACTGTACTTCTTTATCAAAGAAAGCCATGGACTCTCTCCATGTCTAGAGATTTTCATAGTATGCCACCATTTGCTTAAATGCTATGAGAAATCTAGTTAAATGAGAATTTGAAGGAGACTTAGAAATCATGTTGCTAGATCTGGAATCAGACATCTTGCCTTTCAAAGTCCCAACTGCCGTTTACTACCTGTAGGAAAAATAATAATATGTCTGTTCCTCAATTTGCTTATCTGTAAAATAAGAAGACTGACCTAAATGACTCTTTAAGGTCCTTTTCAGCACTAGTAGTCTGACACAAAGCACCTTCTCTTCACTTCCCTATCCAACCATTTTGAGACCACCAAGCCCAGGAAGGTTAAATAATTATTTCAAAATCCCATCATTAGTTAGTGTTTAGAGTCAGGATACAAATCTAGTCCTGATTCTTAGTCCAGTGTGTCTCCCACCGTATCTCAAGACATTTCCCCATAGGACAGTGAAGAAGACTCTTCCAGCTCTATCACTCAATAGATTCTTGCATAGCACTAAGTGAAGGCAATGAAAGTAAGCATAGATGAAGCCCTCCCCCTCCTTTAAAAATCATGTTAATTTACTTTACATCTGAATGGGTATGAATACAATAGCAGTTTGATTATATAACATTATTTAGGCAGTTGATAGATGTTATTAGTTCCAAAACAAAAACAATTCCATTGGTTAGAAATAAAAAAGGACAAGCAAAGCTCTGATAGAAGAGTGAATTTTCTTATACCTGGAAGCAATTAGGCACTTTTGGTCTTGAGGAATCATATTATGTTCTTCAATAAGATATTGAAGAATTAAATTTTCTCAGATAATATTAAGAAATTTTGAATGGTCTTAGTCCAAAATTTTAAGAGCATAACTTATTTAACATGGAATTTTTCTGTTCCTGTGAAATATGATCAAATTTTAATGGAATAAGACAGTGATTTGCATGGGAAACTCCCTTTGCTGATGCACATTAGCAGCTTGTCCTCAAATATAATCTTAGTGAGTTGACCAAAGGCACTGAGAGATTATGTGACTTGATGACAGTTATACAGTAGCTATTATATATTACAGTTAAGATTTGAACTCAGGCCTTACTATCAATTAAAACATGTTGCCTCTCACATTATTTACACAGGAACATAGAATTTAGAGCTATCAGTGCTGGAAAGAGATACAGAGATCATCTCTAGTCTGATCATCTAGTAAATTTTTTCATTGATATTTTCTGGTTTTTTTTAAAATCACCTTCATTTCTATATTTAGCCCTTGCCTTTATTTACTAAAGAAAAAAAAAGTAGTTCAATAAAATTAACCAATACAGCAACCAAACATGCAGTGTTCCATATTTATAGTACTCCATCTCTGCCAAGAAAGAAAGGAGGCCATTTTTAACAATCTCTTCTCCACACTCAAGTTTTGTCATTACAATTATACACTGTTGAATTGCAGAGTTTGTTTTGTTTTTTTAACCTTTCAATTTACAATGTTGTATAGTCATCGTGCACATTTTTTTTCTGGTTCTGTTTACTTCACTTCAGATCATTTTATGTCTACTTATGCTTCTCTGAATTTTTCAAATGCATTTTTCTTATGGAAGAGTGATATTCTATTACAGTCATGTAATTTAATATGTTTAACCTATAATCAGTGGGAAACTTTTGTTTCCAGTTGTTTGCTACCATAAAAAGGTATCCTATGAATATTTTGGTACATGGGAGCTTTCTGCACTTGACTTTTTTTTGTAGTATATGCTTATCAGTAAGACTTCTGGACCAAAGGGTATATGTATTTTAAGTATCTTTCTTAGTGTGACTCCAATTTGCCAAGTCCTTCATTTTAAAGATGAGGACAGCTAAGTCCTAGATGGATTAAATGACTTGCTCAATGCCACAGAGATAATAAGGCATAGTCTTGGAATATGGACCCATGCCTGATTCTAAACTCAGAGTTCTTTCTACTATTCCACAATTCCACCTCTAAAACTACTGATGCAACTTCCCAAAACATCCAATAAACTTCTCAAGTAGAGTTCACTGACTCAGAACATTATGCTCATTGTTATTGTTCCTGGTGCTAAATTTGGCAACCACTGGAGAAAAGAAGAGATAGTTAGGAGCCAAAGTTGAGCACACAATTTATATACTCCCAGGGTTTTTTTGTCAGTAAATATTTATTGACTATCTGTAATATCCTAGCTGCTGTAAAACGGAGCTTACTGTTCAAGTGGTGTCCAGCCCTAATCCATTTTAAAACAAACTTTCCTTGAGTACTATGTCAGTGCGTACTTACAGGAATTCCAGCCTTAAGCAAGTATCATGAGTATCACCTAATTCCTAGACATGCTTACTTTTAGAAAAGATGACTGTTAATATTTATGAATCATCTACAGAGTTCTGCTACAGTCACAAAGAAATGAAAAAAAAAATTCCACAGCATTATCAAGGAATTTCTATCCCCAAATGCTGTGGAGCACTCTATTTCCTCACAAACAAGCATGTCTGGAAGTGAGAATCACAGAAGCATAGCTTAGTAAAAGAAACTCCTATATTCTCTGATATATATATATATTTTTATATGCTCTCGATTCCTCAGGTATCTCTTAGGATATAGCAGAAGTTTTTGACATTTTCCCAAAAGGTACTATATTCTATGTTAAATCAAGGAATTTTGGCATTAGGTTGCTAAAAGCTGGTGAGTTTCAGAAGCAGGAATTCAACAGGGGTCTTCTGATTCCAGAGTACTGTGAGCTTTCTGCTAAGGCCCAGTGGTTCTCAATCTGTGGGTCGCAACCCTTTTGGGGTTGAACAATCCTTTCACAGGGGTCACAGGGGTTGCCTAAGACCATCGGAAAATACATATTTCCGATAGTCTTAGGAATCTCCTCTATCCATTTCCAGGTGGATCCACCCACACGCAGATACGCCCACATACGACTATTAAAGGGTTGCAGCATTAGGAAGGTTGAGAACCACTGTGCTAAGCACTCCTTTCTCCCACACCCTCACCCTCACCCTCATTCCTTGACTTTTGAGTTCTTATAAACATGGCCATTTCAGGCCTTGGTGACAGAGAAGACTGAGTTCTGGAGAGTGAGGAAGTAAGTAGCCACTGTATTTCAGCTCCATTAGGTTGGTCTCTCTGGGTTAGCCTGGAAAACGTAGCACCATTTATAAGAGTATGTCTATGCAAAATGTGTTCCAAGCCCCAAACAAGTGACTTACAAATGAACTTTTGGAACTCATCCTGCTTACAAACTAGGGACTAACCATATGTCATAATGCTAGGTCTTAGAAGCCAAAAGATATATATATATTTTTCTCTTCCCATCTTAGGTCTTTTAATTTGGCCTCATGGAATCCTTCTCTATGTGCCAGCCCTAAATTCATTTCTTATCCTCTAATTTCAGTGGTGTCCAAAAATGTGCTGAAGCAAAAAGAAAAGGTGACAAATCTGAGTATCACTGGATTATCCATGGTGCATTACTGGAACCAGTGCCTAGTTCACCCATTACTGCTAATAAAATGATAGCTTGCTTTCACTGAGGCAAAAATCACAATACTGCCTCACAGTTTTCCTTCTGAAAATTTAAATAATCAAACTGAGGGAATTTAGCCTGGCCCAGGAGGAAAACATACTTTTAGAACACAGAAATTTTCCTGCAACTGAGCACTATCAGAGAGTATTATTAAAGCATGGAGATTTGGTGTCATGAGTCACAGCTACTATATACCACAGACGCAGTTAATGATATGAAGTACTTGCCTATGGTCCTGAAATACATTGATATAGCTTAAGGAGAAGAGAAAAAGAACTTTTGGCTTGAAAATAGCAATGAAGTTGAAAGCTGATAGTTTTACAACATCCTAATAGCATGGCTGCTACTGTCTAATGATATGGCTGATGGTATCGGTTTACCATTTGAGTTTGTAAGCTTGTTTCCCAATAAGTTTAATCTAAAATTGCATATTTAAATCATTTTAAGCACCTGAGCTTCTATAAAAGCAATGAAATTCAGGGTTATATTCTACCTCTCCCTCAGTGCATTAATTTTTTTTTAAGTTTAAAACACCAACTTCAGAAGCTATTGCTGCCAACTATTCAATTCTAAGTAACACCCCACATTATAGTACCTTTCTCTGGAACACATCCTACCTCATTTTATTTTTCCCACTTTTATCTTCTGGTTTTTATTACCATGGCTATTTGCATGAAAATGAATTCTTTGCTCTTTAAGGGTTCATCAGCTCATATTGCTTTTCCTCATCTGAAGTCATAATTAATGATGGGTGAAAGAGGTTTAGAGGTTCAGTTCAACAAGGCATACACAAGTTCAACTGTAGATGTGAATTACTAAGACCCATTTTTTCCTACCCTATCTCATCTGTGACTACACTGACACTGGTTCTCCAGTTTTGGTTTTCTCTCTTACCCATTCTCCATTGAAAGTAAACATTGTCTGTAATTAAATAGCAATGAATCATAGCGCTAGAGCTGGAAGTCACCTGAGAGGCAATATAGTCCCATGTATTCATTCTACAGATGAGGAAATTGAGGACTATGGGGGCTAAGTGACTTCACCAATGTCATACAAGTTTCAATGCCTTTCTGCTGCAGAAGTGTTCTTTCTGTTTCTTTTTTCCCAGTTTAAAGCCACCAAGTTAGTGACCAGTGAGTAAATACATTATAACAGTGTTGTTATTTCTGCTCTTGACTTAAGTTTTTTTTCATTCATTCATTTAGTATTTAATAAGCATGCTATTGTTTATTGAAGCAATATACATTCAGCACAGGAATATAAAGGAAGTATATAGGATAACTGTTATCAAGGAACTTATGATTTCATTTATTTAACTGATGACTGGGAAAAGTGATAAACTATATTTGTGCTCACTCTTTTATTTTCAAAAAGAATTCTCACCTATAACCCATTTGAGACAAATGAAAAAAGCTTTTTGAGGATGGATTTTCAAGAACATCACGACTTTTGAGAACTCCATTAAAAACAGTGAGGCAGCTAAGGAGATATTGTGCATAATAGATTGAGAACTGCTTTGGAATCAGAATATCTGTATTCAAGTCCTGCCTTTGACATAGTCTGGCCACGTGATCCTAGTTAAGTCACATAACCTCTTAGGGCCTCAGGAAACTAAGACTAAGTTAAAGAACAGGTGAGAAACCATATTAGTAGACCAGATTTCTTCACCTGAGGGTTCCCTAGAGCAGTGAAATACCAGGTCTACAAAAAAAAAAAAAATTGAGAACAGATGTGAACACAAATTCATTTGATTAAATTATAGATTACTGGTGACTCCTAGTTCAGACCTTAATATTACATTGAAGTCAAGAGACTTGAGTTTTTGTACCAGTCCTAACATTTATGACCTATGTTACTTTGTACTTGGCATTTCACTCCTTTACATATCTGTTTACTTAACTATTAAATAGTGACAATACTACTTACAATAAACACATCACAGGCTTGTGAGAAAAGTGTTTTGCCTTTATAAAGTGAGTTATGATGATTATATTTAAGAGGATATGCAGAAGATGGGGAGGAAGGAGGAGGGAGGGAAGAGGGAGAAGGGAGGAAGAGGAGGAGGAGGAGGAGGAGGAGGAGAAGGAGAAGCACTAGTATATCCATGGTTTGGAAATAGCCTTTAATTGAATAGGAATAGAAGAAGGACCTTACAGAAATCAAGGGCAAGTAAGAATACAACAATTCAATGCCATTCAATAGATATTGAAGTGTCTTCTACTTGCTAATTGGAGAAAACTTGTGGGTGATAGGATTGGAATCAGCTGAGAGGATTTCTTTGGTTTTATTAGCTAGAGAAAAAATGTGATTAAAAGAATTATACTGGACTCAAGTCCTTGAGATTGGTGTTTTACTTTAAAATTTACAAGATGTGGGGAGCCAAGGAGTTTGAATCCAGGACTCAGATAAAGATCTTGATGGTGTACCTCTCCAGGTGACTGTGGCTTGAAAAGGCTGGTGCCCTGGGAATACACTTTAAAGGACTTTTGTTTGAGACTCTGACATCAAGGCCTTTGCCCCCAAAACTTCAGACACCTAAAAAGACATGTCCCTTATTAAGTTATCCATTCTGTGTTGGTTCCAGGATATAACAGACTAAAGACAATGATTACACCTAGACAAACCCAGATGCTTTGAAGCCTGCTCTCTTTTGCATCCTCTTTGTTATGCCTTTAAAAAGGCTAACTGACTTTCCAAAGACTTGTTGGCTTTCCCAAGACTTTTTGGTGCCTAGAATAAAGGAGCCTAATTTTATCAGACTATTATAATGATAAAACTATGATAATATCCCAGGATATGACAAACTAAGTTTATTGATGAGAATACTTGAATCTTTGTCTTTTGGATCTTTAAAAATCTTGTTCAAATCATCATTAAATGGAATTCTTTCCTACGAACTACCCTCCTGGTTAATTCTCTCTCATGTCTCCACTCATATTTGGCCTACTGCACACCCAAGTGGCCCATCACAACAAGGGACCTAACTTTTCCAAGAGGGTTTATAATTATTTTTATTAATTTCTTAACAAGCATCTTTAGAAATCATGAGACAGAAGCCTCAATTTCCAATCTATTCCAATATAATTTCCAAATTTTCCAAGATATTTTGCTGTGCTGCATATCAACACTGCCAAAAGATACCAAGCTAGTGATTTATCGAATTAGTTTCTTTTTACACATGTATGATCTGGGTTCTAACTACACAAATTGCTAGGCAGAGAATGGAGGAGAGAAGCATAAAAGGGAGAAATGTTAGACAGACAGGACAAGATTTTCTCCTACCGTGACCTGGGTCATACTGGTTTGGGGTATACTGAAAATCTGCCTAGGATTGATAAGTACATAGATCAAAGAGTAATTGCTTTTAGTAGATATGACTTCCTTAGGCTTCTAAGCAAATAAGAAGAGCCTACTGTACACATTCAGGCTGTGATTATATACTCAATTCCATTATGTTCATGAGATAAGAGTCCACTAAAATATGGTAGAGAAGAAAAGAGGATAGTTTTCCTGTATCTGGGAACTAAGCGAAGAGATTAATTGGATAAATACACAGACTACACCTCTTAGACTGACAAGATTATCATTCCCCAAAGAAGAGCTATGTGAACCGGGCAAGGCACTTAACCTTGTTTGTCTCAGTTTTCTCATCTGTAAAATGAACTTCAGAAGGAAATGGCAAACCATTCCAGTATATTTGCCAAGAAAGCCCCAACTGGAGTTATGAAGCAAATAAATGTCTAAGGCTAGATTTGAATTTAGAAGGTTTCCTGACTTCAAACCTTGTTCTCTATCCACTGCATCACCTAGCTGCCCTAAGCACTGAGCTAGGCACTGTATATTGCACAGATAGTTATCTATTACTGGTTAATGAGTTTTGACTATTGATATTCAATCATAGGTGTCCTTTCAGTTATTTTAAAATAGGGTATTAATCTGAAATTTTTAGTGCTTAAGTAGAACAAGAATCAGGAGTAGAAAGGAGAACCACAGAATTATTCAAATAAGAGAGATTTAGTTTTTGCAGATATGAAGGAATAAAGATCTAAAGCGGTGGTTCTCAATCTGTGGGTTATGTTCAATTTGTAACAATGAAAATACATCCTGCATATCAAATGGATTCATAACAGTAGCAAAATTACAGTTATGAAGTAGCAATGAAAATAATTTTATGGTTGGGGGTCACCACAACATGAGGAACTGTATTAAAGGGTCATGGCATTAGGAAGGTTGAGAACCACTGATCTAAAGAAACAAACAAATTCTGACACTATCAATGTGGACTCCTGATCTTTTGTTCAGAGCCCTCTCTTAATACAAAAACTACTTAAATTATCTGAAATCTAAGTGAATCCTTACAGGAGACTGTCTAATTCTTATGCATTAAAAATATAAGAGAAACTAAAATTTTCTAAGATCAGTTGTTTTAGCTCAGGAAAAGGCTAATGTTTAACCTAAACACCCAATGTAGCAGATTATTTTTTAAAAAATTTCTGTTTGTGGCAATGATGAGTTGCAGGCTCTGGGAAGCCTCTTGAACTCTGATTGAATCTTCCCACTTGATGAGGCATTTGCCTGAGGTCACCGCCTTTAGTTGTGGCTTTGCCCAAACATTTGTTACTAGCTTGGTCCTCCATTTTCCATCTACTTCCCACCCTTGAGCCTATCAAAATATCTATACCCAAATCAACTGTTACTTGGCCTCATTAACTCCTCCTGAAGACTCTCCCCAAACTCCTCCCCTAGATCACCCCTAGATTTCTCCCACAACCTTTCTGTATATAAGACCCCATCTTGACTCCGTGTGTATGAGAGCGCCATAGAATTTTCTAGCACAGACTTGCTCTGTGTCCAATACAAGTGAACTTTTAATAAACTTTGCTTTTCTTTGGCTGAGAGAAGACTCAAGTTGAATTCATTCAGCAGGACCTGGTGTGTTGGTATGTTGGAGTCTCGAGCACCCCTAACCCTAACTCTATACCTCTTCATTTTTATGATGAACCTCGTCAGCACCAATAAATAAATTAGCATACTCTACCCTTCCTTTCATAACCAAATTGTAAACTTCTAAGATGTCATCCTTCAGATGTGTCTCTTTAGTCTGAAGGCCTCTAGCTCTTTCAATCTCACTTCTCAATTGTAAATTCCATTGTGTGTGGGTTGGAGGTTGGTGAGGGAGATGTTAGTTTAGGGGAAGGTATACCAGATCAACATCTCATAGGATACACTAGTTTATTTTTTTTTTATCACTTCTACTTGATGCTACTATTACTAGGCTATCATGCTATTGCTATGACTAAGTCATGGTGATAATAAAGAACCACTTCTTTCAGCTCTTCTCTTTGAAGACTTTCAGTATCCCAAGGGAAAGCCCTAGATAAATATTTTCTTTTCCATATTACTCAGTCTTCTATGGACACAATTTTTTGGTGCAAAAGACCTTCTGGTACATCCTAAATCATTTTGGGAGTCTCTTGTCTATCCTCTCCAAGATCACCACACCCATGACATGCTCAGTACATAGGCTCCAAGACTAAAAACAGCACTTTTTTCAATGACATACAAACAATAAATTTGCTATATAACACACTATTATGGACATGCTACAAAATAGGGGATTTTCTCATGTGCACTTTTTTGCTGATGTATGTTCAAGTTCACTACTCCATAGTTCTTTTATGCTAAATAAAATTGTTTTTTCCTTTTTCTTGTGTATTTATGTCTTTAATACTTACCTAGGAAGGGCTTCATGTTTGTCTTTATTGACTTTCACCTTATTTAATAGCGCCATTCATACAATTTGCCTATATTATTTTGAATTTTTTTGAGGTGTAAAATGATGGAAGTATGAGAACATTCCTCTTCTTTGAACTCCAAGGACTGACATGATTAAATTGGAAATAAGGGTAAAATTCGGTATTATTCTATATCACAAAATGTATAATTTTAGTATATATTATATAACTGTAACTTGATTGGAGAGATTTTGTTGAAGAAATGTGACATTTTTTTCTAAACATAAATATCACTGACAGACCAGTTGAAATTCAAGATGTATTCAGATTTTAAAAGAAGCACATTAAAAAAAAAATCTAGTTATCACTGAGTGGATTATCTAAGGCTTCAGATAAGTAAAGAATTGTAGAAATGGAAGAACCTTAGAAACCTTTTACTTCAAGCACCTCATTGTACCGAGAAGAAAACTAAGGCTCAGAGACGTGTAAGGCTCTCGACTTCCATTTTAGTATTTATTTCATTTCATTTGCGCTATCTCTTCTCCACCAACCCACCCCCAAGGCAGTTTTAAGCAGGAAAGAAAAGCATGTAGGTGCTTATTGATAAAAAATAACAAAGGAATAATGCAGCCGCTAAATGGCTAAGTGGATAGATACTAACAGTGTGACCTTGGAGAAGTCATTTAACCCTGTTTGCCTCAGTTTCCTTACCTATAAAATGAGCTGGAGAAGAAGGTAATGGCAAACCAAGTATCTTTGCCAAGAAAACCCCAAATGGGGTCAGCAAGAGTCAAACACAATTGAAAGGTCTGAACAACAACAGTAACAGAACCTATGCAATAGATCCCGATTTCCACACTCACCCTTCTTTACACAGATTCTCTTACTTTATAATCTCTCTTGAAGCTACCCTAGGACATTCTTGATAGAATCACTGACTCACGTTATGGTGGTGGTGCTCCTAGCTTCTAAGAAATAGATATCACTCCTAAAGCTTCTTTCTAAATATTCTAAACCACCCTACACACCTGCAAACACTCCACCCTCCTCCCCCACCCAAATGTCTGTACAGTAGTGAGAGAGGGCTGAAATAAATCGTAACAACAACAAAATGATAAAAATGCCAAAGGAATAACGAAGCCCAGTCATTCCTGTGGTGAACACCAAATTACAAGAATTGAAGCATTTAATCTTCAGATGCAAATTGTCAAGCTAGATCATTCTTACCTTCACTGGTGAAATTAACATACAAATTGGCATAATGATAACGACTGACATTTAAACAATACTTTAACATTTGCCAAGTGCTCCACATGTGCTCTCTCCTTTGACCCTCACAACCACCCAGAGAAGCAAATATAGTCCTCACTTCTGTTTCATTGACGAGGAAACCGTGGCTTGACTATGTTGATTGTTTTGCCCGTGATCGCATGTGCAAGTAAGATTCAGAGATGAAACCTAAACTCTGGTCTTTCTGATTCCAAGGGCTCTTTCTATCTCCTACTGCATGTCCGAACTGAAAATGAAAGATTTAACTTCCAGAAATTATTGACCTTTTTTCATAACAGGAAGTTTCTACTCAGCATTTAAATACAAACTGAAATTCTTCTATGTGAAAATTTGTCCACACATATTGCAAACTGTTTTCATTTTCCTTTATTGTGCTCTAATGATCTCATCAAGAGTGCATAATTAGTGCAATAGACTGCGGAATACTGGTTCTGCCCCGAAGCAGCCACGCAGAGTTCTTGACTAGCCCCACTCTCCCTCTGGAGTTTAGTACTGTTAATGGGCCATGATCAGTAGGAAGAATGTCGAGGGATATGCTCTTTTTAAAATAGCTTGTGATCTCTGGCTTGAAGCAACAGTTCTGGGGCGATCACCATCTGCACTAAAACGCATGTGAAAGATTTTTTTTAAACCAAGTTGCCAAGGTCAATTAATAATGGCTTTTGATGCCTCCAAATATTGCTATTAGCTGGTGAGCAGATGGACTTCTGTGCCACTTTTCCCTTGGTCTGTACAGATGCCCTAATATGTTCTTTGGCGATTATCAGTGGAACATATTTCAAAATGGAATTCAGAAAAAAAAAATGGTTGGTGGTGAAATTCTGGTGAAAATTATGAAAATAAACTATAGATTATCAATAAGATTTCAGGTATATTTAAAATTTTAAGCAGAGGTGTCTCTACATTTCTATATTCTTCTCCTACTTGGTGGGTATTAACTTTGGATTGGGACTTTTAAAAATAACTGAGCAGCCCATATTGTCAGGGAGCTATCACCTTGAAATAGGCTTTGGCTAGATCTAGTATGAATGATACACATTCAATTTCAACAAATGGCTACATTCGTTCAGTATCTTCCCCACAAAGGCTATCAGGAACTGGGAATACATAAAGTAATTTTTTAAAAAATGATGCATTTTTTCCCCTTTGAAGACCTGAAGTGATAGAAGTTTCTAACACTACTTAACCTACGTACATATTTTTATCTCCATGTATTTGTATCCTTAAATAAAAAAATTTACACATGTATATGATACAAGAACCACTGAGTCTTAGGCATTCTTAATTTTGTATTCCACAGAAATAGGTAACTATAGCTTGTGATTTTTGGCAATTGGTAGTGAGGAGAATAGGGTGGGAACCATTCCTTCATAAACCGGCATATATAAAGAAAGTTCTCCATATAGCTGAAAAATGTTTTTATGATTCAGCTTTTTAGTTCAATAGCTGATCATTTTTTTTGTTTGTTTTTTGGAGGGGGGAATGCAGGGCAATTGGGGTTAAGTGACTTGCCCAAGGTCACATGGCTAGTTTTTGTGTTAAGTGTCTGAGGCTGGATTTGAATTCAGGTCCTCCTGACTCCAGGACCAGTGCTCTATTCACTGCACCACCTAGCTGCCCCAAACAACTAGAAACCTCTGTTTTATTTATTTGTTTATATTTATTTTGCTTTTTGGAGGGAGGAATGCAGAGCAATTGGGGTTAAGTGACTTGCCCAAGGTCACACACATGCTAGTAAGTGGTGAGTGTATGAAGTTGGATTTGAACTCAGGTCCTCCTGACTTCGGGGATGGTGCTCTATTCACTGCGCCACCTAGCCGCCCCTCATTTTTCTAAATAAACCAAAATTAAAGTCAAAATTAAGAGGATTTTCTTTCTTTCTTTCTTTCTTTTTTGCTTTTTGGAGGGGGGAAGGCAGAGCAATTAGGGTCAAGTGACTTGCCCAAGGTCACACAGCTAGTTTTATGTTAAGCATCTGGGACAGGATTTGAACTCAGGTCCTCCTGACTCCAGGGCCAGTCCTCTATTTGCTGCACCACCTAGCCACCCCAAGAGGATTTTCAAAGATAAATTTTTAGCAAGAAATTTCATGGACTCAAAAAATAAATAATAAGTCTCAAACATTTATTTAAAGAGGCTATTGCTATAAAAAAAAAGAGAAAGAAATGAGTAAATCACCAATATATTTGTGACATTATTTATATAGAACTCTGACAAAAAGTTGAAATGCAATAACAAAAAAAATTAATAGAAATAATAATGGGAGTAAATTGAAAACAATTTTTCATTTTTGAAAAAGTTAATGCTATTGAACTTTTGTCTTAAAACAAAAGCACTTGGGGGAAGAATCTTAATTTTTTAATGTTGTTCTAAAATTTTTTTGATATCAGATTCATTCTTTAAACAATGCATCTCTGAAAGATAAGAATATGTGAAACTACTGGAAAATATTTTTATAAATGACCATGGACAACAAATGATAGGCCTTTGGCACACCTGTTTATTTAGTGGGAAGTTTTCTCTCTTATTCAGACCTCTAACAAGAAGCTAATTATGAGGATCAGAGCATATGTGTGCATTATTGTGTGTGTGTTGGTGGGGAGGGTAGAGGGGAGAACATACCATACTATATCCTAGGGAATTTGCTATCACATTTTTTCCCCCTTGGAAACACAATAAGGGACATTAGATTTTAAACAACAGTCTTTCTGAATTGAAAACTTACAAACAAATGTTTTATTCTAGTAAGATACAATACTGGCATTTCAGCCCAAACAAACAAGTTCTTAAAATAAAGTTTCCTTTTATTCTTTAATGAATACAAGTCTAAAACATTATGAAATTATAGTAATTAGAAAGTCAGTTGAATGATTCTTTTTTTCAGTTTTAATGAGGTATTAAAAAAATCTAACTTTCTTGGTAATCCAAATACCATTTAACATCTTTGGTAGGAAAAAAAAAAAGCAAGTACATTTAAGAGAACCAACTTCTAAGTAAAAGAGATTCATTGGTTTCAACATGGTGACTATTATCAGGAGCCTTCCCTCCCAATGAATCTTAAGATTTCAGGACCCCTACAGGCATAGACACATAATTATCCTCTACTGCCAACATATTAGGAGAGCCTATGCCAAGTTGTCAACAAAGAAGCATATTTTAAAATAGAATCTTCAATACACCAGTGACAGTTTTTAGCCGCTGATTACCCCCCTCCCCAAACACCCATTCAATTTAATAAGAAGTCTGTACTTAGTTGCTTCATAAATTGCATGGTAGAAAACTAGATTTTGGTGGCATAACAGAAGCTATTTTTTCATAAGTAATGTAATCCCTGATTATACTAACATATTAAAAAATAAACCCATGGAAATAAAAAGTATTTCTGGGGTTAACAAATGCTTCTTCTCTCAAGTACAATGCAAACTTCAACATGTCCCTACTTTGATGACATGCAAGCTCACTCATGAGGGTAATCCCTCAAATGGGGTAGATCACAAATCATTCATGCTTTCTCATCCTTTGTGAATCTTTTCCACATAATTCCATAGGTCTACCACAGAGATTCCAACCAATACACTAGAAGTCTTCTTTAAGTCATGACAGATAGCATTAATTAAGCACCTACTGCATTCTAAGGTACTAGGCTAAATATTCGGGACGCTTAGACAAAAAAAAAGTCAGTCCTCAAGGGGCTAAGTCTATGGTGGAGATAACATGATAACAAGTGTAAACCACATAGAGTCATGATAAATTGGAGACAATCAAAAGAGAAAAGGCACTAGCATTAAGGAGAGTCAGGAAAAGTTTAAGCTGGTCCTTTGATATTAAATCAGAGTACTGTCCATGTGCTATTCATTGCCTGTTCTTGCCACATGATGGATCCAACATGTCTTCTGGTTATACATTTCTTTGATGACTTTGTTGCCCTTTCTTGCACATTCACCTTGGCTGGTAATACTTGCGTCCACCATACACATTTCCATTTTCTTTTTGTGACTCATTATTTTGATTTTTTGGAGAGTCTGGTATTCCATGATTTATAGCTGTGTAATATCACCAGAAAAATATTGCTATTAAACTTTTTTCTTCCAAGATGAACCCTGATGTCATTAAAAGCATTGTACAACTTCCCAGATATAGACCAACTGACATTCTTTCTCTTATCCATTGCTGGATCATTTCATTCTCCACCTGGAAGACCTATCCAGAGATAAATTGGTAGACCCTTTCCACGTGCTCTCTCTCTCTCTCTCTCATACATTGAACAATAGGCATTCTTAATCCACTCAGTTTTTTCTACTGTGGATAGTTAAACTGAATTATTTTGAGTGATTTTGGACCTCCATTTAGGAGGTTCTGTGGTGTTTGGGTCTTTACCATAGTCATCAGAATGTCACTCAAATAAGGAGCATCTGGAGGACTTCATGATCTATAAAGAAGATTACTTCCTCTTAGACTCTATTCTGCAAATTCACTAATACATGGCTAATGCATGTCTCCATATTCTATGTTTCATTTGATATTAGTAATCAGAGACACACTGAATAAAATTATATTTTGCATCCTTCAAGAAATGTATTGTTTTAACAGTTCCAAGGGAGACACTTTCTTGGAAAAAAGCCAATGGATAATTACATGGTAGATGGCTTTAAAAAAGCATTTTATTCTGCAAATCAAATGTTTTTCTACTATTTATAAACAGTAAGCTGAGTGAGAACTTGGATTCTCTGCTCCTTTGAGTCTATTATGTGACCATAATAATATGGCCTACTGCAGAATAGTATTTGTGAATGGCTATTCCCTGTGCCATGCTGTTTCTCATCGAGCATAGCATTCGAGTATCACAACAACCCTGTGCAGAAGGTAAATTACAATCATTATTATCCCTATTTTAGAGATGAAGAAACTGAGACAAAGAAATGTTGAGTGAATTACCTGTGTCACATAACCTTGATGTCAGAAACAAGATTTGAACCTAGGTCTTCTCAAAGTGCAGTGCATGAAGTACTTAATTTTTTCCCCTGGACATTAGGTATCTTTCCCTCTTTCAGATATCTTGAGATTTGATCCATCAACCTGCTCAAAACTGTGGTACCTTCAGCTCGGACCTTATTCAAGTTTTCTTGGTGGGATCAAACCTCTGTCCTTGTTTCCTTTTACTTCATTTCTACTTCTTGTTTTATTTAATATCATTTTCACTTTATGTAGCTTGAGAATGTTATGTTAGACTGCACATGTGACCATTTTATCCAGATTTATCCCATCTTTCATGATTGTTGTGTTCTTTCCAATTTCATCCTTAAATGGCCTTAGAATAATCAGACTTGGTTGGGTCCATTGCCATGCTTTCTGTGCCACCTACTATCACATAATACAAGCCATTTCATGTTTTAAGTTATTATTCCATGTCAAATGACTTCTGACTTTTCTTGCAAAACATGTAGTCATGAAGATTCTGTGTAATATAAAAGTTATTGGCCTCATTTGTTATTTTTAACAACATACATCTTTAAATATGTATTAACATGTATCTTAGCTTAAGGGGGGAAAAAAACCCTAAAAATGAAAAGTTCTCCAAAACGATCACTACTTTTTCATAGGGAAATTTCTATATTGAAAATTAGCCTCTTTTATTTCCTATGTCCTAAGAGTATTGTAAGATATTTATTAGACCATTTAAAGCTACATTTGATTTTATAAAACTGAATGTGAAGGTAACACTAGCAACCTATTATAAACAGAGTACACTATTTGAATTGGTTTTACTGTGCCCTCTATTGTGGCCAGTAGGGCTCATTTATAAGAGTTAGCTGGAAGTGAAGTGCAAGGCTAAGTCCAGGGAATATAGGTTTTGTTCTCTTCCCCCGCCCTTCCCCCATGCAAAACTAACCGGTCTATAATGGCCTCATTAGTCCTACACACATTAGCACTATGCTCTGGTGATAACTCTTTTACTTATAAGAAAGAGGTTGGCATTTATTCTGCTCTATGGTATTTCAAACTCAAATGAATTCTGTAATAAAAAAAAAACCAAAGAATTCAGTTTCTCTTCCACTGTTAAAAAAAACAAAACTTTAAAAAACCCATGTAATGATATATGACTCAGTAATGACATATCACTTTTCTTGAAATGGAATAAACCCAATTATCCATGGGCAGCTTTTGTCCACTGTTTCTACAGTGTGGCTGGCAATTTTGTCTAATTAATAATCAACATTTATTGAGCACTACCTTTGTAAGTTTCTGTATGGTACTACTGAGGAAGTAGATTATGTACTCCTGTATAGATGTGCTTACATATATGTATATAGGCATATGTGTCGTAAACATACACACACCCACACATACACATGGGAAACAGTGATTTTGTTGCTTATAGGAGTTTAGGACCAAGAGCACCATGTAGCTTTAGTGTTGTTAAATGAAAATCCACAGAAATTGCATGGATTCAGTGACAGTGGCCAGGTGAATGTTGGGAGTTTAAAGGAATTTTCTCACCCCAGTTCAAAAAGCAAGCAAGCCAGAAGAAGTTGCAGATATGAGAAAAGCAAAAGTTCAAAAGATAGACTTGATCTAAGGCATCTTGAAGTCTAAGAAAAATAGGCTATAGATGTGACTCACAAAAATGGCTGAAAGAGCTCTGAGACTTCAGACTGAAAGGTTTATTCAGTGGGGACCTGCTGTGCTATAGCTGCAATTCAGATAGTAGTAGGTCAATGGTATACCAATAGATGGCAATAGCTCAGAGGATAATCAGCAATGGAGAACCAACAGATAGTAGTTCAGTGAAAAATCAGCTCCAGAGAACTTGTAAGTAGGGGCTCAGCAGCAGAAAAAAAAATAGCCCAGTTTTTCAGACCAGGACTGCCAGCTTGGCAGATAAAGAAGACCTGAAGATGACAAGAGCCACTCTGTAGGCAAGTAGCACGTGGCAACTTCAGTGGCCAGGAAGGGTTCCAGCTGGGACAGAGTCCAAGGAGTAAGAGTTACAAATGTGTTCCTTATGCAATCTCCCACCAGCATTGGGGGAATCTGTAGGAGACCATGACATTGCATGAAGGAGAGTGCTTTCCTTTATCATCTTGCTTTGCTTTGAAATAAGGGGTCCTCTCCTTTGTTTTGGCAGAAGAGAAGTATTGCTCTGATCGTGTAAGCTGCTAAAGAGATACTGGACTACTTCCCTCCTCATCTTCACCTCCAGGTTTCCCTGACTTCCTTCAAGCTTAAACTAAAGTCCTGTCTTCTGTAAGAAGTCTTCCCAGCCCTTCTTATTCTTAGTGCCTTATTTCTGGGGTGATCTCTATTTTTTGTTTGACATAGCTGTCTGCATGTAGTGTCCCCCATTAGATTGTAAAGTTCTCTTGAGACTAGAGATTGCTTCTTTGGTCTCTGTATCTTCCACCCTTAAAATAGCAAACACATAGTAGGTGCTTAATGCGTGCCTGTGGACTGACTAAATGAAAAGCATACCTAGATGTTCTCTGGAGACCAGGGACTGTTTTCTGCCTATCTTGTATCCTCAGCACTTAACACAGTAAGGGCATAGTAGGTGCTTAAAAAAAATGCTCATTGATTAACTGAAAGAAAGTGTATCTGGATCTTGAGTAGTTTCCAAGGTCCCATGCTTAATGGTAGCCCAGGCAACTTGTGTATCAATATATATGAGTAAATATATATGAAGGCAGTAAATGATACACATCAAATGGAGACAGTAAATGCTAATGGGGTCCAAAGTGAATTGTTAGTTCCAGCTGAGGTCATTGAGAAAAGCTTCCCAGACGAAACAGCACTAGATGTAGGCTTTGAAAGATTCACAGGATATAAAGGAGTGGAGAGGACAACGCAGGACATTCCATGTGGGAGGAGTGCTTTCAATAAAAGCATCAAAGAAGGAAATCCAAAGGCACGTTTGAGCAACACACAGTAAAATAGTTTGGCTGCAGTAGAGGGTTAAGACAACGCAATAGTAAGAGAAAAACTGAAGAACAGGTTTCAGTCAGGAGTATCTTTAATGAGTGCTAAGGAATTTGGACTCTATCTTGCAGGTAAAGGGGAACCACTGAAGATTTCTGAAGAGAATGGCTAGTAGAGCATATTAATAGAAGAGTAATATTAGGTAAAATTAGGAAATGGGAATCTTACTTTACTCTGTGCCCTGGTCAGGTCACATCTTGAGTATTATATTCATTTCTGGGCAGATAGATGATGTAGCAGATAAAGTGCTGGACCTGAAGTCAAGAAGACTCATCTTCCTGGGTTTAAATCTGGCCTCAGACTCCTACTAGCTGCGTGACCCTAGACAAGTCACTTTACCCTATTTGCCTCAGTTTCTTCATCTGTAAAATGATCTGGGAAAGGAAATGGCCAACCCCTCCAGTATCTTTGTGAAGAAAACCCTAAATGGAGTCGTGAAGAGTCAGACACAACTGAAACAAATGAACAACAACTGACTGCAACAGTTTAGAAAGGCAGGGACAGCTAGAGCGCATGCTCTGGACTTAGGAGGACCTGAGTTCAAAACCAACCCCAGATACTTACTAGCTGTGTGACCAGGATAAGTCACTTAACTTCAAATCCCTCAAAAAAAAAGCCATTGGCAAGTTGGAGCACATCCCCTGGAGGAAAACTAGAGGAGAAATGTTACCATATGAAGACTAGTTGCAAAAAAAAAAAAAAGATTTAGCCTGGAGAAGATAAGAATTAGAAGTGGCATGAATGGAGTATTTATTAAGTTCTTACTATGCACAAACACTGTGCTAAGGGCTGAAGATGAAAACAGAAAAGACATGAAAGTCTACAGTGAGAAAGAGAACTTAAGATTTATTTTTCTTTGCCCCAAAGGAAAGACTAAGAGTGGGTGTTTCATATAATTAATTACTGAAAGCCCAGGACCCAATCACAGAGGAAGTGTTAAAGCACAACTACAAAGTATAAAATGAGAGCATGCAAAGTGATCCCTTTATGAGGTTCAAACAGGTCTACTGAGTCCATTTTTAAAAGAGTAAAACTACCGAATAAACAGTGATTGGCCATGTCCTTCCACGACCCTCTCATGTCTTAAACTGTTGTTCTATGTATTTTCCCCATCTTACCATATAGCTAACATTTCAATGAAATCATTTTTTAAAAAAAGTGTTGATAAAAAACAATCAGTGGAACTGCTCTAGAGTGAGAAGGAGCTCCCTCTAATGAAATACACTGAGCTGAAGAAGAAGAGTTCATTAGAAGTGCATGAAACTAGCAGAGCCAAAGTGTGGAAAGAGATCTCTACTCTCTAGCAGCAAGGCTTTGTGGGCTGAACAGACATGAGAAACGTCAAAACAGATTCCGTGTTGCTTAAACCTTCCTGGGACCAGACATCCCAAGGCAGTAATTCTATATCTCTTTGCTCCTCTTGGGACCACTTATGGGAGCCTAAACTCTTTCCACTTGGGCATAGGGGAAGTCTGCTTACTGTTCTTTGCTTTAAAAAAACATTTATTTATCTTTAAGAACAATGTTAGCCACAGGAATTTGAAAGTGTAATTATACTTAATGGGAAGGCAGTTGGGAAGTGGCAATTGAGGGGAAATATCTCTGGATGTACGTACATATTCATATGTACATACATACATACATACACACAATGCACATATACACACAGATACACATGTATATGTATATATTATTTATAAGCATACATATGTAAATTTATGTGTATATATGTTTTCTATATTTTATATATAATGAGAGAAGGGGAGGGGGACAGAGAGAAGGAAGAAGGAGTGGGAAAAAGGGAAAAGAAGGGAAAGGGGGAGGGAAAACAGAATAGGAAGGAAGAAAGAGATATATTTAAAACTAAAGTGTTTTTCCAGAGTATTGCCTCTGGCTTGGGGCGTAGAACTAAAAAAGAAAGAGACAATTATGGATAATTTTGTAACAACTTCCCAGAGCTGAGAAGGCACCTTGATACTGAGAAACCTATCTAAAAAATGAGTCAATAGTAAGGGAGGCGTGTGTAAATGTGCAGAGGTGGAAGGGAACAGAATAATACCAGGGAGTAGCTTATAGTCCCATATGGCTAGAATATAGAGCACATGAAGGGGATGAGTAAGAAACCAGGCTGTTAGCTTAGAGGCATATTGTGGAATACCTGAACAATTAAGCTTAAGAAATCTGCAGAGGAAATAGGGATATGCTGATGTTTCCCGAGGAGGGGCATTGAATGGTCAGACCTATGTCTTAGGAAGTCTATTTGGCAGTTGTGTAAAGGGTGGATCATATGGGGGAACCAATGAAAGTAAGGAGGCAAGGAAGATGGTGACCAACAGAAATAAAAACTTTGGTAGAAGGGAGAAGTTTTCTGTGGCAAGATGATAAATTAGGTTTTGTACATGTTGAAAAACACATAGGTTTAGACTTGGGCAGCTAGTAATATGGGCCTAGACTTCTCAGGGAGATACTGTGGTTTGGGAGATAGAAATTTGAGAGTCAGTAACTAGAAAACTGGAAGTTTTGGTTGCCATGTCCTAAACCTTCAGCCAGAGGTCTCAGATTGAGCCCCGCCTTCACTCCTCGGAAATTTATCTGCATGTGGTCCAAGGTCTTCATCCAGCTTCTGCATTATTCTGAAACCTGGTTTCTCAAATCTGGTTTTCCTCATAAGTCTGTTCTGATCACTTTAGTCTATTCTTGGGATCCTAATCAATTGGCCAATCAACAAGCTTTGATTTAGTATCTACTTTGTGCCAGTCACTAATTTAGTACCTACGTTGTGTCAGTCACATCCATGTTATTAAAGATACAAAGATTAAAAATTAATTACTGATTTCAAGGAGGAGATAGAACTATCATTCTAAAAAATGCCATGCTTGTTTTCCACTTCTGCCCATTTCCTTGGATTTAATGTTTCTGGTGTTTTCTTTCACTCCCTAATGACTTTTTTTCTTGACATATTTGTCATGAACTAATTTCTCAAAGGAACTTACACATGAGGCCAGCGTGGCCCCTTTACTTAACTCTTCACTTCCCACCAACCTTCGGTTAAGTTTTACCAGGATATATGTATACCTATGCACACACCTATACATATTTTCAAGTATGCATATGACACAAATGTATGTATATAAATGTAATCATATTAATATTCATGCCCCTTTTCTCCCCTTGGTTTTCAAATTCTATTTGTGTAATTCAGAACAGCATTGAGAGGCAAAGGAATCAACTTCTTAGAAGTCTGATGTTAGCTACTACTTATTTCTACATGCCTTAGTTTTACCATCTCTAAGGTAACATGACATTGTCTCCCTTCACAAAAGGAAAATTAGAAAATGAATAAGGTGGTTATCTGCAAAGCAATTAGAGATCCTTGAAAGAAAGTCATTATATGAACAATTCCAAGTATATTATTACCAAAGATGCATTTTAAGAAAAAGTTAACTTCCAAAGCAGAGGGTTAGAACAGATTGGATTTAAGAGATGTTACCAGACAGAATGTTACAGCATGAGGTTGAATATACTACATAAACAGAAATTGTTCAGAATTAACATTGAGAAGGTGATATAGATGGCCCGTGCATATATAGCCATTTGACCTACCTGAGCCAATAGGGGTAGGCAATCTAATACGTTTGAGCAAAAACCTACAGTAGAAGCTGGGGCTTTCTATAGAGAATTTAAAGAATTTCCTTCCCTTCCCCTCATACAATATGTCACACATATGGCAGATTTCTAAGCTTGATAAACATCTATATGTAGATAACTTTGAGACAGATGGAAGTTGCACGACTTTGGCATATTAGTTTCCATATCATTAATCTGAACAATTTAAAATTCTGATAATAAACTTAATTTCTGTGTGAGGAAATGAAACAGAATGTTACATTGTTTCAGTGTAAGTGACCACTTTTAGGAAATCAAAGCATCTTGGTTGCCTCTAGCAAACGATTATCCTCCCATGACAAGTAGAGCAGAGCAGAACATAAAATTTGGTGAGTCTTTGTGTTGGAAAGACATATGTAATCAACTGTAGACAAAACCTCCTGGTCACCAGAGGGTGCAATATAGGAACACCTAGTTTTATTAAAGAGACAAAAACTAAGAATGATGTTCATGGGAGGAAAAAATCTCTGGGAATGTAGATAAAATTTCTGGGAATGTATATGAAAGCCTACAGTGCACAAATGTATAAAAGTCTATAAATGCATAAAAGACTCAAAAGATAACTTTCTAGAAGGATAAGATGAATTAAAAAGAACTGGGAGAAATAAAAGGCAAATAGGGAAAATTTTTGTCCCATTTTTATAAGAGTATGAAACACGATCAAGTTAACATTTGTGGAAATGTTCTTTGTTCATGTGAACAGAACTGTAAATATTTTTTATGTGAAAAGAACCATAAATATGTATAATGTATATATTTTAAAACCTCCCAATTTTTCATTCAACAAACATTGATTATATATTGTATGCAAGGCACGCTGCTGTGCGGTAGAGATTTAATAATGACAACAAGGGTATAGTTCTTTCACTTTAAGAAGTATTTAGTCTAATAGGGAGGATACTAAGAGAAGGCCAATGTATTTAAAAAAAAAACATTTAATGCCAACACTGTGAAAGGTACTGGACATGCAATGGGAATAAAAACAAATCAAGTCCTGCCCTCAAGTATCTTATGTTGAACAAGAAATGTACATGGATGAATAAATGTAAGTACAGGATGGAAAGAACATTCACAACTAAGAAGATGAAGAAGGGCTTTGTGTATAAGCTAGCTGAGATATTTAGGCAATTTGGAATTCTAAGAACCAAGGGCAAAGAGTAAGTTCAAGGCACAGGAATGCAGCCTAGGTAGAAGTATGGGCAAGGGAGATGATTCCTAAGGTTCAGAGAACCAATGGTGGGCCAGCTTATTTGGAATTCAGAATGTCCCAGAGAAGTCTGGAAAGGTAGATGGTAGGTTTTAATGCACAGTTGATGAATTTGTATGTTATTAGAGAGGGCAGCAAAGTGGCACAGTGGATAGAGTGTCTGGGTCTGGAGTGATGAAGACTCACCTTCTTGAGTTCAAATCTGGCCTCAGACACTTGCTAGCTGTGTAACTCTGGGCATGTCATTTAAACCTGCTTACCTCAGTCTCTTCATCTGTAAAATGATCTGGAAAAGGAAATGGCAAACCACTCCAGCATCTTTGCCAAGAAAACCCCAAATGGGATCACAAAGAGTCAGAAACAACTGGGCAACAACAATATTTTATTCTAGAGGCTATAGGGAGCCATCAAAAGTTTCATAAGCAAGGGAGTGACTTATGAGTGAGTTAAACCTATCTTTTAGAAATATTCTTTTTGTAGTCGTTAGAATATGGATTTGAGAAAGGAGAGAGGAATCAAGGACACCATTCAGAGATCTATTGAAATAGTATGAGAACTGAACTAAAGTTGTGAACATGTGAGCAGAAAAGGAAGATTCCACTATGAGAAATGCATTGGGAGTATAATTGACAAGTTGTAGGAGCTGATTGGGTAAGGCACCTGAGGAAGAGGGAAGAATCAAGGATCACTCCAAGGTTGTAGACATGGGTAACTAAAAGTTTCCAGTTTGGAAAGAAAAATTGGAAGTTTGGAGAAGTGACTGTTTAGAGGAAGGGAAAAGAGTTAACCAATGGGGTTATTTTTGGACCTAGTAAATTTGAAATATCAATAATCTAAACCAGTGGAGATTTTCAGCAGGCAATTGGTGATGCAGGACTGAAGTTCAGGACAGAGATTAAAAACAGGATATAATAATCTGAG
>CM053584.1:321128484-321145646 GCA_028627135.1 Pseudochirops cupreus | reverse complement strand
ACTATTAGTATTGACTACATCCAACTGGAACTCGAGATACACAGGCACTGCAGTTGGGAGATCCATCCTGCCCTACTAAAAAGTGATGTAGGAGAGAATAGACTGGGGGAGGGGGGACACACTGGGATGGCTGTTTTGGGGCGGTGGGCGGGGGAAAGACGGGGAGAAAATATGTAACTCAAAAAAATTTTAAAAAAATAAATAAATAAACAACAACAAAAAAAGAATAGCTTCTGAAAAAAAAAAGTTATTCCTCAGATATCTACTGTCATTATAGGCAGCTCAGTAGCTTTGTGGATAGACTTCTAGAAAGATAAGTTGAATCCTGCACCTCAAAAACTTACTGTGACCATGGGCAAGTTACTTAAGCTCTGCCCTCCTCCCTCCAAAAAGCAAAAAACAAAGAACAAAAAAAAGAAATAAAGTGCTTTGAACATCCAAAGGTACTTTATAAATGCTATTATTATTACCATGAAAAATTTTTTCAAATCAAACAGTACTAATAGTACTAACACTCCTATTGTACAAATCAAAATGCCATTTTTGAATGATCAAGTGCTATTTGTATGGTGTAGCCCCTACCTAATAATGTCCCATTAAAATCAAGGAAAAGTAGAGAGGTAGAATGCTAGACCTGAGCAGGCCTATAATTTTTATTGAGTCCAAAGGAGTCATTTTACATATAAGGAAATAACTATGCTACCTCCTTCTACTCCTGTTGGAGCCAATGTTTTTATACAGTGACCTGAGGTTGTTTCAGGGGCCCTTGCTTATGGGCATACTATTAATGGCATGTCGCTAATCTTCAGGTTCCCCATACTATGGATACTTTTCAGGTTCTTTCTTCAACCAGGTCAGGGATGTGAGATCAGGACAGACCAGGCCAATTCCGTTCTGAATTGACATGGCCCCTGGATTCCATACTGGGCTCAAAGTGACCTCAGAAAAATATTCTCGAGTGGTAGAGTTGACTTCAGGGATTCTAAAATCCCCACAAAATTAAAAATGAACCAAGGGCAGAAGGTCTTTTCAGGGAAATGATGGAACTTTCTCAAGTCAACCTTCCTTGGAGAAATATAACTGTAATCCAGTTCTGGCCCAATGCCATGCAATTCCAGAATGTACATAGCTGCCTTGAGATTTTAGGATATGAACAATGTGATTAAAAGTTGGAATGCGGCAAGGGAAGATGAATCCATGGAGTGTGGTGCTGATAGAATTCCTTTTAGGGTAAAGGGAGTATTTAAGAGATGTTCAGCATTTCAATGAAATCCAGGTAGCAATGACATTTCGTCAGTCTACAATACTGGTACTGCCTTGGGGGTATTTCTACTCTCCATTTAAAAAGCATATGAAATATATCAGTAAGTAGAACATGACATGGGCAAAATTTTTAAGTGAGCAAAAATACGTCTTTGGCATTTCTTACCTCTTTTCTGTATTACCATTAGTCTCTTTCTCCCTTTTCCCTCTCTCCCCTCCCCAGACAGAAGGAGTATCAATGCCTTCATGCTGTTCTCTGGATGCCCACAGATTCCTAATGTGGGGGGTCTGGGCAATACTCCACCCTTTGGGTTTGTCCCCCATCTTTTTTCCCTTCATATTTACTTGTCCTGGGTTCCATTATCTCAGAGATGAGATCTCTGCAAAGTGACAGATAACTAATCTGATGAAAACTCATCTGTGTGCACCACATTCCCAGTGCTAATGGCTTAATGTGTTATCCTTCACAGCTAATGCATTCATACTTTAACAGATTCCTGTTTGAATAGTACTAATAATGGCATCGAAGCAGATTAGCAACAAGATACTTGTTGGTAGATGGGCCTTATGGTCTCTTAAATTCTACTTTAGGCATAAGGCAGTTGTAGAATCTAGAAAAACGAGTAGGATGATATATCCAATCCAGTTGGGAGTCCAGGTGTGAATATTAATCTTTATTTTTCTGTGACGAAGTAAACATGCCAAAACAAATTCTAAAAAGAGTTAAATATTGAGCTTCAAATCATTAACAAATTAGGCTTTCTCACTGTGTGTATTCACTCTCGTTCTTCACCCTCTGCTATGCCAACATCAAAATTCACACAAATCTCCCCATACTATCTGCTGCTTTCTCCTCGGTGCCACCCAGCAATAAATCTTTCTCTAGAAAACTCAACGTTCTTTACAGACGTAATTTCAGATTCTCACGCTAAGCCTATAAAATAGGCAAGAAGTATATTTCCCATCTCACTATGGGACACCTGAAGACCCCAAAGAAGCTACCTGTTTTTCCCCAGATCACTGAAAAAGCCAGGGATAGAACCAGCAGCAGGCATGATTAATATTTGCTTTCTTTAAGGTGATAATAGAAAAAATAGTGCTAGTAATTTCATTAGAAATAGGAGTCAAATATATGGTATCAGAACACTTACGATTAAGAAAAATAGACATGGAGATAACACATAAAGTCTATGTTGGGCCATATTGCAAACTCCTCTTTTTGTCTTTCTCCTGTCTGTGATTTCTCACCAACACTGGAAAGAAATGCAGAGGTATCGTTTTTATATAGCCCTATGTTTATTCTTATGGGAGCTCTCCCTCACCACTTTTAATATACCGTTACTCTAGATCCCTAAATGAGAGTATAAAATACATATTATCTACATACATATATAAGATTTACAAGTGCCTATAATAAGAATTAGGCTTATTCCCTCTTTTGTCACAGAACAGGCATTATCCTTTCGGATGTAAAGAAGAGTTGGACTGATATGAGTAAGCCCTCCCTCTTGCTTAGGCGGCATAAAGGGGAGGGGGCATTAGGTCATACAGAATAACTTCCCTCCAGAGTAACAGTCCCTCACTTCCAACTATCTGCATAACATCTCCACTTGTATGTTCTACTGGCCATTCAAATTCATCATGTCTCAAACTGAATCTACAGCCTTCTCACATAAATCTGTCCTTCCTAGCATCGCTTTCTCTATGGACTATTTTTCCAACTTAATGGTTCTCCTTTCGATCAGTTATTTGTTTCTCCCGTCAGATTGTGACTTCCTCGAGATTAGGGTCCGCGTTGTATCTCTCTTGGTATTTCCAGAGTTTTGTGTATTGCTGCTATTTAATACATATTGCTAATTTGGGGAGAAATGTAGACATGAGCCTTTTCAGGGATGCAGGAAGGTCCATGCTCAGCATTAAGTGACAACAGACAACACTTAGAAGAGATGGGCACCGTGGAATTACTGGATGAGGGAACCATTGCAGGTAACAGGATGCTATGCTCTGGTATTCATGTTCCATAACTAAGTTCATGGGTCTTTCTGGAGGCAATAATTCTCTTCCCTATTCCCTGCAGTACAGTCCTTAGATTTTAGTAGGATAGGCCTCCCTATCCACTGAAGCAGACTTGGATGATCCTGGAGTACTTGGGGGCTAACATAAAGAGCAAGCTTCATTTTTTTATACTTTTTCCCCCATGTCAAGGAAGTAGAGTTACTGTATTCTGATGACCTTGAAACATCATGGAAATTGGCCTGGTTTGTCTGGGGAAGTAATATGACCGTGTTTTCAAAAGTTATTTCCCCTCCATGAAAGAGGGAAGTATTGGACTGTGTCTTTGATGGAGAGTAGCCCTTGAATCATCAAATCATTAAACGAGTACAGCCCTTAGAGGCATATTTACCATATAACTTATGCTACCTTATTAAGTCTAACAAGTTTGAAACCATATGTCTTCTAAAAAAGTTGAACATATTTGTTTACAAACATACATAATAAGTGACAAGATGTATAGAAAATAAATGACTCTCTCTGAATTATTTAACCAGGTTTTTTTTCTCTGAACTCTCAAATGAAATAAGTATGAAAGTCAGGTCAAGATAACATCATATCAAATGATATCTAATCATTTAAAGGATTCAGATCTGAATTTCTACAAGTAAAACAAATTAAGCTGTGAAGGCTCCCCTTTTTTCTTCTCCAGCCCCCTTCATTTTAATAATGTCATTACTGTGAATGGGCAAGATTCTAGAGGGTTTCCCACTCTTCCTTCATCTTACACATACTTGAGTAGGGAATACACGGTCACACCACAGAGGGGAAACTATCATGACTCTATTTTTGAAGCAAAGTAAATATACTCAAAGACAAATTTAAAGGAAAACCAATGTGATAAAGTCTTTATTCAGCTGCTCTTTTATCCAAGAATCTGAAACCACTTTACAAACATCATGCCTAATAACTAAGTGAGGGGGCAAATTGTATTTTTACCTAGCAACACAACAAACCCTTAGCAGTCAAGGTTCTCTCAGTAAATAAGTTTCATTCCCTTTCACTTATCCCTAAACCATGGTGGTTGTATATAAATGTTATGTAATCGGTTACTGACAAAGCCAAAAATTGAATTTTAGGATCTTTTATGCTCCATTTATATCTCAGCTTTTCTACTATCTGTTGGTCACTCTTTAAGACTCAGCTTTTATATCATTCTAATTTTAAAATTTTAAATGTATGGTTTTTCCACTCAAGGAAATAGGTTGACATAAGCATGGAACTATTAATATTAGTAATCACTACCAAGTTGCATGTTATTTTTTGAACACTGAAAAAAAGCAGTTATTATGAAATAAGTCTATTCTACAACACTGTCAAGTGACCCCAACTACCCCATTTATGAACTTCCCTGTTTTGTGATGTCAAACCTTCCAGCTCCATCCTGAATTTTCTCTCTTGCTTCTTATTGTGAGCCTTCAACGGCCCACCCATTAGACCTTCGCCAGTTTACACTAATGGCATTTATTAAAATCAAGGGCACTGTGAAAGAAAATGGTGGATAATTCCCAACTAAACTAATTTAATTTGTAGAAATTCATGTCTGTGTCCTTTAAATTCGTGTCATTTGACATGATGCCATCCTGAGCATTTAAAGGAAATTATTGATGTATCTTCTCATTTATTCCCTGTAGCTTTCAAACACATCGGGAGAAACTAGAACTTCTGTGTCTGAAGGAAAGAAGTAGTGTCCTGATAGTGTGCTGAGGGAAGGACTGCTGTTTTTATATATAGCAGCGGTTCTCAATCTGTGGGTCGCGACCCCTTTAGGGGTCGAATGCGGTTGCCTTAGACCATTAGAAAACACATATTTCCGATGGTCTTAGGAATCGAGACAACGCTCCTCTATCTGTCTCCAGGCAGGTCCACGCACATGCATATACACCCACATACGAGTATTAAAGGGTCATGGCATTAGGAAAGTTGAGAACCACTGATATGTAGTCTAAGGACTATCTCTTATTCTTTCAGTCATGATGCATTTCTTTCATGGCATCATCTTTCTTCATCCAAGTGACAAAAAGTCTATGATCCTTTCTAATTAATTGATTCACCTAAACCTTATAGTGAGGTTGATTCTTTAATACCTAGCTAATATTTACTAGTTTACTCTCAACTGACAGAGTTTCAACTTAGGTGTCTGGGTTTTCTGTGATTATATTAGTGGAAGTACAGTTGAAATCCAACTCTTAAGTGTATTTTTTGGTCTATTTTCTGGAGGACTTTTAAACAAAATTATAATCACAACTTCTTGATGATGAGGCTAATAATTTTGGTCTTCTTACAAACCATGGTTTAAAAATCAATCTTCCACTAAAGACCTATCCCGATGCCTTATCACCCTTGATTTTCAAATGCATATCATTTAAAAGACAGCTATTGTATAAATAAATAGAGAAAGGCTTAGAGTAATGACAAATAATAAAATTTTCAGTCCTACAGTTTGTACAAACTAGATATGTGACCTTGGGAAAGTAACTTAATTTCTCTGTGCCCTGGGTTACTCTCTAACACTATGTAGAAAAGGTATATATATATGTGTGTGTGCATGTATATATGTGTACATACACAGTCATACCTATAATAGACATGTGTGTATAGAGGGACTTTCCATACTGGAAGTTTCCTATGACAATGAAGTCACAGGTCCTAAACAGTTATGGATATTATTTAACAGAATGGATGTTCTCACAGACCCCACACTAATTTGAAAAATCCTGAAGATGGATATTGTTATGGATTGCATGTTTATTGTCTAAAGAATAATCCAGCTGAATTTGGACTTACCACAAGATCATAAGGAAATGTGTGTATATATTTATACACACACATACATACACACACAAATGATGTATTATTGAGTGGATCCACTCAAACGGATGAAGAAATAAGGGAATTTGGGGTCAACAAATACGTCTTTCCACACACCTTTTCTTCATTCTATATAAACTCAAAATTCTACTAGAGAAGTACTAATATTAAATAAGGAACTTAAGTGGATCACAAACTCATCTACTGATTCCCATTCCAAAGATGTACTGCATCTCATTAGGATACTAAGCACCACAATTTTCAAAAGCTTCTGTTCATATTACTGTGAGAGAGTTCTTAAGCTTGGACGGCAAATCACTAACACCAAAAACAACTTTTATGTAACTTCAAACACAACTTCCAAAACTAACATAATTTCTTCTGCACATTTGTAATAGAGTATTTAACTGGGTTAAATTTTAACTGTGGAGCAACTATAATTGATTAATCAAATCAGCAAAAGAACAACTATAAAGGTCACTTTATAATTCTAATTTAAAACCTGTCCGTGACAATAATAAGCATATTAAAGTATTCCTTGCATTAAGGAAAGGGGCGGGGAAGGGGGAAAAAGGAAAGGGAATAAGCATTTACATGGCTTTTACCACGTGCTGGGAGCTGTGCTAAGTACTTTCAAAAACTATTTTCTCATTTCATCTTCGTAATAACCCTGCAAGGTAGGTACTGTTATCACCATTTTTACAGTTGAGGAAACTGAGGGAAATAGAAATTAAGTGGCTTGCCCTGGGTCATGCATCTAGTAAATGTCTAAGGATGGAATGAACTCAGATCTTGACTCCAGGACCAGTATACTGTTTACTGTGTCTCCTAGTTGCCTCTGAAAATCTGTATTTTCAAAAATAATAAATTGGAGCTGGGGAACAGGGAAGCAATTACTTCTTAAGAAAATATTTGGTATAGATAAATGGAGAATGTTATATATTGAGATACTGATTAATTTGCAAAACTTGTATTCATGTATTTTTCAAGAAGAGGCATAGTCACTGGAGCAGGGACAAAGGGGATGTAGGCAGGTACGGAGGTCTCACAGCCCGTGAGGCATTGCCATGTTGGAGACTGTATCGAGAGGCTTTCATATCTGTGAAATTAAATTGTCAAATTAAATCTGAATGGGTCCTTGGGGAACATCTAAATCCACCCCTGTCATTCTACAAATGAGGAAATTTAGGCCTAGTCAGATTTGGTGATTTGACCAAGCCTCATCACCTATTGTAAGTGATAGGTGCTTCAGCCAAGGTTTGAATACAGGCTCTCCAACTCCAAATACTGGGTTGGCATCTCTATCCCACACATCACACTATAGATACTGAGACTAGCTTATTGTATTGGTTTTCTTGGAGATGATATAGTCAGTCTATTTAAGGAGGACCCAATGAAAGCTGCTGGTACAGCTTAAACAAAATTGCACAGTCTGTTCTGGAGGTTTACCAGGCAGACTATGAAAGGAAAGAATGAAGGAGGAGCTAGGTGAAACTTATTGGCAGGAGTAGGCTGATTAGAAGCCCTGGGCACATTCCTCATGTGTGAACATGTACCCTGTTTTCACTCTGAGAACACCATCCCAGAGGTTTTGTGTGTGTGTGTGTGTGTGTGTGTATGTGTGTGCATGTGTGTACACACGCATATTTCTATGTTGCCTTTTGTCTGGGAACTAGTATATTTGCAGTTAGGGATAAAGGGAGGACTTGTGTTGAAAACCATGCATGTGGTTGGTTTTGATGAACTGCTTTCTCCCCTCCCTCTTACTTTTTTATTTTTTGTTATAAGAAATGGCTTGCTGGGCAGGGGAGGAGGAAAGAACATATTCAAATATGAAGGTGGTAGGGGCGGCTAGATGGCACAGTAAATACAGCATCAGCCATGGAGTCAGGAGGACCTGAGTTCAAATGTGGATTCAGACACTTAACACAAAACTAGCCATGTGACCTTGGGCAAGTCACTTAACCCCAATTGCCCTACCTTACCCCCTCCAAAAAGCAAAAAAAAAAAAATATGAAGGTGGTGTAAAAATGTGTTTTATCAATAAATAGTTTTTAAAGAAAATATATGCCAAGTACCAGTATCTGCTGTGCCCTTGACAACTGTCTCGGAGCCACTCCCTAATTCTGAGGGCGTCTTCCTCTAGGGATTTTGGGAACTTTGACTCTTACTACATAAAATAAGATACACCTGTACTGGCAAGCCGATTTGTTTTGGAAGAAATTTGGTTAATACAGAATAAAAATAGAAAAGAACAAGAGCAAAGTTCTGAACAAAACCTCATAGATCATGTCAAATAAAAACAGGCAATGCACTAAAGACTACAGAACTGGAGGAATTTCTGTACTAGTGAAATATCAAGACAGATAATTGTTCTCTGACACTGACTAGGAAGAGATGCCTCAAAGGGAAGGGGTAAAGCTCTAGCACGATTAGGCACTTTAAAAGCAGAGAAGAAAGCTTTCTAACTGTTCTAAGTGGATGCACTTTATTTAGCACGGAGCTTGATTATTATTTTATTCTAGACATATTGGCTGGAGGTGTGGATTTCTGTTTACATA
This sequence comes from Pseudochirops cupreus, assembly GCA_028627135.1. Lineage (NCBI taxonomy): Eukaryota > Metazoa > Chordata > Mammalia > Diprotodontia > Pseudocheiridae > Pseudochirops > Pseudochirops cupreus. The sequence goes on along the minus strand of CM053584.1, from coordinate 321,136,959 downwards.
AATGTCTAATCATAAAGAAATTCCTAACATTTATGTAGCACCTTTCTAAAATAATTTATTATTAATAGTAATTATACTCAGAATGCAGAATAAAGGTTTTGGGGGTTTTTCCACTGTTTATGAGATGGTCATGAAATCCAGAAGAACCAGGGGATGACCATGATGTTAATTCACATTCCTAGAATATTTTAAGATGCACAAAATGCTTTTGCCACATGAGGACCATGTGAGGGTCCTAATTTTACAGATGAGGAAACTGAGGCTCAGAGAGAACAGAGTCACCTGAACATAAACAAAGAATTTAGTAGGTGGCAGAAATAGACATTGAGAGTTTTCTACTTCCCAGCCCTGCAGTCACATCACATGCTGCCTCTACTAGATGTTAGCAGCTCGGATATTGAAATGAAGGGAGATAGGTCAGGGACAAATAAGGGAGAAAGGATTGAATGTCATCTGTGGTAGGAATGCTGTATGTGTATATAAAGGAACTATTTGTATGTAGAGACACTATTTCTCTATTGCCCATATCCTTTGCAATACCTAGAAATGGCTTAATAATACTTCACATAAAGAGAGTGGCTCCTTATCACAAAGTATTTTACATCCTTTATAAAATGCTTTTTGATGCCATAGGCATTATGGAGGGATCTCAATACTTTCTATACAAAGTCAGTGCTAAATACATTCTTTTTGGTTGACTGAATGAGGTTTTAAGTCTGGAGTTAAAGGTCACTATTTGGGAGAATAGCAGATTGCTTGACTATAAATAAAACTAGCTGAAAGGTATACAAAGTTTTCAGCAGGAAGAATCATGAAAATTTCTTATTGACCCATTTTCAGAACTTTCTAGTGTAGTAGTACCAAGAAACAGGTATTGATTCTTTATACTTTCTAGCCAGAGAAGTGAAGGACAGAGAGAGTACTTAAGTGATTTACCTAAGGTCACACAAAATGACAAGGACAGCCTCAAAAACAGAAGATGGATCTCCTGATCATCTGCATTGGGCTATGTTCAGTAGCTTATGATGTCCCTCATTTCCTGCACCTCACTTAGATGGTTCCATTAAACATCAAGTCCCAGGAAATGAACATCAAAATGTTGCCATAGGTTAGGGATTTCTAATGCTATTCTGCTTCTGTAAGATACTTTGTGATCAAGGCTCTTGAGTTTCATTGCTAATAGCATCAAGCAAGAACAAAGTTAAGAACTGTCCTCCTAACTATGGGTTGACATGTGAGTTTGCAGAGAGAGTTAGACCTTCATTAGTTGCTGATGATTCACACTTGCCAAGGAAGTCTAGTTCTTCCCAGCTAGCAAAGTTTCTCAACTCCAGAGTGAATTAGAACATTGATATATCACTCTACCCATTATCATTTTTTATTTTCTTGACGCCTTCCTAATTTGGTTATACCTTTGCCTTTATGCAACTTTTTCTATGACTCCTTCTGAAGTACCTTCTTACAATTTCACCAATGGATTTTGTGTGTGCATATTACAATTGCCAGTGATCATACGTAATTTTATAATTTTGTAACTATCTTTATAAAGCTGATGTACTTCTTTAGCTTCCCTATAGCTATTAATCATCCATCTCATTTTATTTCTGGGACATTATTATTAGCATATGGAGAAAGAAGGAAGCAAGCATTTATTAAGTGTGTCAGGCACTGTTCTAAGCAGTTTACAAATATTTCATTTGGTCCTCACAAGAGTCTAAGGATGTGGGTGTTACTATCATCCACATTTTACATTTGAGGAGCCTGAGCTTAAATAACTTGCCTAGGTTCACACAGCTAGTAAATGTTTAAGGGCGATTTTTTGAACTCAAGTTTCCTTGACTCAAGGACCAATGATTTATCCACTATGCCAACTAGCTGCCTAGAAAGAATTCCTTGCTCTTTCTCTCGAGTAAGCCAATTAAGTAACTTCCCCAACATCAGGGAAAATGGCATGGTGCCATCACTTTATCTAGTATCTGCTTAAGAATTATACAACCATTTAAAATTTCTGTTTATTTTTAGACTTACAATTTAGTCAAAAGTATCACTTAAATTTTCAATAAAAATAGGAAATTTCAAGTAATGAGGGGAAATTATATTGGCATTTTGAAATATGCTGAAATCTAAGGAAATACTACACACTTACATACAAGTCACCACTTGCAAGAAGAAAGGTGAGATGACATTTCACTTCTCTCCACTGTTAGCTTCCCCACCATTAGCAAGATTTTAACCTAATTTGTTTTGGATTGGCTACAACATATAGTATTACCAATTATGTACCCCTAGGATTGAAATATGGCTTTTCACCACAAGATGATACACCAGATATGATTTTTTTTTTTTTGCTGTATGAAGACTAATTAAGAGACTTGTAGTAGTCGAGTTGTGAAGATGTCTTTTCTTTTCTTTTTTTGCTTTTTGGAAGGTGGAAGACAGGGCAATTGGGGTTAAGTCACTTGTCCAAGGTCACACAGCTAGTAAGTGTTAAATGTCTGAGGCCTGATTTGAACTCAGGTCCTCCTGACTCCTGGGCCAGTGCTCTATTCACTGTGCCACCTAGCCGTCCCTGAAGTTTTTCCTAAGGGCTCAGAAGGCACTACTGGGAAGTGGAAATGGGAAGGGAGGGATGGAGATGAGGGACAACTGGCTTTTAATAGACATGGGGGAGCCAGAGGGGACAGAAGAATAAAAGATGTTTGAGAATCTTTGATTGAATGTGTAGAGATTTCTAATCAAGGATTAAAATTAAAAGATTAGAAATTTATTGCTGAATTCTGTTTCCTGCATAGCATGCTATTCAAAATAGTAACAATGAACAAAAAAAGAGAAAATCAATTCCAGATGCTACTAAATCCTTTGAGATTCAATTCCATAAACATCTATTAATCACCTATTATGTGCCAAACACTGCACTAGATGCTTCTAGTGCTGGACTAATATGGTCTCATGTTACAGGTCAAACAAAAGGTGTGCAATTCTTGACTTCTATAGGACTAGAGAAGTAAATTTGTTATACATATTGCAATTGGTTTTTCAGCTTTTTTATTAGCATGATCCAAAAGTTTTACCCAACCTTAAAAGACAGCATTACCACCAAGTCTTAAATCTTCCTACTATACAACTCTGTGACAACAGGACATCTGAATATTAACTCGAAGTGTAAACTCGGGAGGCACACTCTTACACACAACTGAACAGTAATAACAACACCTCCCTCCATCTGAGTAGTAACTTGAAATGTAAACTGGGAAGACACATGCACAATTTTTAAACAATGCATCAGAGTTGTGGAATTTTGAGCTAGTAGTCAGGATTAGGTCTGTGATTTCAGTGGCATAAAGAACTTCCAGATGAGGGAACTGTCTCTACCAATTCTCATTGGAAACGGCTCTGCCTAGAGCACAGAGAGGATGGGGGCTTGCTCAGAATCATACAACCTAAGGTTTTCTTTGTATTCTAGTCATCTATTCCACCCAGTCTACTAGACTCCTACGATCCTCCCAGTCAAGTCTTCAAAATGCTTCCAAATTCTTTTTTCCTTCATGTTTTCATTCTTGCCTTATTAATGAGTTCCCTAGCTTCTGGTCCATTACCTTAACTTGACCCTTCAGTCACAAGAGTTTTCCCTAACTCCTGACTGTTCCTCACCTACTTCCAATTCCTAGCTATTGCCTAGATGCAGTCTCCTTCCACTCTCAGTCCTTATCTTTAACTACCACTCTTCTCTGAGCCTACAAGGAATTTAATGACTTTGTTGAATTAAATTCATATAGTTCTTGTAATTAATTTGGTATTCTTATTGGTTACTGTAACACCATGCACAAGCAGATTCCCAAAAGAATGCTACTGTGAACAGCTTTTAAGGTTCAGATTACACAGTATAGTGAACACTCCATTTATTCCATTACAAAGCAAGGCAAACATTCACAACAAATCATAATTTAATATTCACAACATTACATCTTATAACAGAAAATCACAATATAGCATTCACAACAGCTTAACATTAGAATGGCCACACAGTTTTCACTACAATGGCCACAATATCTGGAACAAGGAACAAAAGAATAATCATCTGGTTTCCCTAAGGGGAAAACCCTTCTTACTTAATCATTCAGTCATTTCAAAATGCAATAATCAATACTTAATCACTCAATCAATTCACAATGCAATAATCTTCCACTCATGTGGCAACCATAGATCAATTCAATCAGTAAATAATCTAAATTCACAATTACTAAATATTATTAATCACTAAGCATAGTCATTAGAAAATTACACAAATCCTCCACCCCTTCATGTCTAGTAAACTCATTCAATATCCAAGGAGAGGCCTTTTCTTCATCTTAACTCGAGATGGTCTCTCATATTCCCTGGATTCCCTTCCATGGTCCCAGCTCCTACCTGAATCCACCAAACAATCACCTGGATTCAGAGGCAGACAGATCCCAGGTCCTCATCCACTCCTTTGAGGTAGACAGCTCCCAGGTCCTTGTCTAGTCCTCCGGGCAGTCCCTGGCACACACCAAAGTTCACAGAGTCCAGTACATCTCAAACCCTTCACCACGTCTGTTGCCAGGAACTCAAAGATCAGCCAAGTCAGGAACCAACAAAGGCTTATCCTGGTCATGCTTCTTCAGTCCTCCAGCAGTTCAGCTGGCCATAGGACCCAGGGGAAATCTCAGTCTTGCAGGAGGCCTTCCAGGCAAGCCCTCTCAGCCTTCCAGGTGGCCTTCACCAGATTCTGGTCTCAAGAAAAACTCCAACTCAGTACTTAGTCAGCTTCCGGATGCTGGCAGAGAAACACTCTCTCTCTCTTTCTCTCTCTCTCACCCAGCATCAGTCTCCAGGATTATTCCTCCACCAGGAAGAACATTCCCCATTCTGTCTCTCTGTCTCTAGAACTCTTCTTATATACACACACTTGCCTCCTGTCTCAGCCAATCCCCTCCTGACACATCAGGAACAGGGGAGTTCATACCCTCTCAACAGGGGACAGAGCTCACACCTTCCATACTTAGCCCTAAGTTACTAAGTGCTAAGTATCTGCTAAATTGATTGCTGTTACAGTTACATGATCCAAACTTATGGTCCCTCACAAGGCAGTGTCATAACATATATATACACATACACATAAAATAGTCTCATTTTTATTCATTTGCATATCTGTACATATGTATGTTTTCATTTTTAATTCCATGTATTTGTAATTTACTTTTCTGCTTCAACTGTGCTCATCTATTTATTTGTTGTATGTATAATACCCGTGCCTTTTTTTGTTGCTTTGTATAACTTAGCATCCCATTATGTGTATATGAATGCCAAACACAAACTAAATCATAAAAATAAAGAGTAATTAACTATTTAATTTCATAATATCCATAGTAGCACATTCTGTGAAGTGAATAGGTATGCCTATAGTGGGGAAAACCAGCAAGGGTTTCAGGAGTACTTGGTTAAAAGGTCCCCCTGAGTTTTTGAAGTTTGTAGACGTTAGATGAACTAAGACTAAGCTGGTACAAGTTAGTTATAGCTAATATTCCTTTATTAGACTAGCAGAGGTAATAACTCTGCACCATGGGGGAAGGTTGTTTCATCTCCTTACCAATTTTTGCCTGCCACTAAGGCATTTATCTCTACTACCATTATTGTCCAATTACTGTATATATTCACAGTGGCTTCTCATTCGCTTTTCCATGCCTTCCACCAATGTTTGTTCTTAATGCTATTAAATACTTCTGAGAATGTTGGAGCAAATTGGGATAGGACAGGCAGCTTATAAAATCAGTCAATTTAAGCATGTTCATTGTAGGGTATCAGGACACAGCAGTGTATGAATGAAGGGTACATTGTCAGCCTAGAGAAGAAACTTGGAAGGAGCATGATAGATACTTTAAAACACTTGAAGTTTTATAATAGGGAAGAGGGTGTTGACTTATACTGTATAGTTTCATAGGGCAGAATAAGGATCAGTGGATAGAAGCTACAAATTTTCACTCAAAACAAGGAGAACTTTCTGACATCTAGAGCTATTAAAAATAGAATAAGTTGACTTTTTAGGTAATGTACTCTTCTTCAATGGAGGCATTCAAGCAGAGGGTACAAGTTTTAGCTTGTCAGGGTCATAGGATCACAGGATCAAAGTGATAGAGAGGATGGAATTTAGAGTACAGAGTCCAGACCCCTTCTTTTATCGATCCAAAACCTGTGTGTTGTAGAAGGTATTTTTTTTCATTCAGGGGGAACCAAATTAGAGGGCCTCTAACGTCCCTTCTTGATTGCTCCCACCTGCTAAGGCCCTTTTCCTTCCAGATCACATTTATCTGCTCTGTATACATGTTCTATGGAGCTAGTTATTTACATGTTGACTCCTTAACCCATTGGGAGGGAGTCTGGATTAGGTGTCCTCTAAGGTCCTTTCCTGGTTAGTTGGGGCCATTAACACCTTTCTCTTTTGGATCCTTCATACTTACTCTGAATATATCCCACATATGCCTAGTTACTGGGCTGCATTTTTTTTTTATTTTTTGCATTCTTGGTATTCTCAGTGCTCAGCAGTCTCTGGCATGAAGCAAGCACTTAACAAATGCTGATCAAGAGAGTGGTGACTGATCTGTCCATGGTAAATGTTCTTTTACTCTGTAACTAATTACACAGAAGCTAGACTGAGGGGTAGACTTGGAGCAAGGAGGACCTGAGTTCATAATCCTGCCTCAGATACTTACGACTAAGTAGCTGCTTGACCTTGGGCAAGTCATTGGTATCTCTTAGCTTCAATTTCCTCATCTATATAAAGCCTAATACTAATGCGTTTGAGACTATAATAAGCACTTACCTCACAGAGTTGTTGAGAAGGTCAAATGAGGTAACATGAAAAGCTTTCCAAACTTGAAAGCACTATATAAAAACGCTTATCTTATTATTATAGTCATCCAGTATCTATTATTATAGATATTCATTCATTTCACTCATACTTTTGCCCTTTCAATATCCAGCAATTTCTTGCACTGGATGTTTAGGTAAATCAGAAGGCTCTTCCCGACCCCTCCGAGCATTCTCCATTTTTTAAAAACCACATTTCTGTCAGATTTTTCAAAATTTCTATAGTTCTTATGATTTTATTCCATCTGTATAATACAGTGAAAATGCCTTCTGAACTTCTAATCACATTCATTGGCCTTCTCTGGTCCTTTTATGTTTCTCTTCTGTTCTGTCTGACCTAACTGGATATTTAAGATGGGGATACACAGGGCCAATAATTTAAGCAGAGTGACCTTTTTCTTGATCATCACAAGCAGTTCATCTGCACCAAGCTTTCAGAGTGAATACAAGGTGTTTTTCCTTCAAAGTTACAATTAATTCAGAACTTTCAGTGGACAATAGCGTGACCTGTTCTTTCTAAAATGCATTTCTTGCAATTGTCTTGAATTGTTTCAAGTTAAAGTCCTGCTGACGATGTGCACTGTGCAGAAAATAATATTATCAGCAGAATTTTCTTCTTGCACAGAGGACAAACCACTACTCGTGATGAATGGTGTTTTTAATGGTTAAACCTGCTACATTTTAAAGTAAAGCCGTTTGTCCACATCAAGTTTATTACATTCAAGGTCTGAACATGTTCTAACACCGCTGATAAAATGGAAGAAAATAATTTTTAGTAATTATTGCTTTATTCAGCATATAAAAGATAGCAAAATATATTCCGATCAAACCAACATTTTTGAAGATACCCTTCCCAATTTTATGCATGCAATAGTGCAGAAAACACCATTTCCACTAAACATGTCATTCAGCTAGACTGTTTAATTTGTGGATCCTATGGACCACGAACTGCTAACAAGTTGATCAAAACTGGTCTAATGATTTGAACAAAAATGGAAACAGGATACAATATCAGAAGTCTGGGCGTCTGATTAACTTGTGCCACATTCACTACGTGATATGGTGATGGGTCCAAACAAAATGGAAATAAATTATGCCCTGCTCTAGAGAAAAGAACAGAAATGTGAAAACTAGATAAGCATAATAATTTTATATTTGGGAATTCCGCAAAAATGTTTTTAGATTTGACAGTAAGAACAACAACTTAAAACAAAGCTGCTGGTTTAGGTAGAACATTATTCCTGCTATAAACATTGTCTGATGAAATAAATCAAGCTGAATGACTTGTCTAAGACATTGTAATGAGATACCTAATTAGGTGTTGTTGAAGGGCTGAGTCTTATTATAAATCACAAAATGGAGAAAATTAAAGATGGCACTATATTTTCTTCTTTTCCTTTTAATTACAGTTTGTGTTTGAGTTAAAGCAGTATAACCAATTGTCCATGATTGTAATGCCATGCACCAGCAGATTCCCAAAGGAATGCTACTGTGAACAGCTTTTAGAGTTCAGATTACAAAATAGAGTGAACACTCTGTTTATTCCATTACAAATCAAGACAAACATTCAAAACATTATAATATTCACAA
>CM053584.1:321098234-321127984 GCA_028627135.1 Pseudochirops cupreus | reverse complement strand
TTCTCTTCCCAAGTTTTCTTCCACTTCTCTTATTTGGTTTTGAAAATCCTTCTTCAGCTCATCTCTACCTTTAAGGCATTCTTCATGTTTATTGGAGGCCCCTGGTGGGGGTGCTCTGGCTGCACTCTCCTCCTCTCTCTCTTTGCCATGATCCTTCTTTTCCCCAAGAAGGAATCTAGGGTTTGGGTGCTGTTCTTACTTTGCTTCTTATGCTTATTCTTACTCATGGTTGGTCAGTCCGTGATTTTTTTTTAATCTCTATGGGGCTCTGCTTCCAAAAGGGAAAGCTCTATCCCAAATCGCTGGGGTCCTCCTGGCTGCCGTAGCTCTCAGGAAGGTGCTTGGTCCCTTCCTACTTAGTTCCGGCTCACTGGATAATGAAGACTCCAGAACCGAAAGCCCAAGACCACGATCTGGATCCAGGCCACTCAACGTGAGAGCACTCGGCCTCTGAACAATCGCTTAGTCCCCCTGCTGTCTGCAGGCCGCGGGCACGGAAGCTGCAATGCAGAGGCAGGTGCAAAACCTTTCCCACCTTGGAGGCGTTTTGGCCGGATGCTTTTCTCCCCCAATTTCGCAATTCCCACTGACCTAGTTCTGAATGCTGCTGCTCACAGCTGCCGCTAATCTGCTCACCAGAGAGGCTCCTCCGCTCCTCCAGTCCAGCGACCCCCGGGGCACAGCTGGGGCTTCAGGCCAGGCTGGTTTCGGTTCACAGTGCTGATATGGTTCCTCATAGCCGAGCTGACTTTAGTGGAAGGTATATTTGTGTGCGTTTTGGAGTTCTAGGATTAGTTTAGAGTCCTATTTTATGGGTATTTTGGGGTGGCTATGTGAGAGCTGCAATATGTTGCTGCTGCTATGCCACCATCTTGGATCCGCCTCCCACCTTAGCTTTTCAACTGTTAGTATTCTATCTAGTTTCCAGGACCTGCTGTTGCATCTAATCAGATTTAGTTTAATCTCACAAAACTCTTTCCTATTTTATGTTTATTACAGTATCATGGGGCTACAAAGGAATTTGAAAGGCTGTTCTGCATATTGCATTGCTCCCCAAGGGGATTGTACCTGAACTATTTTTGTCCCACAGATGTTTACCATGTTCTTAAAAATATGCAAAGTGATATTTTATAATCTTCATTAGGAATACATTTCAACTTCGCCTAGTAGGCCCACCAACTAACCTCCCTAATGGCCTAACCATTGCTGAATAGAGTGGGAGAACTGTTTTTTAATTCCTATGGACAATGATCCTGGTTCTGTGACTCAGTGATGGGACTGCTCTTAAAACAATAGTAGCATAGCACTATTTTTTAGCTTGTGGCCTGCAGTGAAATAAGAAATAATGAGATCTATGAAATTGAGTTTCAAATAAAATTATTTTAGGGGAAAAAAGAAGCATCAAAAGTTTCAAGAAGTATAAGAAAATGCCAGGTGAAGAGACATAGGTTAGGAGAGTGCTACTATTCTACTCTACAAAGTCATTTCAAAATGGCTGTAATTAGCATCACAAAAGATCCCTTATTACGATAATGTACTTAGCAGGAAAAGGAGTAAATTGGCCTTGGAAGGTACAGAATAAAACTTAGTCATAATAACATTCACTATCACTACTTTTTCTTTATAACTTAGAACACTGGTTTGGTTGTACGGTGGTATGTAATACTGAAAGCAGGTATAAAGCAAAACGATGTCAAAATGATGTGCAATGTTACATTCTGCAAATGTCTTTGGACCTTCTTCTCTGTGACCTTAACTGATGGGTAACAAAAGCACTTTCAACAAGATTCACAAGTCTAGACTTTATTAAAGATAATAAAAGTATATGATTTTGTTTTACTTACATGCATCCTCTTAATCTTTTTATTTTTTACTTAAAAAAACCCTACAAATATTTTCTGAGTTGGTAACTCCATCTTCTACTTCAACACAACAGATGACTCATTTCAGTGAAGAAATGGCACTGGGTTCTCAAAGATTATGTTGGCTGAGAATAAGTTCTGACACATCCTACCATCCTATGTGTCTGTCATGTAAGGGTAAGTCTAAAACCAAGTTGATGCTCATCATCAAAAGATAGTCAGAGAACCCATCAGATACACATTTTGCTTTTTTTGCCACATCAACCCATGAAGGAGTGGTGGGGTTGCAATTTGCACTAGAAAAGGGAAGTGCCTACCTAGATCTTTTGAAGTTATAATCTCTTACTTTTATACAACACTCACATTACAAAGCCCTTGCCCCAGGACAATACTATGAAGCGGAGAGTACCAGCATTGTCATCTTTTAGCTGTGGAAATTGTGCCCTGGACCACACAGGTGGTAAATGTCAGAGGCAGGATTCAAACTGAGGTCTTCCTAGACACCTCAATTCTGGTGCTTTTTCAAGGAAGCATGTTACTTCACTCAGGTACAGAAAATGTCTTCAAGTCAGTGTGGTCTCAAGAAGAATGTCTGGGGTCTTTGAGAGCTGAGATTGAAAGGCACAAATAATTTTGAGGAATGACAATACTGAAACTTTCTCTGACTCACTGAAATGTCATTTGTAGGTTAGAAAAGGAGTCCACAGAGTCACCAGTGAGTAGAGAAGGAAAATGCAGATTCTAGTTTGTACCAGGTTATAAAAGTGACTGTCAAAGACGTGACTGCAAATGTCAAGCCTCATCCACTTTCTTGCTGTGTGGCATGTGAATGAATTTACAGGAATTCATTGCAAGCTTGATAGCCCTCAAGAAAATAATACAAAGTACACAAAGTTATGAAATGAAGTACTTCCTCCTAAATCTTTTTGTTTCTGAAATTACAAATTACTTTGTCAAATATTGAAATTTTTTTCATCTTTTCTTTTTTTAAAGAATTTTAAAACTATTTATTTATTTATTTTTAGTTTACAAACATTCAGTTCCACAAGCTCTGGAGTTTTAAATTTTCTCCCCCCTCTCTCCTCTTTCCTCTCCCCAAGAACACGTACAATTTGATACAGGTTCTACATATACACTCACATTAAACAAAATATTGTAATTTTAAACAATACATATGTGATTGTATTCATCATGATATATACATAATTGTGAGGAAGAGAATCCCATGTATTAGAAAACTTGCTTACAATTTCATTAATTCTCTAAGCAATCCTTACATTCTATAATCCTTAGATTTCTATGACATAGACCAAATGAAATATATAAACTGCTTTGTAAGCCTTAGAGCATTATCTATAAAATTCTACCTATTATTACTATAGAGACTTCTTTAAGTCATTGGGAGGGAACTCATGAAAATGTTCACATAAAGGAAACTAAAAATGAGGCTGGGAATGAGTGTGCATTTTTAGATGCTCAAAAATTCAGTTTAAGGGTGTTTTAAAACAGGTCATATTTTAAAAGATTTTCTAAAATGGCAAATTACAAGATGAAGCTGCTTTAAATTATAAACCTTAGATAAAACTATTTGTCTATTTGTCCAGATTAAATAATAATTTATGTTATATTACTAGAAAAGAATGTTAATTTCCCTTGGGAAAATTTCATGATGATTTCTCCTTTGAGGTACATCTTAAGTATTTGTAGTAAAAAGATTTACCTGTTTTCCTGACTGGATTTAGGCAAATGGTAATAGACTAGACAATGTCTCTGAAAGAAAATGTTGACCCTGCTTATCAAGAATTGGGGATATTGGTAATTAAAAAGGAGTGTGGAGTTTTGCAGCCAACACCAACTCTCAGAAATCAATCCCAACTTTACCTACTAAAAAGTGAAGATAAGAGTTTTTGCCAACAGAGGATTTTGTAAGTAGGTGCCCATTTGCCCTAATTTCCTATTTGCATAATCAAAGAGCATGCTAAGAACCTCTTAAAACAAAGGAATGAAGGCAGGAGTTGCTAACTTCAAGTCGGTGTACCTGTGGTTAAGCCTCTCTTTACTGGGAGGAAATCTGCTCTGCTGTGTGTTCTCTTGCAGATATATCCAATGAACTCAATTATTTTTTCTTTTTGAAGGGGTGGTAATTTTCAATTTACAAATGAAAAATATGATTGACTTGGCATTTAGTCCAAAATAATGAGCAAATGCTATGGATAATGATTCTAATGAGCCTCCTTTAGTTAGCTAGAAGCCAAATAGGAAGGCATAAGTAGCAGAACATGAAAACTTTGGAAATCCCTAATAATGAGATAATGGCCTCTCTGTATTTCTGATTCCTAGACTTGAATTTCTACACAGTATTAGGAAAGCAAGTTAGATAGTACAGTGGATAAGAACCCAGACTTGGAGTCAGGAAGACTTTCAAATGTGGCCTCAGACTTCTACTAGATGTTTGGCCCAGGTCAAGTCACATAACAGTTGTTTTCTCCGTTCCTCTCACTCCCACTAGGATGCCCCCACTAGGATGCTATGACTAGGGCCATTTTTAGTGAGGGGCACAGAGCCCTGAACCTCTCCTTCTGTCTGTCTTCCTAAATAACTGCCCAATGGTCAATCCCAGTAATTGGGGGGTTTGCCTAAGCATTCATTCAGACCTGTGAACAATGATTTTCCACTGTATTTATCACACATACACATAGCCAGCCAATGCTAAGGATCAGCAGATACACTGGCAGGCATGGGCAAGCCTGGCATACGACTGCCTAGAGAGTCCTGGGTAGCATTTAAGGAACCCACACCCTGATTCATGCTGTAACTGGCTTGTCCCTGTCTTGGCCCTCATTTTTTTTGTCTTTTTCTCTGAACTTCCCGTGGCAAAAGTCCTGTACTGAACACTAAGAAACCCCCCAAAGATTCTCTTTGGTACTCCATAAACATCACCATAACACCTCTCTTGGTCAAAAAGCCACCACCCTGGAAGGTAGCCCAAGACATCCTGCTCATCATCTTGTCCTTTCTGGCTTGCAAGACGCTGTTGATTCTCAGCTTTAAGGATACTTTTTTTTCAGGAAGTATAGTTCCCCTGCCAGGTGGAATTAAAGGAATAGCCAAAGAATTATAGAACTAGCTTAGCATCACATTCTCTCTTCCAAAAGGCAGGGAATTTGGCCATGTCCTTTAATGAAACATCAGTGAGTCTAAAAGTATGTTGGCTAAATCTACAAGAATTTAATTCACTTAGGAGAATCAAAACAGTGTTACTACTGGTGAGTTTGAATGTGAGTGTACAGTATGGCATGTGATTGACAGTTCTTTCCACACTGGCTACATACAATCTGTCTACTTAATCTGTTCTTTGGGTTTGAGACTATGCGTCATAGGATTCGTCATACGATAGATGATACTCTAGACCTTAGCTTAAAATCATCTACAAAATTTCTACCACATGGATGTTTGATGGCCACACATCATGATTCATTTGACATATGCCCTGTGTAGAATCTTAATGTTCCTTTTTGTCATTGGGCTTTTTAATTATAAACCTTGTTTTCTTTGTAGGAACTGTTGATTTGGGCTTCTGAAAGAATAAAAGAGAAATAAAAACTGTAAAAGGAAAAGGATACCTAGTCTTGACACTTTGGAAGACTCACATTAGTGTTCTGGATGTTTTCCGCCCCATAACTGTGTTTTCATAGGATCACAGATTTTGAGTTGGAGGAAGACCAGATAGATTATCAAGTCACTGGTATAAAGAGCTCCCTGCTAACACAGATAGCAACTTGGAGTTTTGAGGAGTTGTTTGTGGGTACTAAAAAATTAAGTGACTTATCCAGGTCACACAGCTAATTAAGTATCAGAAGAAGTATTTGAATCCTGCTAGCTATACGATGCCTTTTTGGCCGTTATACCACAATGAATTGTTCTGATTTTTAACATTTTAAAATTAAGGCCTATTTTGCTCAATTTTAACAATTACTCTTGGATATATAAATAGATGTCTTTCTATACATTATTTTCTTCCTATATATTCTATCTTTCCTATGACTACTTTAAGGTGAAGAGAAGGAGTAAAAGCCCAGGACAAAATATTCCTTAAAAAGCTTTATTGTCACATATGCAACAGTAATTTCTGCTTTGATATGTTCTGTCACAAATGTTAAGCGTTATGAAAAACTGAGGATATGGGAAGGTTTAAGTTTATATCTTTCATAGATGAAACTGCAAAATTAATGGTGCAATACATTTTATTCACAAACATGAACCAACATACTGAATTAAAAATGTTACAGCTATAAGATGGGGTAATACTAAAAGATTAAACCAATCACAATGCCCCTATTTTCTGAAAAGATTCCTTAATTTAAGCCCTCTATATTTTGTGTCACTATCACCATTTTGATAAGAATCATTCAGGGTAGGCAGTGTCTTGCTGTTGTTTTAATGTATTTACCTAGTTAGCATAAAGATGCATGAAAAATAAATATGTAAAACATTTTCCTCAGATTTGTTTAAACAAAAGGACATAGTACTGTTAGAGATTTATCCACAGGCTTTAACACTAAGAACTGATAAAATTTCATTTTTTAGAAGTAAAAGACTTTTAGGATTAAAATTCAAACACTTAAAAATACATCATCTTTAATAGTTAAGAAGTCTTAAGTAGGCAAGGGATTCTTTTCAAAATACATAATGTAGGGGCAGGGGCAGCTAGATGGTGCAGTGAATAGAGCACAACCCTGGAGTCAGGAGGACCTGAGTTCTAATTCAGCCTCAGACACTTAACACTTACTAGCTGTGTGACCTTGGGCAAGTCACTTAACCCCAATTGCCCCTCCGGGGGGAAAAAAAAAAGCAAAATATATAATGTAGTTTTCTTCCTTCCCTACCTCTCTCAATATAGAGTCTAAATCTGGTGTGGAAAAATATTAGTGTATGTATGTATGTATGTATGTATGTATATATGTATATATACAAAAGGTTATACAAGTTATATACAAGTTAAGAAACATTCTCTGTTTTAGCAAGGCTACATAATTATGCAAATAATGACATCAGTTCATTAGAAAAGAGATCACAATTTCAAATGTGCCACCACAAATCGTAGGTTTCTAGGTCATATGTGATGGACTGAGGAGTTTTAAGGTAAAATCAATTCCCTTTTCCCATCTCCCTCAAGGCTTACATACTCTATGAGACAAATCCAACTACCACAGCTGGAATCTCTTCAAAACTCCCTTTTTTTTCCTTACCTTCTGACCTCCATATATAGTGCCTACACATATATTTTTATATAACATAATCATGCCCATGCATATATGTTTCTGTAACATATTCACGTTCATGGTATGTGAGAAAACAAAGGCATATGCCCTTTTTAAAAAACCCACATATTTTGCTTTACATGTTTCTACAGCAGATAATATGACACAGAATACCAGAAAAGTAAAACTTTAAAATAAAAACTTCAAACCTAATGAAAGGAAAGATTTAAGCTTGCTATAAAAATGCAGGTTTTTTCAATTATAGAACATTTTGGTAATTTATATAACTATATTAAGATTATACGGAACATTTCAATAAAGGATATTCATAATTTGAACACGTTGAAGTATACTGTTGTATACTACCCTCTAAAATGGTGTGAGAGGGACAGGGGCGCTAAAATGAAATTACGACAAAATAATAAAAAATACTCTTGATGAGAAAGAAAATACATTACAGAGTTTCATAGTTTTCAGAATGTTTCCACATATATTATCCTAATTTTATTCATAAAATAATTTTAGGAGGTTGGCAGAGTAGGTAGGAAACCCACTGATTTTAAATGACAATGATAGTAAATTCTGCAGCCCAGCCAGGGTCTTCTTCCTCGGTCCAGTACTCTTTCCAGTATATCATACTGTATCTTAAGGTAAAGAGCAGAACACATTTAAGGAAATTATCTTGGCTCCATAGGAAGCTCTCTGATGAACTCAGAATTTCAAAAGGTCATATACAAAAGGATAGTGTAAGGATACTATGGATGATGATATGGATGATGATGATGATAGTTAATTGAACACTTTAAGAATTGCAAAGATCTTCATGAATATTGTCCTATTTGAACCTCACAAAGAAGCAACATGGCAGAATGTATAGACCATGTGCCTCAAAGCCAGAAAGATCTGGATTCATGCCCTCCATTTGACATATACTAGCTGTATGATGTTGGGCAAATCACTAAATCTCTGAGTGCTCTAGACACCTTTAAGAATATAAGTTACAGAGAAAGTGTTGACCTATATTGGTAGAGGGATTTTCTCACCTGGGAATTTCCTATGCCAATTAAATATGGGCCCAATCCCTACTGCCATCTCTGGATCTTTACCATAAACTCATGAAGTATTATAGGTATCATTGTTTCCATTTTACATATTAGAAAATTATACAAAGGATAAGGGATTTGCTCATTATCTTATCAAATGTTAGAAGAAGCATTTGAACCCAGATCTCACCTGATACCAAACCTAGTGTTCTTACCACTACATCACACCACTTCTAAAATTACTAGAAATGTCTTGGTTTTTGAAGGGGGGAAAGGGTGTATGCTATCAAACATAGATTAGTAAACTTCATGCTGAGCCCTGGAAAAATACTAGAATTCACTCTAAAATAGATGGCTTACAAATACTTTAGAAAGAAAATGATCACTACTATAAACTATGTATTCACTACAAACAAACCAAATGACTGTCATAGTACATTCTGATTTTAACAAGATATTTTACAGTCTCAAAATATGGGCTGTATATTAGTAGTTAGGTGAATTTATAGTTGAGTGAAAACCAACTTGGTGTCAGTCTGAGGGAGATTTCTACTGGTGACCAAAAGTCCCACACTCAGTTTTGTCCTGTTCAACATCTCAATCAAAAACATGAATGAATCTATCAAGAGTATGCTTACTAAATACATTTAGGGAGGTTAGGCTTATTTAGCATCTACTATTATTTAGAAAGGGCCACTGCCTTCAGGGGTAATGCTAATACTGCTTTAGCCGAATCTCATATTAAGAGAAAGTCGGACTGTAAGGTTAGCCTCAAGCTCTTACCTGCAGGATTCTCAGTGTGACAAATTCTCTCATATTATTTACTACTCATACACCCTTCTTACTCTTTCAGTATCTAACATTGTTGCCCAACTCTGCGTATCTTTGCTTGCTGATCCTCAGGTACCAAGATATCCTTTTAAAGTCCCACATGCCACTTCCTGCCTTTCATCATACTTACTGTTTGGCCCCCTCTATACCTGCTGACTCCTCTGCGGTCCTGCATAAGTGACCTGGCTGTCATGTCTGCTCCTTCCCCTCCCACTGCCCTTCTGGATAATACCTTTCTCTGTTCCATATTCCTGGGACAAGGCTGGGGGAATATTATATTGGAGACTTAAGGGACAAGGATAGCTATAACTATAACTATATCTCTCTGCTCCATACAACTTACTTTATGGCTATAGTTGCTCCCTCCTCTCTTTTCCTCCTTCCTTCAAGCTTACTTCTCACATGTTCATCATCACATGATATTCTCAGTGTTTTAAAAATCAGGAGGTCTATGTGACTAAGGATTTTTTTCTAAATATTGAGTATCTAAGGGGTAAAGTGTATAGTACCTCCCAGAGAGGAGGGATGTTGAGGGCAGAGAGGGAATTTTTATATATGTATATATATATATATATTCATGTCACATGTGGTCACCATATTGGATCTTTTCCCCCTAACTTTCTTTGTTATGATGGCAGGTTCAAGTCGATAAGACGATGATATCTTTTAGCTAGTGGTATATCTAGAAATGACTATGGTAACAAAAGGTATCAATATTTTTTTAATACATTGTGCACATTCATCAGAAGCAGATTAACTGAACTGATAAAATAGGAAGCCTGAATATCAGTCAAGAAGAGAGAACCAAAGTGATATAAGGAAAGAAGGCATGGGATATGATCCTACCTGAACAGAAGGATAGGAAGTCTATTCAGAACAATCGGGAGAAGGGAGCAATGTGATTCTGTTATGAAATTTAAGGGCATTGACATAATGATCAAGGAGAGTAATATCTGATAAGCACACATATAGTAATCAGGTTATCTAACAATTTGCAGATAAAACAATGTTAAAGTGAGGAAAAGGGTAGAGGACAGTTAATATTTTGGAAGGCAGAAAAAAAAAGATGTAAAAAGGCGTGAAAAAGTTAGAAATCTAGCCTGAAATTTCTAAGATTAAATTTAATACAGAACAATTGAATTTAGCACCTAACATTTCAAAAAAAGATTCTATTATCTGTACAGTAATGTAACCAACTGTCCTATGGCTCCATTCAACATTCCTGTCATTGTCATTGGCCACCACTCTCCTATATGTGTTGTCTCCAAGAACA
The DNA here is from genome assembly GCA_028627135.1 of Pseudochirops cupreus. Lineage (NCBI taxonomy): Eukaryota > Metazoa > Chordata > Mammalia > Diprotodontia > Pseudocheiridae > Pseudochirops > Pseudochirops cupreus. The sequence continues at coordinate 321,117,714 of CM053584.1, read as the reverse complement.
TAAGTTCCTTGAGAGCAGGGAATGTCTCTCTTATTTTTTGTTTTTCATTTGTAGTCCTAACACACAGCACAATGCTTGGTATATGGTATGAGTTTAATAAATAGCTTTTTCATTCATAAGCACACAGCACTATACTAAAAGTTAAAAAAAATAATCAACTGTACAAGTACATGATAGAAGACACTTGGTTTAACAGAAGTTCACATAGGAAAGATCAAGGAATATCAGCTGACTTCAAGTTCAATATGGTTTAACTGCATGATGGAGCTCCTCCCAAATGAAAGCTATCCGATGTTACAATAGTAAAAGTACAATATCCAGATCAAGGTTAAGTGGTAGTTCTCCTATACTCTGCACTAGTCAAAACACATTTGGATTGCTGTGTTCCATTTTAGTAGCCCTATCATAGAAGGAACATCAACAACCATTAGAGCAAATAGCCATTAGAGTATGGACCATCATGGTGAAAGATTTAGAAATCAGGTCATATGAAGAACAACTGAAAAAGTTGGGAATGATTCGCCTAGAAAAAAAGATTTATGGAAGGCAGGATTACCATTTTCAAATATTAACAGGGCTATTATATAGGAGAAGGACAGGATTTATTTCATAAAGTGTCAGAGAAGAGATTTTTGAAGGAAAGACTTTCTAAGAGTTAGAGCTGTTCCAAAAGGGAATGGATTATTCTATGAGTCAGTAAGTTTCCTATCCTCCAAAGTAGAGATTGGCTGATCACTTGTCAAGAATGTTGTAGAAAGATAATTCCACGTTGGGCACAATGATCTTTAAGGTCTATTTTAATTCTAAGCTTGTGGTTTTATGAACATTTTGAAAATATGAATCTTTAACCCATATATTATCATTTAACAATTTGCATAACAAGTATATTTGGTTAGTAAAGATCAAAGCCATCTGATTGAATGCCCCATATAGCATACTATACACTATACCAGATGCCAAATCAAAATCGCATCATCCTGAAAAGAGAATTTATGACAAATGTTGTTAAAGCTAAATTATTTTAGCAGTAGAAGTACTACTATAATTAGAAATCTTCTGATGAGCTTCTAGTCCTGCAATTGGATCCAGTGGTAAAAATAGTCCTTTTGAAGAATAGTTTTGTTTTTTTATTGCTGGAATGCTGCAATTTTTTAATATGACCCTTTGGAAATATAGTAAATGGTATCCTGGCATTTTGCTGACAGGTTTCTAAGATTAGTAGGAATGGAAGCTGAAACTAATATTTTTTCCAAATGTCAGAAACATATTGAGCAGAGAAAAAGTTGTAATGTAGAATTCCTAATGCTCTCATTTAGAAAAGCTTCAAACAGGATTTTTCTATGTTTTATACTATTTCAAGATGATATTTTAATGAGGCTTACAGTTTCTTAAAGCATTATTTTAATAAGAATGCATTAAATTGTTCCAGAGTACACTATTTTCACTCTAATTCATTTTTAGTCATAACTATTTCTCTATAGGGACAGACAAATGTCCTAACTTCCAGCCACTTTTCTAGCAGGATGCGGGAAAATGGCCTCAAATTCTTTCTCTATAGTAGTCTATTGCTGAGGTCAAGCCCCACAAACATGAAAACATGTATTCCCTCAACCTGTCACCACTCACAGCAACATCTTTCTAAGAAGTTCACTCAATTCATTTATATCACCCAATTCAGATTCTGGTCATAGTTATCTACTAGCCCCCAAGGCCACTGTCTATTATTTTTTAAAGTATTTAGTCCTTTGTTAAGAGTCTTCCTCCATCCCCAAGGCCTGCTTTTCTGCTCTGCTTATAGGTCAATATACATCCTTATGTCTCCTCAAATACTCAGTCCTTCTAGTTCATCTACCTTATCATCTCCCACACCCAAACTATGTCTTTCCTCTACTTTAGCCCTGCACATAAATGCTTTGTGCTTCATCTAACCATTGACCCTTTTTGTTTCACTTCTATGATTAAGAGAACTATCCCACCATGACCTCCTATATTTCCATCTTCTTCTGGGCCTCATGTCTCCTAGTCCTATTTTTGATCCTCAACACGACCTCTAGTACCTCCATATCTCACCCAAGCTATCAACTTGGCTCTGGTTCCACCTCACTTGCTTTCCCAGTATTAATCCTTTGTTAACCACTTTATCTCAGCACTATCCTCTGTGCTTGAATAACTGGCTCTCTTTCTCTAGCACCATAATATTCAGGTTTACTACACATTACTATTACCTACCTTATATTATAGCTAAATTGGCCTTTTTTGCTATTCCACATGAACAACTCCTTTCTTTATATGCCTTTCTGTAAGTTTTTCTCCATTCTTGAAATGTGCTCCCTCCATTCCTCCAGCTCAAAGACTTGTTACCTCTTCCCAAGGATCTACTCAAGTGCCACCAGAGTATGAGAGCTTTCTTGATCTCCCCAGCTACTATTTGCCCTGCTTTGAATACCCTGCTCCTTTCTATTTATGTTATATAGAAACTATTTACCTAAATGTACTCATTTTATTTTCCCTGATACCTTCTTCGGGAAGGATTTTTTTCCCCTTTCTATTATCTTTATACCCATCCTTGTCTGGGAATAGTAATCATTTAATAAAAATGCACACTGAATTGGTTTGATTTAAAATCTGCAAAGCCTTTTACATAATTATCTCACCTGAGCCTCAAAACCATCTTCTGAAGTAGATACTTCAGGCATTACCATTCCAACTTTACAAATAAAGTAGCTAAGGTTCAAAGAACTTAAGTGGTTTGCCTTATAGCCACAGAACTATGAAAATGAATGAATCAGACTTAGCTCTTTGTGACCAAGTCTAGCATCATCAGCTTCCTCCTAACCAATTGGTTTCTAGATATTGAGTTGAACAAATCTTAGTTTTATATATTAGAAGCTTTAAGTCATCGTATCTGAGTGGGCATTTTCCTTTATAGACCTCAATTTGAAAATAGTCCACATTGAACTGGTATGACTAGTTACAGAGTTCTACTATTGACAGAGAAAATTTTTGTTCTACTAATTTACAAATGACAGTGACATTTTTCAAAAAGGAAAACGACTATTATTGAAATGGTTAGTTCTGACCATAAGTAATCAAATTAATACCTACACTTGAATATCTACCATGACTCACATCTACTAATAATTGCAAGTGACAAGGATGATAGCTCATTATATCACAGATCCTATAATATCTGGCATCAGCTCCTTATATTAAGGCCTTACAGTATAAAATACATATGGCGACCATACTATTGAGCAATTGGCTTTATCCTTTCAGATGATTACGTGATTTCTTTTAAAATATTCTACTACCAAGTAAATGCATTTTATAAGATAATGTATCAATATGAAAACTTTGATATATTACTCCTCCCTCTCCCAGATTTCTCAGTCTGAATCTCCCTTGACTCCAGGGAGAGATTAGGTTGCAAGATTTTCACATGATGCTCCATAAATTCTAAGATGTCTAATTCTAATTATTAATCGATTCCAATTCTAACATAGCCTAAACTTAATTCTAACATGACTGTCAGAAATTAACTTCAAATATTGACAAAATTAGTATCAAACCACAAAGTTAACACCATAGGAAATAATTAGGTATATACCACAGCAAGAGGCTTACGAAGGAGATCTTTTATCATAACAACTCTATTAATCTTTCCAAACAAGTATAAGTTTGGTTTCTGAAAGCCAAGGCAGCGTATATTTTGTATAAGAAGCAAAAAAACAAAAAACAAAAAAAGCAATGACTCCCTATTCTCTTTACTTGGTCAAAATTTGACTTAGAAAATGTTTCAAAGCAAATGGAGAAATGTTAGTATTTTCTTTTTCAAAAATGTGTCACTGAATGCTTCCACGTATCTATTTTTATGATAATGATAGAACATAAAAATAGCAACTAATAATAAATTACATCAAAAATACAACTTTCATTTAAAAAAATATGATCATAAACCACAGGATAGGAAAATTTTTACAGAGAAAATGTAAGTAAAAACATAACTAAAAAGGAGACAAACTTTGCAACTTACTAATGTATTCAAAAGACTATTAAAAACTTTACAATTTAATTATTGGGAGATTACAGAACTGCTTCAGTGCTTCTGTACTGTGTTAAATAAGCTGTACGTGTGAGGAGTAATAAATGAAATTGTTAATTTTACTGCATCCTTAGGGAGTAGCAGGAGATGGGGTGGGGGTTACATTATTTAGAACTCCAAATGGATTTGGGTTTATATGCAGCAATAAATTCTAACTGTGTTGTTAATTAACCTTACCCCCAAGCCACTCTTTGCTTTAGGGTTTGAAAGACATAGTGACTACTAGAATGACTCACCATTCATATTCTTAAAGATGTTAAGGATGGGGAGAATTTGTCGGTAGTAGGGCACCAAAGCCTCACCCACCATGTCAGCTGAAACAACCAGATGCTGAAGGACTTTGAGTGTGACACAGATGACCTGCCGGTTACGGAGATTCAATGCATCTGTATTGTAGAAAAAGAAACAAGAGAATTAATTTCTACAATGTTAAGAAGGATTGGGAAGAAGTCCTCTAATGGGTAAATTTAATTAAATTGTACTCTGCTGGGGATCATCAGTGGGCCTTTATTAGGCTAGCTTTGAAAGATGGATTGTCGCCCTGATGTTATAAAACACTGCCTTGCGTGACTATTATTTGTTCCCACAACTAATGCTAATGAACCCCAAGAATGGAGCTCATTATTCCCTCATACCAACTAGGTTTTCTAGTTGTATCTTGTATGCCCATCCATCCCTCCCAAAAGGACCACCAACAAAAATCCCCTCAAAAACTGTGTAAGCACTATTGGGGATGATGGAACTTGTGAAGACTGATAGCAAATAAAATTTTTAAGCAATAATCACTCTGTTTGGGGGAGTTAAATCTTATTTCTTTCAGTTTTAACAAGCCTTGTAATTTAAAAAACAAATTGCAATGAAACAAATGTTTGAAGAGGAGGGAGATGGCAAGCTTATAAAGGTTTTACAAATATTATAAACATCATTTGTAGATATGACCATAATATGCCAGTCAGCATCCTAAAGACAGAGAAAATTAAGACTAAAAATGAGGCAAAGCATATGAAATCTAGGTGTCAAGGATCTCAGAAAGCTTCTGAAAGCAGACAAATTATGTTGGTACAAAGGAAGGATAGGTAGGATAACAAAACGCTACTTTGAGATATCACCCAAAACTCCAAAGAGACCTGAAAGGAATGGAAAGTCACGGACAGGAGAAAGTGTCACTTTATTGATAATCACCATTCTGAATCCTTAGTCAGTCTGTAGGAACCATACCTTTGGTTTGTTAGCACAAGGAACTCCTAGGTGAGCAAACTCCCTCTGCTTTTGCAGGTCTGTCCCCTCTTTGTAACTTAAGTCTTAAAGAAGTATGTAAAGTTTCAAGACTTCAAGTGACTTGCACTGTGAGGATTAGAAATACGTGCAGATGGCAAATGGTTGTGTCAAGGCACAGGGAAGTGTTGGAGGCCTGGGAATTAGTTGGGTCACGTGGAGGTCAGAGCACTTTGCACTGTCCCCGGCCAGGGGATACTGCATTGCTCAAGATTCTCTTGCATGGGGTTACCTGATGTTCCTCATTGGCATCTCCACACTCTGGGGCCTTCATACCCTTGTGATTGCACTCCCCCTCTCACAATTCCGTTCAGCAGGGCTCTGTCACATGTGGTATGTGGATCTGGGGTATATATAAGACCTAAGCCTTGGAGGTATTTTTGAAGCCTGCCTTAAGATCTGGCTGTAAGGCTTCCCCATAGAGAGACCTTAATAAACCTTTTCTGTTTGGACCTCAGAACCATGACTCTTCTGTTCTAAAAGGTACGCTAGCGTCAATTAAGTAGGGTGAGTAACCATTGCCCCTGCAGGTAGGTTAGGGTACTCTGAAAGAGAGCCCTGACTTTGCACAGCCAGTATATGCCATAGACCAAACTATAACACTGTTATTGAGGATTAGATTACTAGGGAGAAGCATAATGAGCAAGCAACATTATTTATGGATAGGGTAAGAAATGGTAACAACATTTAAAGCAAGAGTAAAAGACTAACAAAAATGCTTCCTTATATGATTCTAGAAGTCATAAATTTTTTTATTTCTTCAAAAAAAGACTGACCTGGATCACAAAGAATACACTATTTGCAAGAATGATGATGATGATGATGATAATGAAATGGAGTATGGGTGAAAAAAATAATAAGATTTCAAGTATTTGGAATGATTAAACCAGAAGATGTTTAAACTAGCTGAAATTATTACAGTCCTATTAGGAAGTCTATTTGAAAATGCATAGAAAAAATGGGAAAGAAGCCATATCATAGTACCATACAATGATTTCACCAACCCTGTTGAGCATGACAGGTCTTCTAAGGTATTCTACAACTTGTCTAGGGATCTACAAGTGGAAGATGATCACCAAATAATGTGAACATGAGTTGTGCCTTTGGAGAAAAGAAGAAATCATCTAGACTTTGGTGTAAACTCTAAAAATTTTTATTTTCAATGATATGACATTATCATCAAAAAGCTAAGATCATAGGGTCTAAATGGGTGGTTTCAAAACTGTGTTCCTCTGAACTTCTAGAAGTTTCTTGACAGTGTTGTTCCATCATTCAAGGACTTTACCCCAATACTTTAACATAGGTAAGGGTCTACAGCATGAAAAACCTATTGAAGGTTAATAGCCCCAAATCTAGCCTATTGTGCACAAGAGAACAGCTGAGCAGAGTGAGCATACTGTAGTGACATTGAAATTAGGAGGACCAGGGTAAGATCTGTGACATACTGGTTGTGCAAGTCACTTAAACTCTCAAAGTCTAATATAACTCTCTAAAGCTCAGTTAACAAAGAAGGTGCAGACCACATCATTGGAGGAGGTTTGCTCAGCTAGGAGTTAGTTGTGCTAATGGAATCAAAGATCTGGTCCTTATCCCTGTTCCTAGAACTGAAGAAGGACTCAGAATGGTAATTATCAGGAAGGTGACCATGAAACTAGGGGACCAACCAAGGTAATCCTAAAGAGCCCTTTGAACAATGACTTATTACTACATGGATTCAGACACATGCCCTGATAACAGCTACAAATCATATAAACCTAATATAGCAGTCTAAAAGTAGCTGCTCAGTCTCCAACACTGGTGTTATAAAGGGTTTTGTTGAACTCAAATGTTTTAATTAAAGGAGTTAAGGGAGTTTACTAAATCTGTGAGACTCAAGTTAAATATCTGCCCATTTATTTGTCTATATGTATTACTGATATTACTGAACTGACCAATTTATTATTTGCTAGATGCTCTGCCCCTAGAACAGCTGATTTTAAGTAACACATTGCATCACTGCACAGTTAACTCAACCAGAATTAATATGGCAGAAATAACTGCTAGTGAATTGAGTATAGGGTTTCAAGGCAGCCAACTGTTGATGCCCAATAAAAACGCTTAAATGCTTATTCTTAATGAGAACTAGGAAGGTGTTCAAGGTCCCCTTGAATGAATTTGTTAATGGTTGAACAAAGTTTTCAATATTTTGCAGTGGATTCAATATAGAGGAAGGGAGTATTCATAAAATTCCCTTAGAACTTTATCCAAGAGGAATTTGTTTTATTCTTAATTTAGCTTTGCTTCCTTTATTTCCCTTCCTCTTTCTGGGGTATTTAGGATGCAGGACAAAGCTGGAAATCTCTCTGTCCTTACTTTCCCAATTAAATAAAAGGACCAAGAAATAACTGTGTGTGTGTTTAAGCAAACTCAAATATTTTTCTTTAAAACAGACAAGCTAAGATAATCAGACAAGGTTAGATTTTGATAGCTTTAAAGAGAAAGTAAGAGTTATATTTAGTAGTCTGGTGATAGACTTGATAACTATTGTCTAACCATTAGTGAAGACTTTGCAGTGCAAAATTCCAAGTTTCAAAAAGGTTTTATGGGAGGGATCAACTGCTATTATCAACCAAACATTAGAGTCTTCCAACCTGGATCACTGTATTTTGTCTATACTGCTGATTATGTCTTTGATCAATATTACACACATCTTCTTAAGTAGTTGAAACAGCCAACAACAAAGTAAAAGTGGTATAATAGAACTCTTTCTCTTTACCTAAGAGGATTACAGGTGATTATAGGTTAGGTCTTCAGGTATAAACCACTACTGCTATGATTAGAGATCACTGCAGAGAGGAGCTAGGTCACTGGATTCTACATACTTCCTAAACCCATGCAGCCTCTTCTTCAACCTTCCTTCCCAATTCTCCATTCTACACCCTGCAAACATATGCTTCCCTAACACCAGCTTTCTATGTCTTATTCTAGGAATTGTAATCAAATGAACACTATCATAACCTCTAGAAAAGAAATGTCAATTAACTGCACTGTTGTTCTCCATTAGTTGTGCCTTCCCAGACCATAAGTCCCTTCCCTAGTCACTGCTCCCCAATGTGGTTTTTTCATCATAAGCTTCTTGAAGTCAGGATCTGTTTTGCTTTTGTGTTTGCATGTGCAAAGTTTACCATAGTGTGTGACACATAGCAAATGATACTTTCATGAATTCATTTTTGTAGGCTTTATTTGCCATAAATCATTAATAGTCAGAAAAGACATCTAAAGTATTTCTTCCTTTTAAGAAACATTTATGGTATCTCCCCTTTCTGAATTCCCATAGCACTCCATACATCTTGCGGTATTTTGTCACAACTGCACCTTTAAATTTGGGTATATATGTTAGTCTTACCGTACCCACAAGATTGTAAACTCCTTGAGATCAGAGATGTGTTTTGTTATTATTTTGTCCCAGATCTATGATTTCAAGAATGTGAGTAGTCCATTTATTGTTGTTCAGTCCTTTCAGTTGTGTCTGACTTTCTGTGTCACCATCTAGGGTTTTCTTGGCAAAGATACTAGAATGGTTTTTGCCATTCCCTTTCTCGAGCTCATTTTACAGATGAAGAAAATGAGGCAAACAGGGTTAAGTGACTTGTCCAGTGTCACATGGCTATTAAATGTCTGAGGTCGAATTGGAACTGCCAGTGGGCTACTCAACGGAAACATCTTTTTCTACTAATGCAGACTGGCAACTTCTTTGCAATTTCTATGAGGATCTGGGGTTGCAATGAAGACAAAAAAGGACTTGAAGTCAGAAGATCCTAGTTCAAATCCTGTCTTAGACACTTAACTAGCTGTGTGACTCATTTAACATTAAAATGACCAGAATGTAAGAATAACTCAAAGGACCAAACACGTTCTTTTGGTTTCAGTTGATGTGCCTCATTCACTATTAATATTGTTATTACTGTATAAATTGTTCTCTTGGTTGTGATCATATCATGCATTGGTTCATGTAAGTCTTCTCATTTTTCTCTGAAACTACGCATTTAATAATTTCTTACAGTACACTTATATTACAATATACTGATATACCATAGGTTTTCAGCCATTGCCCAAAAGATAGGTCCCCTTAATTTCCAGTTTTTTCTACCATAAAAAAGAGTTGTTATAGATATTTTTGCACTTATGGGTCCTTTTCCTCTTTCTTTGATCACTTTGAGTTATATGCCTAGTAATGGTATTACTGATCAAAAGGAATGCACAGGTTAGTGACTTTTGGGGGCACAGTTCCAAATTGTTATCCATATGCATATTTGAAGTGATAAGACATATTGGTATGACTCCTTCAATTTGGTGATCATATTCAATTCTGTTTGGGAGAGAAAATAATGGGTTTAAGTCTATAAAAAGTCACAACAGGCTTGAACTGTCTCCCTAAAAGATGCAATATTTTATATAAATTGGTCTTGCTATTTTGTTGCTGATGTGTTAAGAGAACACTTTTTGATTTGAACATCACATACCTTAACACTTTCATTATATTGTAGCATAGGAATAAAAGCTATGAGTACAGGACTGAATCAAAGGATTTTCAATAAATCAATGAAAGCAGTACAAATGTTACCGCACTTTGTGGTAGCTTGTTCTAATAATTATCAAATTCATAGTGAGGAACTCTTTAGAACCTGGAAATTTTTTGGTATATCCTCTTCAGCCAATATGTTGTTTGCTGGCTAATATTAATAGATTTTTAATAATACAAGCTAAAATGCTTTGTGTACAGCACATGAGTCCATAGCACATATTTGGAGGATCCCTGCTTTTCTCATATTTTGTTAGTAGAGCAATTTCTCTTGTTAAGAAAGACAGGATCAGGGCTACATTTCAGAAGAAACTAATAAAATGCTTTGCTAATAAATGCATCTGCCAGTACAATACATTTGAGTCAATAATCATGTATCTCATTGGGTCCAACTGCTTTCTAGTTTTATTAAAAGAAAAAACCCAGCATTTCTAGGCACCTCCTTTGATATAAATGTTCTGTTGTTTCTGGTTTGCATCTGATCCAATCTGTATTTTTGTTGCGTTCAACTTACTCTGACCACATAAATAACCAGACATTTTCCATGGGCTCCTTATTCTGAAGTTTTTCTCTCTCCTCAGATTTCTTTGCTTCTCAAGCCTCTGCTGCAATTTTTTTTTATACTGAATTGCTTCTTTTTGATTTGTACACACCTTTGACTTCTTAGTATCATCTTATCCTTTTAATGGGGCAGCTAATTGGTGTAGCAGATAAAATCCCAGGTCTGGAGTCAGGAAATCTCTTCTTCCTGAATTAAATCTGGCCTCAGATATTTACTAGCTTTGTGACCCTGGGCAAGTCACTTAACTTGGTTTGCCTCACTTTCCTCATCTGTAAAATGAGCTGGAGAAGGGAATGGCAAACCATTACTGTATCTTTGCCAACAAAACTCCAAGTGGGGTCACAAAGAGTCAGACATAACTGAAAATGACTGAACAACAATGACAAATCCTTTTACTTTTCACTTTCAATCACTAAGGGAATTTAGAATTTCTAAAATATATATATATAAATTTTGTTGTTGTTGTTGTTGTTTCCTGGATTCTGTTCTGGATATTTCCATTTGTCTTCATTTGTGTGATGTAGCACAATCAGGTTTTCTACCATATGTTTGGCTTCTAATGCCTTTCCACAGGTCACTATCTCCAGTTGCTTCTGCCACATTGGCATTTAATATACCCGTCCTTAGGATTATTTCTTGGCGGCACCACCTTTCCTTCTGTGTTTGTTATGTTGGCCACAACGGATGAATATAGTCTTCCAGGCAGGTCCTTAACTGTTTTTATACTTTCTGTCATATATCAAAGGAGAATATGTTCATTCTAGCAAATACCAGCTTTTTTGAGTTATTCTGTTTTTGGTACATTTGGTCTCCTAATTGGAGTTGTGCTGTAAATCTCAAAAAGAGGTTTCTGAAATTTAAGTATGCATAACTCCTCTTTAATATTATTTGAAACTTTGGTATTTTTTTTTAGCCCTTTTTTTAATTAGGCAGACTTTCTGGAGCTTGTATTAAATAAAGATTTTTAATGACATCAAGTTTACCTGCTTTAGATATGTTATTCATCAATTTCATCTCTCTTTTTATCTAACCAGCATTTAGGGATGAAATTATTTTCTCTTGCTTGCCCTGCATTTGTCTCCAATATATTACTATATGACTTGAAGCCAAGGACACTACTGGAAACAAGGAGTATGAAGCACTTGTCTATAGGTGGTAATATGATTTCACTTTTGTTATATCATGTGAGTACATGAAGAAAGTATCCATCTCTTCAGTCCGTTTCATTAATACTCATGGTTTGTCTGCTATAGTGGTCAGCACCATGGGCCCTGACGCATTTTCAGCAGGTGAATGAAAATGATAATAATGATCTTATTCTCATCTTTTTAAACAGAGTTCAGAACGTTTTTGTTCTAGGACATGTTGCTGTCCTACCACTTTTGTTTACATTTAATATTCTAACTATTATTGCAGGGGTAGATAAAAATAATTGGTTTTTTGTAGTTGGAAAAAAAAGCATTGGGATATAAACAGCTTCTCTACTCTTGAAGTCTGTACCCAGGTGATTTTGACATATATTTTGATTTTAATCTATATTTTGATAGCTTTTTGTTTCATGCAATTTAGAGGTTATGAGTATTTGGTACAGTGAAAGCTAAGAAAAAATGTTCTTAACTTTTGTAGATCTATGGTTGAGTTCTCTCTCTCTCTCTTTCTTTGTTTTTAGAGGTCAGTTGGGGTTAAGTGACTTGCCCAAGGTCGCACAGCTAGTTTTGTGTTAAGTGTCTGAGGCCGGGTTTGAACTCAGGTCCTCCTGACTCCAGGGCCGGTGCTCTGTTCACTGCGCCACCTAGCTGCCCCTATATGGTTGAGTTATCAAAGACATTTTAACATTTGGATTTGTTGCATGGGTTGTTATTTGTCCTTCATTTTAGAAAAAGGACCAATGACATCACAGGGCGATGTCTTGACTGGAGCATGATTGGATTTAAGTGATGCAGAGTTGCACAGAGTCTTCAGCCTCACTCTCTCCAGTGGCAAGACAAAAAAACCAAGATGATTGGTGAAGGCCTAGGAGGCTAAGGATGACCTTCGCATCTTCAAAGTCTTACCAAGCTTTAAGTACCCCACAGTGCCTGCTTCAGCCACCTTCATGGCCATTGGAACAAATTATTCTCATCCACCCATCCCACAGGGGAAGTCTTCACAGGTTTGGGGCAGACATCCTCCTAAACACAACTGTATTGTATGGATAGCTGTAATGTGTCAAGGCACTAAGGGTAGCGCGCTTCTGTCAAATGAGTCAAATCTTGGCAGGCACTCTCTTGATGCTCACGTAGGCTCCAAGGGTGTTTTGAATGGTTTCTACCATTTTCTTGAACAATCGGCATTGATTACTAAATCAATTAGTGCTGGCATTAGGATTTGTATTGCCTGCCCTATCAACAAGTTGTCTGAATGTTTAAGCCCCCAAACCCTCAAAGACATGCACTAAGACATAAAAATGTTATGTATTTATACCAGGGATAGGTTTTCTCCCACCAATAAACCTCGGATCCTTGAAGTGTTTATTATTGCTATTCATCTTAATGAGGTATAGGGTGTGTTCAGGGAAGACTAATACCTCTGGTGTGAGGGTTGCCAAGCCCTTTTCAGGACTACTTTCAACCTTTGGTGTCCACCTGATCCCCCTAACTCTCTCCTGTGGCTCCAAAAAGCTGTAGTATGTACAGTGGCCACACCCTGATAAACCATTTAGGCAGACAGACTAAACCAGGTTGAGGGTAACTGAGGGGTCTCAAAACCATCAGTTAGTTAGGGGGGTGTCCATCCCAAACACAGAAAGACTTCCCCTGGTGGAATAGGTAGATGAGAACAATTTGTTCAAACAGCCATGAAAGCAGCCCAAGCAGGTATTGCAGAGCCCTTAGAGCTTGGTTAGACATCAAAGACACCAAGGTCATCCACTGCATCTTGAGCCATCACTGGTTGTCTTGTCTCTGTCCTGCCACTGGACTGTGATGACTCTGGGAGAGTGAGGCTGACAACTTTGTGCAACTGCCTCACTAAAATCCAATTTATGCACGAATCAAAAGGCATCACCCATATCATCTTACCATTTTCAAAGTCCTGTGTCAACAGGCAAGTGAAAAAGAAGCAGATGTGGATACACTTGGAGCTGTAGTCACAACCCAGCACAGAGGCAGCCTAAGCCATAAGGTCCTCTTCTCACTGGAAGCAGTGGTGGGATTCGGCAACCCCCAGGTGTCTGAGCAGCCTTTTAAGGCTCACACTGCTTACCTCCGGGTGTGAGGAAGGGGTGTGAAAAGATGCGCTAAAAATTGTCTGCTTACCCAACCGTGGCCTGATTATTGGGGCACACAGGGATCCCACCCTGCGGTTGAAACACAACTACCATACCACCATCATCAGTGCCTATGCTCCCACCAGGACAAACCCTGATGAAGTCAAAATAAAATTTTATGAAGATCTGGAGACGCTTATCATCAATGTGCCAAAAGAGGACAAGCCTATAATTCTGGGTGACTTTAATGCTAGAGTAGGCTCAGACTACTAGACATGGCAGGGAGTCCTTGGGAGGAATGGAGTTGCAAACAGCAATAGCAATGGTCACTTGCTACTAAAGATTTGTGCATCTCATAACCTTCTCTTCATCAACATTGTCTTTCATTTACCTAAATGCAATAAAATTTCCTGGATGTACCCTTGCAGCAAACATTGGCATTTAACAGATTATATGACAGTAAGGAGAAAAGACAGACAGGATGTGAGATTGATGAAGGCAATGTGTTGCACAGAGTGATGGACTGATCATAGATTTATCTTCTCCAAGCTAAATATTCTCATTCAACAAAAGTGGTGGCCCCAAGGCAAAAGGACCATCAGAAGAATTAATGTCAACATACTAGGGTACTTTTCTAAGTGGGACCAGTTTGTTGCTAACTTGGAGGGAAAGTTGAGCCAGCTGGCAACAGCAGAGAAGAATAGGAGTGGACAGATTTCAGACATTTGGTGTACAACACTGCATTTGCTCATCTGGGTCAGAAAACTCACAAACATTCAGACTGTTTTGACAAAAAATTGTGGTGAAATTCAGGAGCTGCCAAATGAAAAATGAGAACTCTACAGGGTTTACCAGCAGAATATTCATCAATCTCTAAGAAGGGAGCATCTAACTTTATCAGAAGTAAACTACAAGCAAAACTTAGAGAGATGCAGGATTCTTGGCTCAGTAAGAAGGCAGATGAATAAAAAAGAAATTGATAGACAAAAAAGGAAAGATTATTTTCTATTCATTTGTTTCTGTTGTATAATTCAGGCTATTTGATTTTTTCTATATATTTGGTAAATGAAAATTTTTATGAATCTACAGTGTTTGCCTTCCTTCCATAATCTGATTAAAAACAAGTTCTTTAAAGATAAAAAAGAAAGGCAAATGAAATTCAGTTTTATGCTGATAGTAACAATCCAAAGTCTTTTATGATGCCCTGAAGGCTATTTATGGTCCAAAGAACTATGGTGAAACTCAGCTACTCAGTGCTGATGGAACCACATTGATTAGTGATATGGACATGATCCTGGAGAGATGGACTGAACACTTCCATAATGTTTTCAGCAGAATGCCGTCAATCAATGCTGAAGTCACTGACCATTTACCTCAGGTTGAAGTCAATTCCTCTCTAGACAAATTTCTAACTGAAGAAGAGGTTTTGAGTGCCATTAAAGCTCCTCTCATGTGGCAAAACACATAGTGCTGATTCTATTTCAGCTGAGATTTACAATGTAAGGGGTCCATTGCTCATACAAAAGCTGACTGCAATTTTCCAGGTTATGTGGTAAGAGGTTATCCCCCAGGAGTTCAATTCTTCAATGCTTCCATTGTCTATCTCTATAAATGTAAAGGAAATAGATTGTCCTGTGACAATCACAGGGGGTCTTTCTTTTAGTCATTACTGGCAAGATTTTTGCCAGACTCCTCCTTAATAGGCTGATCTTTCACCTGGAAGATGGTCATCTACCTGAGACCCAATGTGGCTTCAGAAAGGGCTGAGGAACAGTCAATAGGGTGTTTGCTGCCTGACATCTCCAGGAGAAATGCGAGGAGCAGAATAGAGGTCTGTACACAACACATGTAGATCTGACCAACGCTTTTGATACTGCCAGTCATGAAGGCTTATGGAAAATTATATCAGAATTTGTTTGCCCAGAGAAGTTCATCAGTATTGTACATCAGTTTCATGACATCATGCTTTCCTGGGTTCTGGATAATGGACAGTCATGCCTTCCAAGTCACCAGTGGAGTGAAACAAGGCTATATGCTTGCTCCCATGCTTTTTACCATGATGTTTTCAGCCATGTTGTCAAAAGTTTTCAATGAGGATGAACATGGCACCATACTGATGTTAAATTCTTCAACTTGAAAAGGTTACAAGCCAAGACCAAAGAGGAGAGGGAGTATTGGTGCTGTTTGCAGATGATTGTGCACTCAACACACCCTCTGAAGCTGAGATGCAACAAAGTATGGATCAATTCTTTTCTGCTTGTACTAATTTTGGCCTAACAACACCAAGAAGACAGGTGCCCCGTCAGCCACTACCACACCATCCATATGCGGAACCATCAGTTACAACAAATAAAGACGTTCTGAATGCTGTGGAAAAGTTCACTTACCCTGGCAGGATACTTTCCAGGGATGCACACATCAATAATGAGGTTGGTGCACTTTTTGCCAGAGCTAGCTCAATGTCTGGGAGGTTCCGAAGGAAAGTGTGGAAGAGAAGAGGTATTAGACTGACTGAAGGTCTAAGGAGCTGTTGTGCTGACTGCATTGTTGTATGCCTGTGAAACCTGGACAGTCTACCAGTGCCATTCCAGGAAACTGAATCACTTCCATTTAAATTGTCTTAGGAAGATTCAAAAGATTCAAGGACACTCTCAAAGTCTCTCTTGAGAACTTTGGAATTGATTGTATGACATGAGAGACACTTACACAGGACTACTCAGCATGATGTTTCCACATCAGAGAAGGTACAGTGCTCTACAAGTGAAGCAGAATTGAAATAGCTCAAAAGAAATGCCAGATGCACAAATTCAGATAAGCCACGCCAAAGGTTCACATGAACTATATTTGTTCGACCTATGGTAGAGCATTCTGAACTCATATTAGTCTGATCAGCCACAGTCAGAGACACTCTAACTTGACTCTAATATGTGATGTCATTTTGGTCCTCTTTGAGAATGGACAACAACCAACCAATCTTAGTATCTTGCCCAGAGCACCAAGTGTGTCCTTATAAAATAGCTGTTATAGTTAAATGAAAATAGTCTGGCATCTTGTACTTTAACCTAGAATTAATGTTTCCAATATAATAATGGCATTTAATAGATTTTTACAAGAAATATGAATTCACACAAAGTACATATAATTAAGAGCACTTGGCAAAAGGTGTATTTGGGTGCATTTCATTTGTGCAAATGCAATGAATTAAAAAAAAACTAGATAGCAAAAATATATTTAAAATGAAATGTTTCTATAATGCCAATGAACCTTCAGTACCAATGAACACTGTGACTTTTAGCCTTTCTGGCCCAAAGTAGAGATGACCTTTTTCTAATACTTACATGAATGTAATCCCTTTATGACAACAAAAAGAATCAGTCCTTCAAAGTTTTCTTCTCAAATAATGACAATTATACACACCCAGCTATAGCTCTAGAACAATTTATGGGACATGGTCAGGTGTAAATAGGACACAACCTAAAGGAGACATCAGGTAATAAAAGAGTAAACCAAGTGTGCTACATTGCTAGCTCAGTATCCTTGACCCAACCCTAGATAACCCCATCAAGATTCGATGTTTTTCCTAGCCTCTGGCTCCATTTCCTGGTCTAATCCTTTTCAACAACCTTACACCTCTCTTTACCCATGCTTCTCCAGACTGACTTCCTTTGGCAACAGGCTCTGGCTTTGAACTAAGTTCTGCTCCTGGCACTCTGCCCCAGCTTGACCTGATTTTTGACAGGAATAGGAGGCAGAACAAGGGACAAATTCAAGTGAATCCAAAGTTACAAAGAGTACTTTAGGTCAGAAGGAGCTTTGTTTCAACTATTCTATTTCCTTATATCTAAGACCTTTACTGTCTCCCTCTCCTTATCCAATAAACATTTTATGTTCACCCCATCTGGAAGAAAAATAATACCCAGCCAAAACAAAACAAAATCCACACCTTTCTTCAATGGTGCTACCCATTCAGACTATGACCCTTTATATTCTCCTTTTCAGTGCCAAACTCCTAGAAAAAGAAGTCTAAGCTAACTGCTGTCACTTCTTCATCACTCATTCATTCTTCAGACCTTTTCAATCAGGCTCCTATTTCTACTACTCTTTTGAAATAGCTTTATACAAGGTAACTAGTGACCTTAGTGCTAAATACAATGGCTTTTTTAATTGTTTTAATTTTCCTTGACTTTCCTTTGGCATTTGACACTATGGGCAATCTCTACCTTCTTGATACCCTCTTCACCTTTGTCTTCTGTGACCCTCCATTCTCATAGTGAGGAAAGATAGCTACATGAGGAGGGATCAGTCAGGTAAATGGGGAAGGGAGTACAATGGGATGGCATTCTCTTCCTTCCTGGAAGGGACAGACAGATAGTTGGTAGAGAGAATAAGAGAACCCAGGCAGAAGACTGATAGAGGGAACCTGATGGAAGCGTCCTTCCTTGCTCAGTCAGGAAACTAGTGGAGGGAGTTCAGTAGAACAGGTGTTCTTCCTTCTTCTATAGGCACAGGCAGAAGACATTTCAGCCAAAAAATTAAGAAGTTTGAAGAACTGGGAGGCCAGGATGTCTTACTGGACATAAAAGGGAATTCTGAATCCCCTAAGCATGAGGGCAGAGACTGATGACGAAAATAAGATGATGATCCAGATACTGAAGGGAGGGAGAATGACCTTGGCATGAGTACATGAGAGAGACAGGAATAGAAGAGAAGAGCTTTCCTGGTGATGGTAAGAAATGGCAGAGGAGTACAAGATAGACAGATTTTGCTTCCTAGACTGGTGTCAGGGGTCATGATTAAGAAGTCATCTACAGAAAGTTAAGATTCAGTGAGTAAAAGAAAATGAAACAATATGGCAGGAAGAGATTTAGGATATAGGGGAATTTGTTAACAAAACCACTGGCATTCCTGAAGGCACCTCACCTAATGACTGAAGATCAGGACTAAGGAGAGGTTGAAATGACCTAGACAGATGTGATAATGTAGTAATAGGTGAAAGGGACAAAACATGGCAGACCAGACTCTGAATTATGGATTAGGAGAATAGTAAGATCTATCCAGAGAACATGAGTAGTCCCAATTGATATGGTATTCCATTGACAAGATCATGGGACAGTCATATGAAATGGTAATTAGTTAAATCATTAAAGTGGACATTGATCCTGGCCAGAATATGGCTGGCATAGCCATTTAATGCCAATGTCCCTCTTCATCACAGTCCTTGAGAGGAACTAGTGCTGGAGCTAGGAGAGCAGATGATCATGACTGCAAGGAGGGTGTTGTTTTTTGGGGGGCAAAAACCTTTATTTCAGACAAATGTTGCTAATTTTACTGCATTGTAATTTTTCCCATCACAACTTTAAGGGGCCACACCTGGGCAGAGGGATTACCAAGTTATTTTCTTAGAGTAAAGGTTCTTAATGGTTTTTTGTGTTATCAGTCACAGAGTCATTCAGAAGTCTGGTGGAGATCCCTTCTAAGAATAATGTTTTAAGTGTATAAAACTGAGCACAGACTAAAGCATATTCCTCCTCTTTATTTTTTCATGCTTTTGGGGGGGAAGTATGGCTAATATTTAAATATCTTTTGTATGAGTTCATATATATAATAGGTATCATATTTCTTGCCTTTTCAAATGGTGAAGGAGTAGAGGGAGACAGAAAGTTTGGATCTGAAAAGTAAAAAAAAATTTCAAAAATGCATGAAACTAAATACATGATTTTACAAAAGAACCAA
>CM053584.1:321068709-321097734 GCA_028627135.1 Pseudochirops cupreus | reverse complement strand
ATCATCTCAATTTATGAGATTATGACATTGTTTTCAGTCCTCAATATTTCTTCTCTGTTCTCTGTACACTTCTGCTGTGAGCTCTATATACTTCAGACTGTCACGCTATTTATCCAATGAGTAATTATTCTTACTACGCCTCTTAGAGGCATATTTTCAGAATTGGTACTTTCAGAGGCAGATAAAGGTGATGAAGGAAAGGGAAAACTTGAAAACAAATTTGATTACATATTTTACTGCTGATTTTTCCTTTGATGACATATTATAGATGAATAATTATAAACAATTTTTGGAACATACTCAAGTACATAGTTTCAGGAAATTGTTTTAATTTTGTGACCACAAGAAGAGAATAGATATGCAAAGAGAATTCCTAAGGAGTATTCTCTCTTCAGTTATCATGTATCATCCAGGAGACTCATTGACTGCTGCTGTGGAAACATGCATTTTTTAGATAATAAAGGTTAAGCATGCATAAATTCTGGCTCTGCTTGCAACTGACCTTTAGGCAGCTGTCTCGGTAAAGTTTTGAGCTAAGTTTATTTTATAAAATAATCTAATCCTTCATTCCCAAATACATATTTAAGTTGCTTAGTGGTAACCATTTTTAGCTAGAAAGTATCGTCCTAATTTACCATCAGTCATGTAGAAAGTATAAATGGAAGTTCAAAGGGAAGTCTGATGGTGCCTCCTAGTATCTTTTCCACCACATGACGTTTCTGGCCTTAGTTTGCTCTTTAGATTATGTCATTTTCCCACTAAGAGGAAAACAAAAGAAAGAAACCAAAGAGAAAGCAAAAACACTCAAAACACCCTAGCCAGGGCCACTGTCTTACTCAGAAAGAATATTATAATTTTATCAAGGGTCAAGCATGTATCTCTACATTCTTTTTCCACTTCATAGAAATGTGAAATTCATCCTAGAAGTGGTAAGGGTACTTGAAAAGTAGCTTTATTTAGAGCAGATGTTTCTAAATTCAGAGTAAATCTACATATATAGATCTTACCATGTATGACTTTTGGCCCATTCACCCAACAGTGCCTTACATGTAGTAGAAAATCAATTATTTGCTGAATGTATATATAAATGAATGTATAACAAGCTTGTTGTTTTAGTTGTTTTTTTGCTTATTTTTCTCATTGTTGTTTTTGTTTTTGTGATATTATAAAACCATGCATGAGCAGCTTACCAGAGGACTGCTGCTGTGAATAGCTTTCAAGGTTCTGATTACATAGCATAGTGAGATCTCTATTTATTCAATAACAAATCAGAGCAAAAGATTCACAGAAAATTAAAATACAGCATTCACCATGTCACAACTCAACAACTTATCACTAAAATGGCTGCCACATAGTTTTCACCAAAGTGATCACATAGCTTTAAACAAAGTACAATCATTTAGTAACTCAATCACTTAGTAACTCAATCATTCAATCATCTTTAAGGAGGCTTGCCTCCTTATGGGACACAAAGTACAAAAGTCAAAGTCCACCACCCATGGAGTGCAACAATATCATAAGTCACTACTCAGTACTCTCTTAAGGGGTAGTAGAAAGTACAAAAGCCATCCACCCCTAGGTCACAGGTACATAACAATTTCATCAGTCACTACTCAGTACTCCATTTCATCAGTCACTACTCAGACAATTTCATTAGTTACTACTCCGTATTCACAGAGAGGTCTTTTCATCTTGACTCAAGGTAGATAGCTCCTACCTGAATCCACCAAAGTGTCATCTGGGTTCAAAGGCAGACAGCTCCCAGTTCCTTGTCCAGCTCTCCATGCATTTTCCTGTTCCACACTGGAGCTCACAGTGTCTAGTCCATCTCAAATCCTTCACAGTCTCTGTTCCTGGGAAGACAAGGCTTAACGAGGCCACAATAACATTCATCCATATAAACAAAGCCACAGCAACATTTGTATGAAATACTGGCACCACAGTGATGCTTCCTCAGTCTTCACAGCTCTGGCTGGCCCTTGGGAATCTTCGGCAGCTCCAGCTTGCCCTTGGAAGTCCTCAGCAGCTCCAGCTGGCCCTCAGAAATCCTCAGCACCATAAACTCTGTTCTCAAAATCAAAATCACTTTATCCAGCCTCCATGTGACTTGCTTCAAGAAATTCTGTCTCAGGTCTCAATTCTCATTCCTCTTCTCAGTTCTTCTCAATTCTCAGTTCAGTCTTCAGTCCAGCAGCAGCTGCCCTGCCTCCACGATGCTTATCCCAAGAGGTTCTGACAATCCAGGTTGTGTTCTTCCCTATATAGGTATTAGGTCCTCTCTGTTCAGCCCCTTCCTTTTATGTCAGCAACAAGGGTTCATACCTCCTGTTTCTTTACAGAGGCTTAATTTGAAACTAGGTGCTAAGTGTTTTCCGATGGTCTTAGGTGACCCCTGTGATCCCTGTGAAAGGGTCATTTGACCCCCAAAGGGTCATAACACACAGGTTGAGAACCACTGTTATGATAAGGAAAAATTGAGAATATATGTCAAGTCAAGACAATTTTACTGCTTTTGGCCAAAGGCCTTTGTAATAGTTACAGAAAAAAAGGTGGGTATAAATAATGTGAGCTTTCAAAAGTAAGTCCCCAAATCCTCCAGACTCTTTAAGTTCACAAGGTCCTCCAGCCAACTTGTGGGGAGGAGGAAGGAGACGTAGGTGGAGGCTAAAGCCCTCACAAGTGGTTCCCCATGTCAAACTACAGTTACTAGTTATTTTTTGTTTTTGGATTGTTTCCTTTTAAATATATATTGCTATTTTATTCCTTTGCTATCTGACCTTAAGACCTTATTTTGATTCTTTGGGCCATAGTATGCCACAATTTCCTAGAATTTCTTTCAGCTAGTTCTGCCATCAGTTAAAAGTAGCTGCAGAACCGAGACATTTTTGAAGGACACAGAATAATGCATCCAAATTGTTTCTAGGTTGAAAGAAAGCCTATCTGGCAGATATCAATGTTTTCCAGTGATACACTTTGATGCAGGTTAAAATATATTTATTTAAAACAATTACTAGCCTTCTAGGCTTCTTTGACTTCAATAATAAAAATTTAGTAGAGGAAACAGAAAAACAGTGGCTTTTCCATTTTGGAGATGATGGTGCTTTTCAATAACTTTTTAAAAAGGATCCATTTCCAGACTAATGTTGACAGTATAGAAAAGGTGATTTAGGGTTATTAATAATAATAATATTGTCTCAGATTAATATAGTGCTTTAAGGTTTAAAAAAACACTTTGAATGCATTATCTCATTTAATCTTCACAGCCTTGTGAACTAGGTAGATGTATACTACTATCCCCATTTTACAGATAAAGAAAAATGGAAACCTTAAGCTTTCATTATAAAATACTCTGGCTTTTAAGGCCTTTCACAATCTGGCCTCTTCCTATCTTTCCAATTTTACTTTACTTTATTCCTACCTATATACTATAAGATCCAGGATCCAGTTATACTGATCTACTTACTCCTTGAGGGTAGTGACTATATTTTTGCCTTTATTTTTATTCCTGGCATTTAACACAATGCCTGGCATGACAGATGGATAGACAGGGATGGATAGATAGATAGATGGCTAGATAGATAGATAGATAGATAGATAGATAGATAGATAGATAGAAAGATAGATAGCATATGTATGTAAATAATAGATACTAAATGAATAATTCCACCAAAAGTGGGATTAGAATTCCTCTTCCTCATTCAAAATCAAGTGCTATATACATTCCGGAATGCTTCTTTCTCACTAGACCAAACCATGATGGCCTTTGCTGTCAATATAGTATCTTGGTACAAAATTTATCAATCAAAACTATCTCTATTTCTAAGCACACACAATACACATAAGTACACCCCCAACCTCTTATCTTATTTCAGTCTTATTTATTATATCTTCAGAAATAAACCTTTGTCTACTATTTAAGTGCCATGGTAAGTGAGTTGCTGTGCTGGTAAATACAGTCTTTACATTGTAGACTACTTGGATTTTTGTTAAATCCACCTTCGTGACATATGGAGAAATATACAGGGTTGTGTTCCAGCAAAGGGCATCTTAAAGGACAAGAACAAAGCATAGTTTTTAATGTTCTTATACTTGTTTTATTTGTCACAAGAACGGAGCTGTTAAAAAGTCACAAGAAATACTTTGTAGAAAAAGAAATGTTCCTTTTAGATCAGTGAAGTTTACATAGAAAATATAGAACCTTGGAATCCTAGACAACTCTTCCCCGATTTTGTTGTTCAGTGATCACATTTGGGTTTTCTTGGCAAAGATGCTAGAGAGGTTTGCCATTTCCTTCTCTAACTCATTTTACAGATAAGAAAACTGAAGCAAACAGGGTTAAGTGACTTGACCAGGGTTATATAACTAGCAAGTTGTAATGGTAATGGGAATTTTAAGATCTTCTCTGCTCCTTAATAGGCTTAATTGAATTTGAAGATCTTCCCTGATTTGAAGATCCTCCCTGCCCCCTAATAGGCTGAATGTAATTACATGGAGCCTACAGTGGGATGAGTTTGCTGAAGAGTGGAGCAGAGCCCATAGGAAGCTGGGAGTCAGAGCAGTTAGAGTAGAGGGAGGAGAGGATGCACCCAGGGAGACAACTAGGCTTCTGAGTGTTTCTTTGTGGGAAGGCTAAAGGATGGTATGGCTTCCTGCTGTGCTATGGTGTATTATTTTCTTTGTTACTATGATGGATTTGACTCTCTGGTGTTGGGATTTGGGATTTGTTATCTGAATAAATGTTTTGCTTCTGTCTTCTATAGGGTGAGTCTGTTATATTTTGCACTTGAGAACTATGCCAGTATATTTGTTGTTGCCATCAGTGCTGTGAATATTGCATTGGCATTACACAAGTGTCTGAGGTCATATTTGAACTCAGGAAGATGAGTTTTCCTGACTCCAGGCCCAGCACTCTATCCATTGTTCCACTTATCTGCCCCCATAGGTGTATCTTTTGAACTTGTTATGAAAATAACACTAGATTGGAGTCAGAGGACCTAGTTCTCATCCAGATACTGATTCTGATTATCTCTGTGACCTCAGGCAAATCATTTAAAGCCTCAAGAGTTCAGTTTTCCTACTTGAAAATAAGAGGATAGACTAGATGATCTCTAAGATAACTTCTGGCTCTATGGACATGTTTTCTCGTCATTTAAATAGTAAGAACTTATATTTGTAAAGAATTTTACAGTTTACAAAAAGCATTGCCATACAGTACAACTCATTTGATTCTCACAACAACTTTGTGAATGAAGTAAAACATTTATTACTTTAATATTTCAATGATCTCTTCAGTGTGGCTGATCCTTTCACCTATGGAGATCACAAACTTTTGATTCATTAGTAGAGTTCCTTGAGTTACTATGGCCAAATAATTCACCTTTCAGTGATATTAATGAAGAAGACATACTCCTATAAACTTAGCCAGACTGATCCTCAGGCAACATAGAATCTGACAATTGGCTTCCCCTCAAAGCCTTCTGGCTTTGCAGAATAAGCCAGATCTTGGTTTCCACTGCCATGCTGAGGCACTGGGCTTCAGTGGAGGAGAGTTAGTATTATTACTTCTACAAGGCAATAAAAGAAACAGAGGCTCAGAGAGGTTAAAGGACTCACCTAAAATCACACATTTAATCCTGTAGTCCTTTGTATTCAAGTATATTGACCTTAGTTACACCTAGGTGGAGATGCAGAAAGAGTGCTCAACCTGGAGTCAGAAAGATGCATCTTCCTGAATTCAAATCTGGCCTCACACACTAGCCACGGGACCTTGAACAAGTCATTTAACCTTGTTTGCCTCAATTTCCTCATCTGTAAAGTGAGCTGGAGAAGGAAAAAGCAAACTACGCCATTATCCTTGCCAAGAAAACATCAAATGGGGTCATGAGGATAGGACACGATTGAAAAGTGAATGAAACAGCAAACACATTGACCCTTCCACTACCCTATACTGCCTAACATTTCTTATTCTGTTAAGACTTTAAGCATAGTCAAGATTTATCATCCATTCCTCTGTCTAAACTTATATGGTCTATTGTCTTTTCCACTGAGTATTCTAGTCTTTTCCCCAGTTTTACTCCTTTCTAACCATTGTACATTTTTACAACCCCAATTTAAATATAGCTTAAGATCTTAGTTCAATTTCAATTATTTTTTTTTAAATCAAACACTTTAACAGGCACAGTTCAGTCAGTGACAAGGTATTCATTAAGTGCTTAATATATGACAAACTGTACTAAGCAACCAGGATAGATAGAGGGCAAAAATAGTCCCTGACCTCAGGAAAAACAATCTAATCAGGAGACAATCTGTATGCAAAATATATACAGAGTAAATGGATAGTCGTCTTGGAAAGGCACTAACAGCTGGGAAAAAGGCCTTGAATAAGGTAAGATTGAAGCTATGAAAGGAAGAGTGGCATTCAGGAGAAAGAGCATTTCAGGTATGAGGTCAGCCAATGCAAAGACATGGAGATAGAAGGTAGAGTGTCATATATAAGAAAAATAAGTAATCCAGGGAAATTGGATTGTAGGGTCTTCAGAAGGGAGAAATGAATAAGAGAGGAGATGAAAACACAGCTCACAAACAACAAGAAAAAAATATGGGAGGAAATTGTGTAGGAACCATGTGCTTTGGGCAGTTAAGAGCTTACAATTTTTTTTAAAAAAAGATTTAATTAACCTATACTGATAACTCCCACCAATATTTTAGAGACACAAGAGTGGTACTAACAACTAATTTTAAACAAAACTAATTTTACAAAAAACTAGATAAAATACAACAGTTTAAATTATGCTACTCAAAAAATGAGACTAATGCAAATTGTACCACATATGACTTGCCTTTCAAAAAAAGGTTTTTCTAGAGGAAGAGAATTTTAAGTGTTCTGATCCATACATATTACACAGATTGTAAGTGTGAGGTTGGCAATCTATCACCACCCCAATCTATCACCATAGAAGGCTTAGATCTCAACTGAGTTAACCAATCACTAAAAAATAAACTAGGTATGAAAAAGTCTTTAGTCAATTTGGAAAGATCATAGTACTTTGGGTCATTGGGTAAAGAGAGAAATATCTTTTGATTGGTTAAAGAAGATCAATCCACATCTCTTGGGTTACAATTTAAAACAGCAAACTAATTCAGAAGCAGTTAATACAATGGAAGAGAACTTCAAATTGGAGAGCTGGTGATTACAGGCCCTTGAGAGGAAATCACTTAGAGGTTACCTCTCTCTTTCCTGTCTTGTCTCCACTGACCATGTTACCAGAGACCAGAACAACAGGAGGCAACATATCCGGCAAGAAGTAGAGAGAGACAAACCAAAACCAAGCAGATGTTCTCCTGAGAAAAGGCAAAGACAGAACTGATCATCCCCAGAGCAATCAGGATGTCTTAGCCTTCTATGGTTAATTAGAATGGGGTTGAATCACCAAATTTTATATTGGTTTATCTAGAGTTCAAATATTTTTATTTGATCCAATCCAGTATATCACAGCATTTTTACTTTTCAAAAGACTATAAAAGTATGGAGATAAGAGTAAAAAAAATACTAAATGGTAATCCTTCACTATATATATATATATGATAAATATATAGTACATTATATATAATGTATATTTATATATTATATTTGGATAAGTATGCATATATGTATACACACCTACATTCTATATAATATATGTGTGTGTGGATACACACACATATATACATATATACACACCTATAAAGTATATAGGCTATATATAATACACATGTATATACACACATTTCCTATATATATAAATATCAAGGGGAAAAATAGAAATTCAATATGAACAAAATAAGTTTGAATGCCTCTAGCAGCTTTTGGAAATACCTCAGTCTTATAAGGTAAACAAAATGCTATTAGCGACAGCAACTAATTTCAGCTAATCGATTCAGCAAATATCAGCTGATTGATCCTGGAAATTTCAACAAATTGAAATATTAATCATATTAATGTTATATAGAATAAGGTACAACAAAGAAGTACACAAATTAAAACTATCATTTTGTTCTGGGTTTAGATGTCATGACACAAAAGTGTTTTTCAGGCTACTTTTAAAAAAAATGTATAGTGGTTTAACGAATTTATGGCAATTCCATAGAGTTGGTGAAATGTTATTCCTTTTTTAGGGCAGTTTTGACTATATGTATTTCAGTGGAGGTTGCACAAGGCTTGGACAGACTTGTGGAACCATGGCATGGGTAACAACAATCAATGCCAAAACCTCATGTGTGTCACTCCTCCACCCCACCCCACCCCGCATAGAGGGTCTATTCACTCTGTGTGTCACAATGGGCTGCCAGTATGATTTCTGCTCCTTCAATGGAACCAGATCACTCTTGTTCATGGTGCTTCTCAGAATTTATCAGTTGGCTCTGCACAATTTTGACATTTCATATTAGAAATATCTAGTGTAAGGGTGGGAAGCCTGTGGCCTCGAGGCCACATATGGCCTTTTAGATCCTTGCATGCAGCCTTCTGACTGAGTCCTAGTTTTACGGAACAAATCTTTTTATTAAGAAGATTTGTTCTGTGAAATTTGGATTCAGTTAAAGGTCCACACTTGAGGATCTAGAAGCCATATGTGGCCTCAAGGTCGCAGGTTCGCCATCCCTGATCTAGGGTTTGACTCCCTTTTCTGTTTCCACTAGCATCTCCAACAATTTCACAAAGTTTACAACCATCAACCCTTTCCTTTCTGACAGGTATTAGGGTGTACTGAACATTACCAAGACCACCAGGCCTTGATCATTTATGGCCATTGTGGTTAATAACACCAAATGGGGATTCATTTGGCCAAGTGACCTCTGTTATTGGGACACTGGCATTGTTTGAAAAAAGAAAATAGAATGACCTATTTTAAGATTACTAGATTTTTAAGATTACTAGTCCCTTACAGCCAATATAGTCAGGGACCAGTAGCCACTCTTTATCACTGTCAATCTAGACAAGCTTCCATATCCACAAAATAAACCATCATGGGAAAAAAACAAAATAAAAAAATGCCACACTCATCACCATCTGATGGGATGATGAATAGAAAAAACAAACAAAAAGAACCTGGTTACCATCTGACAGGGTAATGAATAAAACAAAGACTTCCAAAAATTGTTGAAGAAACATAAAAAGGCCATGTTCTTTCATATCTGTAATGCCCCCACTGCATTTTAGCATTTTCTGAATGTTCTCTTCTAGGACCTGATGGATTGTGGTGTGGTGATCTACTCAGACAACATCCTAATCTTGTGAGTAACAAGCATCTGTTCAATTCTTCCAACACTGGCCGATTTTCATATGTATCACCTCGATGCAACACTAGAAAGGGATCGATTAAATAGGAAGGAAACAGAATTTCTTAGGTTCCTAACAGGGAAGTGGACACTTCAGATGTATTCCCAGAATGTGGATGCGGTGCTATTACTGGGACCTCCAAGACTATAAAGGAACTTCATAGATTCCTGGGGTCTGCAAGTACTAACCATGATCAATTAGTAGGGAATCATCCTTGATGATCCCTTTCGTGGACAGGCTAAAGATCAGCAAGGCAGCCTAACTGCAAGACACCAATGAATGAGCATTCTTGGAACTAAAGAGAAAGTTCATGGCTACCTTTCTTTTTAATAAGCCCAGATTCCAAATGCCCCTCCATGGTTGAAAGTGACAAAGCACTTAGGAAAAGAGTTGTGTACCAACAAATTCACTTGTTATGAGCCTATACCTACTTCTGAAAAAAAAATTAAATTCTGGCCCTGTAATTTTATCAATGTTGGGAACTCTTAGTGTGGAAATTTTTTCCACCAATGGGCATAAGCCACTCATTTGTAACTTAAAGCTTTAGACAATTTTTCAGGCACTCAGAAATTAAGTGACTTGATCATGGTCTCATAGCTAGTATGTGTCAGGGGAAGGACTAGAACCCAAGTCAGTCAGTCAATCAGTAGGCATTTATTTAACACCTACTGTGTGCTAGGATCTGTCTTAGGCACTGGGGATATATAGAAAGGCAAAAGACAGTCCCTGATCTCAAGAAGTTCACAATCAAATGGGGGAAACACCTTTCAAAACACTATGTACAAGCAAGTTATATAGAGAAGAAATAGGAAGTAATCAATAGAGGGAAGGTACTAGAATTAAGAAGGATTAAGATATATCTTCTTTTTTATTTTTAAAATTCTCTCAATTACATACAAAAACAATTTTCAAAATCTATTTTAAAAAATTTTGAGTTCCAAATTCTTTCCCTCCCCCCCTTCCTTGAGGAGGCAAGCAATTTTATATAAATTATACATGTATAGTCATGCAAAACATATTTCCAGATTACCATGTTGCAAAAGAAAACAAAGAAACATCTAGAAATATAAAGTAAAAAAAGTGTGCTTTGATCTTCATTCAGACTCCATAAGCTCTTTCTCTGGAAGTAGATAGCATTTTTCATCATAAGTCTGTTGGAACTGTCTTGGATCATTTTATTGCTGAGAATAGCTAAGTCATTCACAGCTGATCATTGTACAATATTGTTACTGTATACAATGTTCTCTTGGTTCTGCTCATTTTGCTTTGCATTAGTTCATATTAAGTCTTCTCAGTTTTTTCTAAAAGCATTGTACTTGTCACAATCATATACCACAACTTGTTCAGCCATTTCCCAACTGATGGGCATCCCCTCAATTTCCAATTTTATTTTACCACCACAAAAAGCACTACTATAAATATTTTTGTACACTTAGATTTTTTTGCTTTGATCTCTTTGGGATACAGGCTTTGTAGTTATTGCTGGGTCACAGTGGTATGCACAGTTTTATAACTCTTTAGACAAAGTTCCAAATTGCCTTCCAGACTGATTGGGTCTATTTACGATGCTACCAACATTGCATCAGAGTTCAAATTTTTTCCACATGGGATATGTCTTCTTGATTCCCAGGCCAATGCTACTATCCTCTATGTCAAACTGCCTCTCCTGTACTAAATATTTCAGCATACTGTCTGTAGTAGAGTGCAACTATGAGAGGCAGCATTGGGTGGTAAAGAGAATTGGATCTGAAATTAGAGAACTCAGGTTAAAATCCCAGTTCTGCCTACACTTACTACCCATATGATGCAGGACAAGCTCCTGCACCTATAAATCAAGAGTGTTGGATTAGAAAATACTAAAATTCCCTTACAATTCTCAGTCTATGATCATATGCTCTAGGCCATTTGGGAATAAGAACTTCTGCCAAATAAGGGGTCGCTCCCTAAATACCACCTAGAAGGTTCATAGACTGTAGAGCACCTGCATTCTTTCTGAAAGCTAAATCAGTGCCAGATCTGGTGGGCTCCATTATTTAGAACTTTTGATTTTTAAATAAAAAAGACTTCCAAGATGCTACAACTGATGAATGGATTTCCTCTAATTGTACCCACCTCACAAGGTTGTCATGAGAATGAAATGAGATGAAGTTTGTGTTTATGTCTCTGTGTCGTCCTTATTCTAGTTCTGGAAAATGGAGTTGCACTTGCAACACAAAACTAGGCAATTCAAACTATACACAGACTTGGAGTGGCCTCCATGAAGTAAGCCTGGATTGCTCAGTTAAAATGGCCTAGAAAATTGAATCTATTATATATCTATATCTATATACACACATAGAGAGATATAGATATCTCTGTATATGTATATATACATACACATATACATGTGTGTATGTATGTATCTTTGGAGTCTCTGAGGCTTTCTACTGTGGCCCACAAAGGTAGCTAGAGTCTTTTAGAAATGAACCAATGAAGGGCTGGGCAGATTGCAGATATCTGTTACTACATTGATCATAAGCAAATTAGACAAAGATAAATGCCGTGAAATAAAGGCTATACACATTTTATCTGTTTTTAATCTATATGTCCCCTTCCTTCCTCCCCAAGAGGAAGGGATTCAATCTAAACAACCTACATCAAACTGCAAAACCTTCCATATTCTGAGAATTCCACTGATTTTGTTAAGCTTATGTGTCAACAACAGCAATAGGACCCATGTACCCAGATTCAACCATCTACCTTGTGTGCTGATTCTGCCTTTATGTTCAGTGAAAAATGAGTCTCAAACAGATTTCTAAACATCTGGGGCTTCCTCTGTGTACTCTAGGCTGTACTCTGACCATGACACGATGGTCAGACAGTTAGGCAACTTTGAGTATTCAAAATCCTGTCATTGTTTACCAAGGCAAGTTGGTGGTCATAGATCTACCAGTATATTATTCACTATGTGCACACATGAAAGACATGTCCATGGGCAAGTGGATTATTTGAGGTAACCTGAAGGAACATAATATAATGTAATATAATCTGTAGGTTACTCTGCATGTGACCAAGATGGCCAGTCTACAAGTAGGTGAATGATTACTACCAAATTCCCAGAGAGCTACTGCTGGTAGCAAATTGGGTCTGGCTTTTTCTCTATCAAGAGCCTTTAATTTATCTAGTTCTCCAAGAGATTATTGGATCATGCTACCAGCCCTATTTCTATCACTCATGTGCTTAATATAGTGGATTTCTAACTCTTTCTCCTCATCTCCCTAAGAATTTACTTTAAATTTCATTGGGCATTGCTGTACAAGGACCATATAAACCATAGAATTTACCTATGGTTCCACTTCCAACGGTTGTGGAAGGTCAGGAGGAAAGAATAACTTATGCTATTCTGCACTTCAGATGATATTACAGATGATTCCAGTTTATCAGAAAGGCTATAGGACGCAGGAAAAGACCTGGGAATCAACTTAAAATTTCTTTGCTTCTGTAAATTGCACCATTATAAACTTCAGCTTTGTGATCTCAGGATATCCTCTAGGGCAGCTGTTCTCAATCTGTGGGTCACAACCCCTTTGGGGGTCGAACAACCCTTTCACAGGGGTCACAGGGGTCACAGGAAACACATATTTCCGATGGTCTTAGGAACTGAGACAACGTTCCTCTATCTGTCTCCAGTTGGGTCTGCCCACATGCAGATATGTCCACATATGTGTATTAAAGGGTTGGGCATTAGGAAGGTTGAGAACCACTGCTTTAGAGGAACAGCCAATTTGTGGTCTTTTTGATTTGGTGGTCTAGAAGTCAGGTCAACAAGCATTGAAGTACTTACTATTTGCCAGGTACTGCTCAAAGTATGGAAAATACAAGCAGAAAGACAATATTTATCCACAAGGAACTTACACTCTGATGGTGGAAAACAACATATAAAAGTAAGCTGAAAAGGGGAGCAGGTATCCACGCAGGGACATCATCATCACAAAAGCTAATAGTTATAGAGCGCCCACTATGTGCCGGGCACTGCGGTAAATGCTTTACAATTATCACATTTAATTCTCACAGCAACTCTTCAAGGTACATATTGTTGTTATCTACATTTTACAGTCGAGGAAACTGAGGCAAGCATAGGTTAAGTGACTTGCCCTGGTCACTTGCTAGTTAAGTATCTCCAGCTAGATTTCAACCCTGGTCTTCCTGACTCCAGGCCAGGCACCCTGTCCCCTGTACCACCTAGGTACATGGTAACCACATGGTAAATAAAGGCCAGAGAGTAAGGAGCCAAGCCCAGAGATGAGAGAAAACAACATGAGTCTGGCACTTTCCCAAAAAATAAAGGTTCTTGTTGGAATTGACCAGTGCATAAGAAGACCGCAGTGGTGGAAGGAGGCCAGGGGAGTTGTGAACTTCCAGTGTGGGGAGGTTGCTGGGGTGTGATGGAGAAAGTCAGAAAGGCAAGGACTAGCCCTCAGGAGGGAAATTAAAGAAAAAAGGAGACAGCTGACAAGATTGTTATCCCTTTTTCTGGTGTTAACTTGACACCCTTAATCCTCAACAATCTGAGTAACTGATCTTAGGCAAATTATAGAGGTACCTTTTTAAAGAGAGGGGCTGGGAAAAAAAGGCTTGTTACTGAGTGTAACTAGTTTAATTACCTGCAGATAAATGCATTAACATTATAATTATAGAAGCTTTCAGAGACTTCTGATAAGATTACAGACTCTGTGAGGGAAAGGCCTATGCTAGTCTTCATCATTTCCCCCTTTGTGCCCATCCTAATAACACCTTGCAAATAATCATTCGATCAACCAACGGAACACTTATTAGGCACCTACTGTGTGCCAGGTGCCGTCCTAAGTTCTAGAGATACAAAGGCAAAAAATGAAACAATCTCTATATTCAAGCACATATTTATATCCATAATCAAAGGACATTATTAAATATCTCTTGAATTTGATACCTAAATAGCACAAAATTTTGAATTTAAATATAAGATTCATGTTAGTTAAAACATACACAAGCAGCCTAATAAATTTCAGGGGATAAGAGATTTCTTTGACAGTGGGGGAAAAAAAGTCTTATCAGAATCTTTCCTCCCATGGTTCAAATTTAAAGCACACATTTCTGGGTTACACGTAACATTTGCAGAGTGTTTAAGTTCAGTACAAATAGCATTTATATAGCACTTCAAAGTTTACTTTGCAAAGCACTTCACAAATATTTCATTTTATCCTTACAACAACCCTGGGAAGCAGGCCCTATTACTCTCTCCATTTCACAGATTAAAAAACCCAAGGTTAAGTATCTAGCCCAAAATCACACAGCTATTAAGTGTCTGAGGTTGGACTGGAACTCAGATCTTCCCGACTCCAGGTTGAGCACTCTCTGGGCTACACCACAGAACTGCTTCAGAACAGGCAATAACAAGCCATTCTCCCCCATTCTTACCTTCTGGCAAATAAAGCAACATTATTATCATCCCGTGTTTACATAGCATCCAAAGCCTATTGGACCACATTATCTTAAAGCTCTAGCTGACTCACCTCAAACAAAGCCCAGCAGATCATCACCTTCTTTGACGTGTTAGAAGTGAAAGAAATACTATCATGACTTGAATTGTCACGGTGCTACAAGATGAACTGAGATGAGTGTGTTCTTTTCGAACAAAGGGAGCTCCTAAGGC
Source organism: Pseudochirops cupreus (assembly GCA_028627135.1). NCBI lineage: Eukaryota > Metazoa > Chordata > Mammalia > Diprotodontia > Pseudocheiridae > Pseudochirops > Pseudochirops cupreus. The sequence goes on along the minus strand of CM053584.1, from coordinate 321,082,747 downwards.
CACCAGGCTGTTGCCAACAGCAACAGTCTGGACAAACATCATTTAGAGCAGCAAACCCAGTGATAATTTTCTTATGTGCCCAGGATGGATAGTCTTATGTGCCAATTCTTTTCAGCTGGATCTCTAACATGGATAATGACATGATATTACATTTAAATACACAAAATAATAACATAGGAAAAGGAATATATAGGATATATATAAATATATATAAAAGGAATATATAGGATATTACCCACTTTATTCTAAGATAAAATAAAATGTGAGAATGACAGCTACTCAGAGGTTTTGAATGTTTTATAAATCAGCCTAAAAAAAAACTTTGCAAAAAATCTGAAATTACTCTGCAGACCTTAAAGTGCTTTAGGAATATAAATTATTATTCTCATTATGAAATATACCTGGAAGCACAAATGGGTAGGGAATCGTGATTTATTCTTGGTTACCAATCGCTTCAAACTTATGGTGCTTTTTCACTTTAAGAAACAGAGCATATGTGCATAAAATGCTCTCCTTGCTTTGGGGGATGAGAGGTATAGATCTTATATGAATGATAGTTAGGCATTCTAATCACTCTACTATACTTTTGAATTATTTTATGAAAAACATCATCTTTTTAAAAAAGAAATACATCTGAAGATTCATTACAATTTGGCATTTCTGAATCAACTCCTGAGGGCTACCAACTTGCTTCCCCCCGCTCTTCTGTTTACAAAATATGAAGAATAAAATCTGTATTGCAGTAACTTGATAATCTCATGTCAAATTCTTCAAACTAAACTTTATACTCTTGAAATTCTACCTTAACCTACTGGAGACATTTACAAACTGAATCATTAAAGTTCTAGGCTCAAAACTGGATTTAAATAAATTTACCTTGATAAACATTTAATAGAAGAAAATTCGGTAGACTTGCACATTGCCTATCAAAACAGCATATACAACTATATGGATTTCAAATTAGAATAATCTTAACAATTCATATTTTAAAAATCCCAAATTTCCAATGATATTGGGAAGAAACCTCATGATCAAGATAAGAGCACCTTCCTTCTGGATCTCTATTCTCTTTTTAGTCTAGATTAGAAGGATCTAGATTAAAGATGATCATTGATTAGGAACTTCATCAAGGGACTAGAATTGGGCATCTCACAAGATCCTGAGTCTTCCCAATAAGTCTCCTTAAGTCTGCTTAAGAGGATTTGGCCACAGTCTTTGACACTGTCCCTGAAGCCCCCTGGGTAGATGGGCCTACCTTAAGGGTTCAGGAATTTAAAGATCTAGTACACTTCTTTCTGACAGGGCAAGACTTGAGCTTCCAAGAATTAAAAAAAAAATGGAAATTTTCTCATACCTCCTTTGGAGCAACATACTTACGGTGTAATTCTGACAGCTTGCCTTGCCTAATTATATTCTTTTGATCTCTCCTTTCTGATCAGGTTTTCTAATTCTGCTTTTAACTATGACCCATCATCACTTCCCAGTGTTTGATTAAGCTGTGTACTAAAGCTGTTCTTATAAGTCTGGCCTGTTTTGTTTTGGGCACTCAACCAAAACTCCAGGTACCAGCCCGCATTGATGACTATATCCTGTTGTATACTGTGTGCCAACCAAGTTTGTCATTGCCCTGAATTGAACAGAGCAATTTTAGATATGAGCATAATTTTAGAGATAGCACCAATCAGGTGCCCAAAATATTTACCACTTCACAGTGATTCCTTTGTATTCCAACATCTCTCACTGCACTCAGAAGGATTTTGGACAATGTTATCGCCAGTAACCTAAGAACAAAGACTACGTTCTTTAGGTATAGCCTTCTGAGAAGTTCTTTCTAGGGGCGCCTAGGTGGCACAGTGAATACAGCACTGGCTCTGGAGTCAGGAAGACCTGAGTTCAAAATCGGTCTCAGACACATAACACTTACTAGCTGCGTGATCTTGGGCAAGTCTCTTAACCCCAACTACCCTGCCTTCCCCCCTACAGAAAAAAAATGACAAATTTTTTCTGTGCAAGGAAGTTAACGATTTAGCAACTGCAGAAGACATAGATTGTCTCACTTTTGGCTCACCCCCTCCCGACCAGCTACAGCCATTCTCAGAAAGAAGAAAAAGTGAAGTCTTCATTTTTCTCTGTATTCAATATGCCTTTTCCCTCCTACTATTGATATTGAAGCCTTCAGTCACCTTCACTTACTATATTTTTACTATCTCCCTGCATTGTCTTGCCATTACTTTTATCTACTGACATTCAAAAATTTTATTCTACTCTTAAGTATCCTACCTTCTCTTTCATTATCTTTCAATTAACTCCAACCAGTATTTATTGAGTACCTTCTGGAACTGTGCTAGGAGCTATGAGTGATATAAAATACTTATAAAGCACTGACCCAGTCCTCCAGGAACAGTTAATCTGGTTGAGGAGAGGAGGCAAAAGCATAATACGATTAGAGAAAAAGAAAAAATAAACTACCCTCCTCAGAGAAAGACAGGCAATATGTTGACTTCTAGGACTCCTCTACAAGAATAAATTTTAGAATAACTTTATTTGGTTTGGGTTTCCGTCTATTGTAAGCAACTTGATTCCTTCTCTACTCAGCCTTCATTCCATCTCTACAGTGATGATGTTTTAAATGTGTAGACAAAGTATTTGGGCTGAGATTTCTTTACTGCATATAAACTTCTCAGAGCAGCTGGGTGGCACAGTGGATAGGGTACCAGGTCTAGACTCAGAAAGACTCATTTTTTTGAGTTCATATCTGGTCTCAGGTACTTACTAGCTGTGCCACCTGAGGCAAGTCATTTAACCCTGCTTGCCTCAGTTTCCTCATCTGTAGAAGGAAATGGCAAGCAACTCCATTATCACTGCCAAGAAAACCCTATCAACAGTATTGGCATTCTATGATCCACAGGATCAAGAACAAAATTTAAGAACATTTGGTGCAAAAATATCTACCCCAAGACTAGGACATGCTAGTCCTCAAATTTACAGAGTCCAGAGGGAAGAGTAGACTTATTCTTAGAAAACAGAGGCAGTAAGGCACAAGCAGTATAGACAGATGTAGCCAAGGGGTCACTCACAATTTCTTATTACTAGCATTCCTTTTCTCCTTTCATAGAATCTTCATGAAGTTCTCCTAAGGTATATCTCTCTTCTAGGCTCAGAGCATCAGTGGCTTTACAGAGTCTATAGACAGCCCTTCTCTCAACCATAAGAGGTCACCATCCCTAAAGTCAATGATTCCTCCCTCATGTGGCTATTGTCCTGTAGATAGGTAAATTTTCTGTAAAAATCTATGGACTGAGAGCTCTTTTATACATACACAGGGTCCAATGGGTGTAACTGTTCATCTTATTCAATCACATTGCTTTCTTTCTTGACCCATTCAAAGGGGTTTGGTGTTGTTCAGTCATTTTCAATCTTCTATGACTCTTCAGTGCATTAAGGCAATGAGAGGTTTAAGTGACTTGCCCAGGATCACACAGCTAGTAAATATCTGAGGTTAGATTTGAACGCAGATCTTCCTGACTTCATGCCTAGTGCTCTATCCATCGAGACATCTCTGTTCTTACAATTACATTTTTAATAAATACCCTTTTCTAAAAAGTTAACCGAAGTCTGACTCAACTAAAGTTCATGGAAAATATAATAGTGGGAACTCATGAATGATAATACTGGAAAATCAGCCTTTCAGGATTACCCCTGGGACCATTAGTAGTTGGAATAACTATCCTCTGGGGTCACAGCTTCCAAATATGAAGACAGGCAGGTGGAGTGAGCTCAGAGGAACTGCTATAGCATGTTTTTGGTATTTTGACAGTGACAACTGTTAAAACACTGGAACTAATGTATTACAAACGGAGAAAATGTGAGGTAACCATATCCAACAGTAGGTCGGTTAGTCCTGTTTTTCTTTGTTGTTGCTGTTGTTTAAAGCTTCCTGTCCTACACAGCCAGCTGTCTCAGATTCAAACATTATTTACCTGAAACAACAGGAGGAGTCCCCATTGCTTGTTTGGCATTTAGTCACAAAGCTCTGATCCCAAACAAAAGTGGCAATGCTATGATTCTTGGTGAAGAGCAGTGGATTGTTGATGACACTGGAGCCTAGAAGACTTCTACATTAAAAGACCTGTACATCTTCACTGTATGATTGCTGAACAATAAGCTAAACCCCTATAGTACTTATATACCATGAAATATTTCTGGGTACCAGTGCCCAGAAGTATTTCATGATCAGGCCACATGTTGGCTAGTGAAAATTTTCATTATAAAAACAGGATATATTCTCATTTTTTCTGGGATGATTTTGGTGTGGTATAACTGAGGAGAATGGGATATAGACTAAATGGGCTTTTAAGATCTCTTCCAACCTAATAATCTCATGATGTAATAACTTCTCTTTCTCTGCATAACATTCCTTTGATTGTTATATTGATTAAATCTTTTCCTTCAGCACAGAACAGAAAGCTATATCCTGCAGAGATCCTAGTGCTTATAAAAAGATGTCAACAATAAGTCCAAATTGAAAATATATACAATTCGAGATGTTCTTCTGAAAGAGTGCTTAGAGAACTTTTAATACCTAAGCAAAGTGCCCCTGTTGTGCCTATAAATATTCATGAAGTTACTGCATTTCAAGTAACCTTACCACCCTGAAACCGTCCAGAGAAAAAACTCCTAATAAGAGTGAGACGATAACCTGGAGCGACTGTATCGTTGCTATACTGTGTCTAAGGGTAACGTCAGGAATTCAGCAGTGAGGGAGGAGAGTCATGAATAATGACATTTTCTCTGGAACTCTGGTCCTATCTCCACACATAATCATCCTAAACTTATTATAAAATGTGCTAAAACTATCCTTTTGAAAGTGTGCTTTCTAGCACTTTAGAGCAATAAAAAGTGACCTGTAAATGGATCCATATTAAAACTTATAACCTAAAAAGATGCTTATAAGACAGACAGTGCTATGTAAATCCAATAAATATATAAATAATACATTTCATCTACTGCATGAAAGTGGCCTGGTGTAAGTCGAGCAGAGATTTTAGAATTATTGATTAATGCTGTGCCTATAACTGTCAAAAGTGACCTAAAGGAATGAAAAGGATAAACATCATAGGATTGGGGCAGCTAGATGGTACAACAAATAGAGCACTGGCCCTTGAATCAGGAAGATCTGAGTTGAAATTTGGCCTTAGACACTCGACACTTATTGGCTGGGTTACCCTGGGAAAGTCAATTAAAACCAACTGTCTCTAGAGGAAAAAAAAAAAGGAATCAAACCTAGGATGGAATAGAGCCTAGAGATTACCTACTCTGATTTTTTTATTTTACAGATGAGGAAAACCAGACTCTAAGAGGGGAAGCAACTTTTCTAATGTTACTGGTTAGGGCTGGTTTTATCATTTGACAAATCAGTCCATAAATGATGTTTTCCAGTTCTTCCTATTGTAACATCAATCAATCCACAAACATCTGTTAGGCACCTATTTGTGCCAACAAAGAGAGGCATAAAAACCCCAAAAACAAAAACCATGCTCCTTGGCCCTCTCTCACAGATCAAGGCTACTACATCTGCTCCATACTGTTCTAGCAAGAAGCTCTGATGGCCTCTAGGACACTGGTTCAACTCATCACTAACTAGAATCTCTTCTCTATTCTCAGGGCCCAAGACTAGCACTCCAGTTCCATTAAAGGACTTAATACTGATTGCTGTCAAAGACAGAGCAAGAACAAACTCACGAATATTTTCCCCAGCATCTTCAGGGCATACTCTCTCCTACAGCACTCCAATCTCTGGGGAAGGAAGCTGAAAACTTAGCTCAGGTCCTACCTAGAATTGGTTCCACCAAATCCATGTCATTGCTGCTACAAGAATCCATATTTAGCTTTGGCCATAGAGAGAACCAAGCAAGTTAATGGGATTCTATACATGTGTCAGACCCTGCGTTGAACTATTTTACTTGCATAGAAACATTAAAATAATTCATTCCGACTAAAATAGTCATGGACTCCTGGAAGTGTAGTGCAGGAGGAAGAGTATTAATCTTGGAGTGTTAGACTCCAGGACCTGAGCTTCAATTCCACACATGTCACTTATTACTGGAATAACCACGAGAAATTCACTTTATCTCTCTGGGCCTCAGTTTCTTTATCTATGAAATGGGAGGACTGTGCTAGAGGACCTCTGAGCTCTATATCCAAGATCTAACTATGATGAAGCATAATGCTCTGTCAGCCAAACACATGGTCAGAAGAGGTATTGTTCTTGTTTGTTCTTTGTTCTCAGAGAGGACCATGATATCAGGGAGGTAATGCCATGACATGCAGGTGAATTGGATTTAAGTGAGGGAGGGCTGCGCAAAGTCACCAGCCTCACTTCTTCCTCCAGAGTCATCTGGGTCCAATGGTGAGGATGACTGAGGTGGATGTGTGTGTGGATGTGTGTGTGTGTGTGTGTGTGTGTGTGTGTGTGTGTGTGTGTGTCTGTGTCTGTGTCTGTCTGTGTGTCTGTGTGTCTGTGTGTCTGTGTGTATGTCTGTGTTGGGTGCAAAGCAGATAAATGTGAGGGGGAATATAAGAGGAGTCCTAACGTTGTGATTCAGCAGAAAAAGGTCTCCATAGAGGTTACAAGGAGGCATGACACTCCCCAAAGCCTACAACTAGGAGTGAGAGGAAGGCAGAGGTAGAACCATCAGTGTATGTGCCCAAATATTTGCCCAAATGTGCAGCTATTACAACTGTATTACTAGGAGTAAGCTACTGTGAAGTTCCAGTGGGAAACTATTAATTGGCATCTGTGGAAGCTGCATGTTACAGATGACTGATTCTCTGCTTGACCTGGACATAAGCCAGGTTCAAGTGGAGGATCTCGGGAGGCTTCCCTCTGTGAATGCAAGAATTGCATTAGTGAGTTCTGCAGAGCCAGAGAGGAGGAATCTGGGTGATTGATGTTTCTATGGCTGGAAATAAAGTTTATAATTTTGCTTAATAGTAATAGCTTATTATAGGGGTATGAAATGTTGTTATGTTAGATCATTTAATCTCTACAACATTTCTGGTGAGATAGGTAAGCACAAGGTATTATTACTTCTATTTCACAGATGGAGAAACTGAGGACTGTCAGAAAGGTTTAGTGTTTTTTCCAAGTTCACATAGCCAGTAAATGGTAGTCAGGACTGAAATCCACATCTCCTCATTTCAAGTCTTGCATGCTTCTAGGGGACAAAAGGGGAGGCTGGAATCATCTTGAAGACGTATTATAAACACAAACCATTTAGCAGCACAGCATCAGAAGGGACTTTAGAATTCATCTGATCTACCTCTCTCATTTTGTAAGAAAAGAAACTGTGGCCTATAAAGGACAAGTGATCTGACCGAGGTCAGACAAGAAGCAAATGGCAGAGCTTGGGTTTAAACCCTGATCAGTCTTGTGACTGACTTCCTCACTGCTGCCCTTCTAAGGCACTGCTATCCTATCTGGCTGATTAGAATAACAATCGTGGGTTATACATTTAAAATTACATTAAGATTCCAAATGTTCTGAAGCATCTTTTTTGTTATTTATTTACAACATTAACTATTCAGCTATTTAAATGTAATAGACTATACAGGAACTAGATCTGCTTACCATTAATTTGATGAAAAGACAGCAGCAGATGAATCCTGAGAGAAGAGGTCTCTAAACTTTTGATAAATGTACGATATAATCAAGCATTGTTTCTGTGGAACAAATACTGGAGCTAGGCTGAATTTTAAGCAACAGATAAAAGATAAGTTTCTCTACTTCCCATTCTGTGCATTTCCATTTAAATTCCTGCTAGCTGTTCAAAAGCAATCAAGGTTCCTTCTCAGACACACCCGGCATTTTTCTCTTTTCTCTATAGTTCTTGCAGTCTCAGAAGCCCTGGGAGATTTTTTAACTGATTATTTAACTAAATTTGAAGTAAACAACCATTCGTCTGGTATTTCCGTGGAGGTATTAATCCTAACTACTTATAATGTAGAAGACTCAATCCAATTTATGCGGTGGAGGAAGCCTAAATTTAGAGGTGGAAAGGCCTAAGGGTCATTCTCTCCAACCCCCTCATTTAGAGATGAGAAAACTGAGTCCAGGAAAGGTTAAGTGACTTCCCTAAAGGCACACAGATAGGAAGTGACAGTAGTATTTAAAATGACACTAGTATTTAAAATCACTGACTCCAATTCCAGAATTGTTTCTCTAAGAATGCAGGCTGTATAGTACTACTATTAAGAAGAGTGGGAATGGGCAGTGTTCCCCTACTCCTGTTAAGGTAAGTAAGTGTCCTGGGGGAGAAGTCATGCAGGACTTCTGGGAGTCGCAAGGGAAGAAGAGAGGGAAGCATTTGTATGATACCTATTATATGCTAAGAGCTATACAAATATCTCATTTGATCCTCACGACAAGAAAACCGAGGGCAGACAGAGGTTAAGTGACTTGCGCACCATCCCACAGCCAGGAAGGGTCTGAGGCTGGATTTGAACTCAGGTCTTCCTGACTCCAGGCCCTGTGTTCTATTCATTGTGACACCTAGCTTTGTGGGAATGTAAGTAAGCTACTGTGAAGTTCCAGTGGGAAACTATTAATTGGCATCTGTGGAAGCTGCATGTTACAGATGACTGATTCTCTGCTTGACCTGGATATAAGCCAGGTTCAAGTGGAGGATCTCGGGAGGCTTCCCTCTGTGAATGCAAGAATTGCGTTCAAAAAGCAAACAGACATAAAGGAAGGAAAGTGAAATAAAAGATGTTATCAAAAACATATGTGAGCTAAAAAGATGAGTCATATCATGGAGGGACGATTCCTGGGCAAGGGCACACCCCTGGGTCTACTGGAATCATAACAATGTCAAGAAAACACGCACACATACACACACACACACACACACACACACACACACGCTCCCAAGATGCTGTCTGAAATCCCTGGGCAAACTGATGATATGGATGAAAGTAACACAAGGTGGGTAGGCACAAAAGAGCTGAAGTTTGCCTCACCAGAGACCCACATTGATGAGATCACAGAGCCATTTGTGTATTTGAATACATGCATAAAGAAAAGATATCTTGGCATGTAGCAGGGTTGGAACTTCTAAAATATTCCTAATATAAGATTTAAAATGCATCATGACAGTATGACATGCTTTTAAACTTCTCATAGTTTCTTATGAATATAGGACAAAGCAGGCAATTGTGCATTTTTATTATTAATGCAGCTACATCACAAAAGTTGTTAATGATGCAGTAAAACCATTATACAAAACAATGTAATATATTAAAAGAAGACATCAAATTATGAATAGTATACAATAGAATTAGCCAGACACCTAACTACAGCACAACAATTTTAGGAGAAAATATAATATCTCTACTCCTGGATGGGAAGGTATATTTGCGTGGTAAATACATTTGTTATGAATTTCAGGAACAGTGTTTTCAACACTGACTTTCACCACTCGGATTTGTGGTTGCCTCCAATACCAGTACAGATTAGACTATTGCAGGCATGATGCAAAAAGCAGATAGCATTAGAGTTTTTTGAGAGGGGAAATGAGGGGAAAAGAGAGAGAAACAGGGGCACTTGAGATTTTACTCTAGACCCCTGACTCGCCCAGTAGTCAAGAGACAATGGTTAAGTTCCCAGAAGCAGTCAGACTCATCAAAGGAGTGAATTGGAGACACTGAATGAGTGTGGCACCAAGGACCTCACCTTGCCAGACTGCTTCAAAGCTTCACTTTGAGTTACCCATGTTCAATATTTTGGCAAATCCTACTTCCTTTCCTTCTCTTCTGAGCACCAGAAGCCACTGGAGATGGACTCAGCTGAACTCCTATGTAAGATGAGTTTCATCCTGAGGTAGCAATTTATTGGACTGGATGAAAGAGAGTTAAGGAAAAAGACCCAGCTCAAAAGAAGTTTTTGCCTAGGTGCTGCTTGATTTGGAAACTGAAATGTTGTAAGTCATGTTATACACATTCCTAAAGTTTCTAATTTTACCGTGTTTCCTAATCTACTTAAATTATGACCTTGAGTGAAGGTGATTGAGTTAAATAGTAGTTGTGAATGGATTGGAAGATGTGCAGCTATGGCCACACATAAGTATTGACTCCTAGCGAAGAATTCAAGACACAGCAGTGGAAGTGGCACGCTGGGTTACTGACATCCATGTGTCCCAAGGTCCTAACTATTTATAGGATCCAGATTGCTACAATCATTACTTTTGTAATTGGGAGTAATAATAATTAAGTAGTCATGAAAACAGATGAGAGAGAAGAATAGGTAAAAATGTTTTAAATGGTACTTAAATTTTTACTTTCTTTCTCCAGTGGGAATCCTGTATAGAAGAAGAATAATTGGCTCTGTCCCATTCTGAAGGACAGCAGCTGACTAAATATTTTGTTTTACTCTGACTTTACTCTTCCAGCTCTTCACACAAAACTGTCAGTCAGATAAGCTGCTTTGTTGGTATATATCCAAACTGATTAAAAAGCAAAGGGGAAAAAGAATCAATGGGATGAAATGCTATGATATTATTGCATCTGAACCTCCAAATGAAAAGGCATTTAGGGCCTATACTGCTGACCATAGCTATTCTATTCATTGCAAATTAAAAAGCAATTCACAATTGGCATGTTATTCCTTCTTTATGTTGGCATACATATGAGTACTCACAAATTTACATTCTAGGTGATTTCAGAAACAATTCAGAGAAATCCATACCTCAATATTTCTAAAGACATGTAATTTCATCTATAAGGGTACTCCATCCATAGATAGATCATAACTACAACACACTTATATTAGTTTGATGAATTGATTTTTTTTAAACTTAGCTAGTGGACTAATGGACTAGTTTCTAGTAATAAGCCCTTCTTAATTTCAATAGGTTGGTCATCATAAGGTAATTAGCCTATCACTAATTTTTACCCAAAGCCATGAAGTCTTTCCAAAAGGGTAATAACTAACAAAACTTACTTTCTTCAGGCATTTCCTTCAAGAGCTGAAGGCCACTTCCAGGCCACAATGAAGTGTCAGAGTAGTGCTTAGTGAAAGAGTGAACCCAAAGAATAAGCCACATTATAAAATATTTATTCTTGCAGTTTAAAGAAATTCTTCCAAAGCCAAGAATATAAAAAGCACTTGTCAAAAAAAGATAGTCACTTTTTACCAAAATCCAAATATATACATATATATATATATATATATGCACACACATACACACACATACATATATATACATATATATGTATATGTATATATAAATTTATAACCATGCTCTATGTGTGTGCATAGAGATAGGAAAGCCAGGGTTCAAAAACCCAGCCTCTGAGGAAAGTCACAACCTCTACATGCCTCTGGCAACTTGCTTGGACTCTTATTTTGATGTTTCATCTTTACAGAAGGTATGCAGTTGTAAAGTCCTTTGCAAACCTTAAAAGTGCTGTATAAATGCTAACTATAATGATTATTGTTGTTGGTGTTACACATTAAGATTAAAAGAAAGAAATACAGTTTTAAGAAGAAGGTTTTGAGTAAGAGCAGGTGATAGAATGCTTACATATGGCATATAAGGACCAGTTTAGTTTTAAGTTCATTGAGACTTAGAACCAGAAAGTATTTCTGTTTTTACTTCAACAACTTTTAAAGACTATCTATTATTAAGAATTAGAATGATTATGATCCATGTTGTGGGAGAATGCACCCATCCCAATTAATTCACAAATCCTTTAATGGATTGAAGTATTTAATTTATCAGGAGCAGTTTTATATAAAGAGGGATGAAATTTGCTTATCAAATTGACTTGTGTTTTTAGATTGCTAATGAACTTTAAGAAAAAAAGCTAACTAGCAATAACTTTAAAGCCATTTTGCTACTATTTTATACCAAAACAACCAAATATAAACCCTTCTCATGAGTTCCAAATTTGAAGCTTATGACTTTTATGCAGATTGGAAGCATATTACGAAATCATAAAAATGTTTAGTCCTATGTATGGAAATATACATCCCCATTTGTCAATAGGTTCCTTATCTGTAAAGTCAAGATGAGCTTTGTGCACAAATGGAGAAGCTTTTAGGAGCATTTGAAATCACTATTAGCTCTGATTTGAAATAAGCCAAATCAATAACCTCATGGCTAAGTAGGAACTAGTTCTACTGCCTCTTCCTACTTTTCAAAGTCACAAAAAACCATATTCTTTTGTTTCTTTAATACCTTACATTGTATTAATGCTTTAAAGTTATCCAAAATACTTCAAATTTGCTATCTCACTTGATCTTCCAATAATCCCATGAGGTAGGTGAGGGAGCTATTAACAAGTCGATTTTACAGATGAGGAAGAAATTATGGCTCAATAAGTGATTACTCTAAGATCAGACCGTTACTAAGTGGTTGAATTGGAAGTAAGTAGAACTCAGGTCTTCTGGCTCCTAGTCCAAGGTTCCTTCCAGTGTCCACAAAGATCTTCGATTGAGTTCCTTGTTTTTGTTTACTTTGCTTATCACATGCTAAAACTATGATTCCTGGATTTGTGATATCCCTTTTTCAAAGTATGTTGACACTTCAGTTGAAGTTTGAATGATTTAGAAATAATAACCACCTATATGCATGCGGGCTCTATAAGGATAAGAGCACAAAGACCTACATGGGTTATCGAGTTCACCTTCTAGCCTCTGAGCAAAGTTTACATATATCTAAGTTTGCTTATCAGAATAACAAGCAGTTGGTGGGAGAAAAAACCAGAGTTAAACACAGACTGTGACCATACAGAATGATTGAAGTAGAAAATCCAGGCAATTATATAGTGCAGGCCAAAAAACAGTAACATTGCTATTTACTGGAGGAGGATTTATTTCAGCATTTATTAAGCAAACCTCCTTTGTGCAGAAAAGTACTAGGCACAAGGAGAACGATATCAGGTTTAGATAAGATACAGTCCCAGTCCTCATGGATATTGTGGTATAGTTAGCAGATATAACACAAGCAAAAAAGTAACTTCAGGAAAACACACAAACATATCCGTAAATGAGAAGTACAACATCAAAATCCTACGTGGGGTCCAAAGAGGAAGGAAAAAGCCATTGCAATTGTGGAAATGAGGAAGCTTCACAGGGGAGGTGACATTTGTCCTGAGGTGAGGATACAAAGGAGCCATGGAGAGGATGAGGAAGTGGGAAGAGTCTTCAGCAACAGCAAAAAGCTTGAGCAAAAGCCTATGGAAGGAAAGGGCAGGAAACAGTGAGTAGCCTTGCCTGGCTGGAGAATAATTTCCTGAGACCAAGGACTATTTCACTCTTCTGTTTGTGTCCCTAGCACCTAGGAAAGTGCTGGGCACATACTTGGTCTGGTGAAGACTAGAGAATCCTTGGAATAATGTTCTTAAATACATGAAATAAAATATATAGCATTAAAAAGAAAACCAATGATACTGGAATATAATTATTAATTTAAAAAAAAGTTCATAGACCGTAGGTTAATAAACTCCAAAGGAAGGAGTGGTAAATGATGTAAAATGCTACAAAGAGGTCAGGTCAAGGTGAATGAAGACTAAATAAATTGCATTAAATTTAATGATAAAGTTAATGATAAACTCTATTTTTAAATTTCCTCATCTACAAAATGGGGGTAAATATCAGCAACTCACAGGAATTTTTGAGATATAAAAATGAGATAATATTTGTAAAATGTTTGCAAATCTTACTATAGAAATGGTGGTTATTACTCTTACTTTTATTATCATCCCTATTGTTTTTAGTGATGATAATAATAATCATAATAATAATCATAATAATAATAATAAGGCAGTCACAGACTAGGGTGAAGAACAAGGGAATTGTGGTAAAGGACACTCCAAGCAAAGCAGATAGCATGAGCCTCGGTTAATTTTTGGGCAACAGTGTCTAGTCCAGTTTGGTTGGAATCTAAGGGGAGAAAAAGAAATAAAATGAAGATTCACCCGATCGTAGGGTACTTTGAATACCTGGTTAACCAGAGATATTTCTGTTAATGGTAACACC
>CM053584.1:320958403-321068209 GCA_028627135.1 Pseudochirops cupreus | reverse complement strand
AGATCTAAGAACCTGTGCTAGTAGCCGCCCTAGGTATGCTAGGGTGCTTGCTGATACAGCTGGGTACCAAAGAAATATCGGACAAATATCACTAGCCTCTTTTGGTCTCTTCCATCTAACCCCCTATTATTTGCATTGAATCCAAATAATATCACAGGAAAAGGAAGGAGTTAAACTAACTTTTCTCACTCAAAGTCAAAGGGAAGGTAGCAAAGATGTCAGATTTCAGGTGCCTGGCACAAAAACAAGCATTTTACAAATGTTTGTTGAGGGACTGAAAACCTGACTATGGCAGAAAAGAATAAGATCAGCTTAGCCAAAATGCCAAGTACAGATTGGAGGGAGACAGCCAATAGAGAGTGGCATGATGACGTCACCGAAGGGCATCAACACCTTTGTAGTATTAGAGGTGTGACCCGTCCTACTCATGCATGGTTCCTGACCACATGTGTTCCTAATGCATATGTCCTTCCTTGTCCATTTCCTACTTAAACATGTTCCTGTGTGTGATTCCACTTGTGGTGACAGTTGTGGGAGAATAAATTCCACGTGAGACCCAGAGATCTTTTTTGTATATTTCCTACATTACTTAATATCTCCTGCTTTGAAATAAGGTGTCCCTTCTAACTTTGAGATTCTGTGATTTTTGGAGTAGGGAAACTAAGATACTCTCACAATAGTAGAGTGATGATGTAATTAAAGGACCAAGTCAGAGTATTGGCAGTGGTAGGATAATGAGGAGAACCTGGATGAATCAGAAAACATTTATATCATTAACAGAAATAAAGGAAGAGTAGCAGATCAAAACTAGGGAGGGTTGGGGGATGAGGAGGACATATTGATTACAAGGTACCAGTGGGACATTTTGGTGATACCCAACAGGTCTTTAGAAAAGTAGGACTTGAAGATTAGCAGAGAACTCAGTGTTGAATATGTTGATTGGAAGTTATTTAAATGAAGACAACAGCTGAAGTCGTAAGTCATGAGAGTAAAGCTCTTCATGGAAAGTAAAAAATAAGAAAGTCAAAGGTCAAGAGTGGGAGAAAGAGGGGCTAAAGAAGGACACTGAGCAAAGTCAGAGAAACGAGAAGAGATCCAAGGTAGTTTAATAACCATGTACCCAAGAAAATGAGAAGGTTTTAAGGAGAGAGTAATGTCTAAATGTTGCAAAGACGTCGAAGTAAAAGGGGAAAGAGTAAGTTTTTCTTTAGCACTTGATATGTGCAGAGGTTAAGGACTATAAAAAGAGGTATGGATTTGCTGACCAGGAAGTCATGGATGATCTTTGAGATGGAAACTTTAATCTAGTGATTGCAAATGGAAGACCTCTTGCAAAGAGTTAGTGGACACAATTTGTAAAGATTGTTATTCCAAGAAATCTGGCAGCAGCAAGAAAAAGAAGACTAAAATGGTAACACAAGAACAAAACTGAGATAAAGTTTGGTTTGTCTGTCATTGTTGTTGTTGTTGTTTTTAAATCTAAGGGAGACCAGAGTATGTCTGTAGGCAGAAAGGATGGAATCAGTAAGGAAGGTGAGATTTAAGATATGTAAAAGATGAAGGATAATCATCCAATCACAGGATTTAGAGCTGGTTATAAAGAAGGCAGGGGAATGGGATTAAGATTACTTTTGCAGAGAATATTCATGGAAAGAAGGAGGGTTCCATATTCCTGTGAGACAAGGTAGTTGGAAATGCTCTGTAAGGAGAGAAATTCTGAGGTGGCAATGAGAGTATATAATACAGTGAGAGAGAAAGAATGAGGGAATTCAAGCTGGATGGCCTTGATTTCTCTGATTACAGTGAGGGCATTTGCAAAGAGAGAGAGAGAGGGAAGAGGGGGTGGAATTGGGGCCTTGAGGAACATAGAGAAGGTTTGGTATAACCATTATGGGAAATGAGATAGGGAGTTAATGAGCTATGAATAAAAGGTTTGAGCATCAATGAGAACCCAGTTGAGGTTGGATAGTTTGGATTTGTAACAGATCCAGTCAGCAGATTTTCATTCCTTTCTTTAGGAATACTCACTATCCCTGAGTGGAAATGAAGAAGGCATTTGGTAGAAGTTGTGCAATGACGGGGAATGGCATGGTGTGTGTCAAGGGAATGAAGGAAGGAAGCAAACAAGCATTCATTAAGTAATTATTCAGTGCCAAGCACTATGTCCTGAGCATACAAACAGAAAAAGAGAGGTGGTCACTTCTCTCAAGGAACCTTTTCTCTGATGGGAGGAGACAACATATACAATAAAGTTCAGCTTTAGGACACAAAGAAAGGTCCAGAAGTCCTAAGGTGAAAAGGTAGGTCAGAAGTCAAGGTCAAAAGTACTTTAGGAGGTCAGATGACAGTGCTGAAGGTCTTCTGAAGGATGGAAAGACAGGGATAGGAGAACCTCAATATGTAGTGACAGGGCAGGTCATTGTCCTGATGGTCCTCATTTTGCTAGAAGAGATGGACTTGATGATTCCTATCTCATCCAAGCTGCATGAACAGTAAAGTAGTGTAGATGTGTTCTGGCAGATCACTGCCATGGGAGGCAGAATGAGTGATTTTAGAATGCTAAAGGGGGCAGTATTGATATGATGGCTCTGATGGATAAAAAGTTAAGAGTCTACAGGTCATAGTGAAAGTGAAAAGAAGGTTGAAAAGGCATGATGAAGTGGGAGACATAGAAAGACCACAGTCAGAATTGGAGTGAGGAGCCTCCAAGCTCCCAGTTTTCAAGGTGGAGTAGCTCCGCATAAATTTGAAATCAAAAGTTGGGATGCCAGTAGACAGTAGAAGGGGAATGGAAATGAATCTTTGAAGTTGAAGAGGATGAGGAACTCTGAGGTGAGGGTGTTAGAAAGGTTATAAATGTTGATAATGAAAGCACTGAGGATGTTAGCTAGTACTGGAGTGAACGAGAACATAAGCAAAGTGTTAAAAGGATTAGGGCAGATAGGAGAGGTCTATACACAAATGGATACATAAATGGATGGTGGGAAATTATAAGAGAAGACTTGGATGATGGATGGTAATAGGACAGTAGTATGGGAAGAGCAATGAGGAATATGGAGCAGGATGATGTTCCCCTTTCCAATTCTGACATGTCTGGGATAGTTGTAATGAGGAACAAAGACTGAAAATTAATTAGAAATCAATGAACCTTTTCAATCTGAAAAACACAAAAGGGAAAACATACTGCTATTAGGTAAATCATTATTTGAAGAACAACACACATTATATACGAAAATTGGCACTGTTAATAAACCATAACACATTTGCTTTTCTCTATGACTCTAATTGGTTAAATAACATAAAAGCAAGGAATGGTTTTATATTGTATGCATCTCCCTTTCTTATTTAAGTCAGGATGGCATGATGTATAGACATGTGACCTTGAAATATCCTACCTCTGACACAGTAATGGCTGTGACTATGGTTAGACCTCTCATTGTTCCTCTCTAAGATTATAATTCTCAGAACAATAAGAGAAAACTTTAAGTAATGGGAGTTCCCTTACTGGGAGTTTCCTACACAAAAGAAATCAGATCTAGACCTCCCCCCAAACACCCCCCCCCCACACACACACACTCTAAATGATTTCTCATTAACAAAAAAGCAACCATGCCCCAGCTCACTATAAAAATGTACTTCTCAAAGATTAAACAGCAAATAACTAGGTTATAGAATTCAAAGTAAATTTTAAAAATCAGTCAGTATTATCAAAAGATTCAGGCTTATGTAAATCACCTACCTAGTTAATTCCATGTTTTCTCTACTCCTACAGAGGAACTGGTTTCTTATCAGTTCCTGTCAAAGCTAGAGGAGTAAGAAAATTATTCCTCTCTTCCCTTCCTTGTGTTGTGCCCAGCTGTGTCAAGTATGGGTTTCCTTGACATAGCCATTATAGAAGGAAGGTGGTCCAAGATTTCCTGGTATCCAAACAAGTGGCGTTGACAAAAGAATGAGACCTTTCCAACTTATAGAGTTTGAGGTTCTAGGTGCTGACAGCTGGGTAGGGTATCCACAGAATTAAGTAGGGCAGCAAAAGCTGGACTTCTGTAAAGATTGTAAGTAAATAAAGTACTATCTCTCGGCTGCCCCCTGAAAGTAGGAGGATGGGAATCCATGTTCTCCACATGTGGTTCCCCCCCAGAGATTATTAAGTTATTTGTGTAAATCATTGCTGTATGTGTAGGTATGTGAGTGGTATCTCTAGGAATGGAAAATAATTTAAGCAGATGCAAGTTACTTTTAATAACTGGCTCATAACTCCATATGCTGAAAGATTCTACCCAACCCCCATCTTCAGTAACTGACAAGGTGACCTGTATATTCATATAAAAATATTTTCACATTCATAAACAAGTTGTACTAATTATCAAAAACTGTTTTAATTAAATTTCAGAACATCTGGCCTTTTGTCTTGGCAGTTTGCCTCAAGATCACACATCCCTTAAACTGGTAGAGACTGGAGAACATGAAGTTTTCAATAACTATGTGTCCTGGTAATGTAAATGAGGAGCAACTGGTACTTTTCTGCTGTAAGTAGCCCCTATAGACCTTCATTCTTGCCAGTGCCAAAGATATCTGAAATGTTCATGAAGTGCATTTTTTTGTGTGTATATAGCTTATGTGGTGTCAATCATTCTGGAAAATAATGACTTGCAGGTTCTTATCAGATGCCTTTAGCATGAAAGTAGTTGTTAAGAGGCAGAGGGCAATGATGCTCTCCTTTCAGAGCTATTACTCCCAGTAATTCAGTTTCTCCTCTGTAAAGGCAGTAATCTCCAGAGAAAACCTCCCGAGAATACAGCTAACTGGAAGAAATAGAACTCTCTGCATGGCAAACCATGTAGATATTAAGAACACATAAAGAATGGGCTGAATTCAAGTCCCAAACATATATTACATATGTCATGGGAAAAAAAGAGAGGCAAATATATATAATTTTAAAGACAGGTGACAACAGCAACTATTCAATAAAGTGTATTTCTTGGATCAAAAGAAAAATGGTAAACTGAAATACAAAAACCAAGTAAATATTTTTAAAAGTGCTGTCTCCTCAATTACCTGTCATATACTCACATCCCTTTCAAAATAGCACCCAGGATTTTTTTTTATTAAATTATTTATTTTTAGTTTTCAATATTCACTTCCAAAAGTTTTAAATTTATTTCCCCCTCCCTCTTCACTCTCTCCCCAAGACAGCTTTCAATCTGATATGGGCTCTCTACTCATATGTTTTCACATCAGTCTTGCTGCATAGAAGAATTATAATGAATGGGAAAAAAACCATGAGAAAAAAAACCCCACAAAATAAAACAAAACAAAAAAGAAAATAGTCTGATTCATTCTGCATTCTGACTCCAGAGTTCTTTCTCTGGATGTGGCTGGCATTTCCCATCATGTGTCTTTTGGAACTGTTTTAGGTCCTTGCATTGCTGAGAAGGGCTAAGTCAACACCCATGATTTTTATTAGCAACTTCCATCAGTTTCAATAACAGACTCCTGGGTGGAACTCTTTCCTCAATCGCTATATTTATCTCAATATATTTTTAAACTACTCTGGAGAGAATATGCAAAATATTTTTCTCATCAATGAAAAACAAAAAAGATAAATTGTTAAAACCTGTATCTTTGTTTAAAAGCAGCAACGACAACAATAACAACCCCCAGGATCCTGCTAAACAATCAAGATCACTTGAAAGAGCATTCGTTCATCCTGTTGTTCATTCATTCATTCCAAAAATATTTACTGAGTTTCTACTGGCCAAAGTTACTGAGCTTAACGATCTTATCCCCTAATTGTCATCTAGCTTCCAACACAGGTAAAATTGATAAAAAAAATAAAATAAAATAAAACTGTATATGATATTCTAACATGAGTGTTATAAACAAAGTGCCATAAGAAGATGACACTGAAAAATGTAACAGGTATGCGAGTTATCAATTTTTTCCATGTTATTAACTTCATAATATCCATCAGTATCTCTCAGATTAGCATATTTAAGAGGAAACTTAGAGAAATACTAAGTTAGGTTTGGCTGGTTAGTAACAAGAGTATAGAAAAAAGAGAAATTATTCTTGCTGGAGAATCTGGGAAAGTTTCAAGGATGATGTGAGAGAAGATGGAAAGAAAGTACAGGGCATCTGAAGTCAAAGAGATGATACGTATTCATTACAAAATCCTTAATAGTTTGACAACATATTTAGAGTACTATACAGCAGAACTATCTTAAGAACTATTATTATAAGGGGTCATGAATTTTCATAAATGACAGAGCCATTGAATAATAGGATTTCTGAAGTGGAAAGGAGCTCAAATGTCATCTGATCCAGTTCATAGTTGAAGAAGAACCCCATAAAAAATTTACCAGGCAAGAAGTCATCTAGCTTTTCCTTGGAGACCCAAAAGATGAAGAAGCCACACACCTCTTGTGCCATCTCTTTCTGCTTTTGCATAGCTCTAAGGATTAGGAAGTCTTTCTTTACTTCAGATGTAAATTTGTTCCTTTAAAATTCCTACCTCTCATTAATCCTACTTTGCACACTGGGTCTAGGCATAATGCAGCCAATCCTTCTACCGTTTGACCACTCTTCTTGTATTTGAAGATATTCATCACATTTCGTCTAAGTTTTCTCTTCTCCAGATTAAACAACCCTATTTCCTTCAAGTCTTCATGTGGTATGAACTTCTATCCCAGTTGCCCTTTTCTAGATACTTTCCAGCTTGTAAATGAGGGAATTCATTGTGAGAAAAAATCCTTCTAGGATATACATTGACAAGTGGTCTGCAGCTTACAGTCTTAAAGCATTGTTAGGTCACCAGGAAATTAAGTGGTTTACCCCAAGGTCTCACAGACAGTGAATGTCCAGGGTAGGACTTGAACCCAAGTCTTCTTGACCCTAAGGCTGGTCCTTTATCCCCTATGTACTATATTGCCTCTATTTCTGGATGACTAGGAATGTTAATTCAGCCAAAGAGCAAATTAGCTTTTATGGTAGCCTCATCACACTAATTTATATGTAGCTTGAGGTCCAAGTTTACAATCTCAAAATATTTTTTTAGTCAAACTTTCACGTAATCAAGCCTCTGTACTTTCCATTATCTTAAATTTCAACGTATTAGATTTTGTCCAACATTCAAGCCTGTCAAGATCTTTTTGGGATCCTGATTCTACCATCCAATATATCGAGTCTATCTCAGGATCATCTATGAATTTTATGAAAATAACATCTACATCTTTATCAAGTTATTGATAAAAAATATTAAATAGCACAGATCCTTGGGACACTCTACTAGAGTCTACTTTCCAGTTTCATGTAGAACCATTAATGGATATTTTTGGAGTCTGGTTCCACTTAACACATTTCAAATCTTCCCAAATGTACTATTATCTAGCTGACATCTTTTTATCTTGTCCACAGTAACACCACAAAATATTTTATCAACATTTTTATAAAGTATTGACAAACTTACTTCATGCCCTGAAAATTAACAAAAATTCCAACAAATGGTAATTATCGAGGTTGGCAAAACTACAGGAAGACAACACTGATATACTTTTTGGAGAGCTTAAAACTAGTCCAACTGTTTGGGATAAGAATTTGATTTTATGAAAGGGGAGAGACAATACTATTTATTCCCTTTAATCTAGTGATAGCGTTACTATACATGTGCTCGAAGGTCAAAGAGAAAAATAATATATATGTGACATATATGTGTCTGTATATACAAATATACATATATACATACACATACACACATATAAAACCCCTTTTTGGGTACAAAAAACTAGAAGCAAAACTTATCAATTGAGGCATGGATGTTCAAACCATGGTATGGAGATATAATGGAATATTGTTGTGCAGCAAGAAATCATGACTGTGAGGAATTCAGAAAAACTTGAGAAGATTTTTATGAACTAACACAGTGATATAATCAGAGTCAAAAGAATGATACACTCAATGATGACAATATAAACAAAAAAAATGACTAAAATGAAGCCAGATTCCTTGTAATTACAAAAATAATTATCTTACCAGAGAAAAGACAATGAAATTGTATTCTAAGCAGATACAGGGCAGTAAGGGCAAAATGCTGATTACATAGTCATACATGTTCAGTATTACAGAAGTAGGGGATGTTGTTTTTCTAAAAGAGCTGGGGGGGTTAGAGGAAAAGCCTGGGTGCTGTGAACTTACAGGGCAAAAAGGGCATAGCAGAACCACTCTTCTAAAGAAGAAGAGAGCATTATCAGTAAGCAGCTAAGCTCACAGTTTCTGTATTTTTCCTTTTAAGTAAGATGTGTCCCTCCAGAGTCATATTTTAGTCAAAGGTTTTCTTATCCTACCAAGTCTGAGTAATACTAAATAATCCTTTTAATCAGCTGAATGCATATTCTTTGCCTTTTTCCCAATTTCTGCCAAAGCTAAAAAAATAAAAATCATGTTTGATAGTAATAAATGTCATTTATAATGCACTTTAAGTTTTGCAAAGTACTTTACAGGTATTAATTAAAGGGTGATGGGTCTGATATTAAATGTCGTACTGCCAGAAACAAAGTCATCATTTCCAAAACAACATCAATTTGAAATAAATAACTTCTTTAATGCCATGTTCCTAAGATGATAATCTCATATATTTTGTTAAATATTTACTAGAGATCAAATAACAGTTATCTAGTTCTGCTCCTTCACACAATTAAAGTTAACTAATTAAAGACTCAACCCAATATAGGTCAGAATGATTTAGTTAGTTGTTGGACAAAAGACTAGATCAGATAGTGAATTATGCTTTATTTTCATTAGCATTTTCTACCTACTTTCTGACAATTTCTTTAAGAACATATTTATTTAACCTAAGTAATGTGATACAGTGGGGGAAAAAAACAACAAAATGACTAAAATGGGTAAAATACTGACTCTAGAGTAAGAGAACCTGGGTTCTAATCCAACCTTTGATGCTTGCTAATTCTGTGACATTAGACAAGCTACAATTTTCCTGGGGCTCATTTTGTTCAAATTAGTTTTTCCTTAAATTTCTAAAATGGGGAGCTTGGAACAGATGGCCTCTGGTGTCCTTTCAGCTGTAGCTCTATAATCCTATGGTCTAATCAAGGTTTATAGAATTAAGAAATTCTTTAAGGATCCAAAATATCACTATATATATCAGTACAAACAAATTGTAAATAATTTGAAAAGTATAGCAAGTATGAGTTTTACACAGTAATAGAGATTTACACTATTCTTATTTATAAATAAATGCATTTCTTAAGTAGGATCTTGTTTTATATAATAAAAATTGGTATTTCAAGGCTATTTCAGATAACAGAAAAATAGCACATTATCCATCCCTACTAATCTGCAGATGAGATGCTATATTAAAGATACTGTGTAGCTAATAGACGTCAGATGTGATATCTAAAATTTCAGCAACATTTTCTGTGATTCTATAGAGTTGTCCCCCTCTGCCTCTAGTTCAATTATTTAGAAGGTTGTTAAATGCAATTTTGACTTAAATGCTGTTATTACTTTTTTTGAGAAAATATCAATCATTTGAAAATACAAAGCAAGTGAATCTAATGTCCTTGATAAACAGTATAACATGGCATTTATAGTGAAGAATGATGATGTTAACAAATAGTTTCATTTTAGTGTGTCTGTCTAGAAAACAAAGGATGGCAATTCTTAAAGATTAATAAGCTTATCCATAATGTGCTGAATTCTTTTAAGATGTGTAGCCATTTAAACATAATTTTAAAAAATTTAACTTATTAAATTGAGTTCAGGAACATACATGTATGTGTGTATGTAAACTAAAATGATAACCCATCCATCCCTCTATATACAGGAAGATAATTTATAGTGATTTCCTGTAATATTTTCTTACAATTCATTTTAGTGAATTAAAATGTATTTTACACACATATAATGTTTAGCTCAAACAAAATTTTGTTTGGTTTTGCTGAATTCTTGATTTTGTTTGTTAAAGTATATAAAATCATTTTTGATAATTATATGATAATCCAATGCCAGGGAAACACACCTAAATGCATGTATTTATACCTATTCTTCAAAGCCAAGTTCAAAAACAACCTCCTCCATGAAGCATCCTTAATCCTTCTAAATGCAAATGACTCTTCACCCTTAGACCTCATACAATCTTTGGTTCTTATGTGTTAATCATGAATTATTTTGTATTATTATTATTATTATTATTATTATTGCATTATTTTAATTATTCTTCAGAGGCAATATTGTATACTGGATTGAAAACTGGTCTGGAAATCAAAAAAACTAAGATTTAAGCCCCATCTATGGCACATATTAGGGCAACTAGGTGATGTAGTGAATAGAATACCGGACCTAGAATCAGGAAACCTCCTCTTCCTGAGTTCAAATATGGCTTCAAACAATTACTAGCTGTGTGACTCTGGGCAAATCACTTAACCCTGTCTACCTCAGTTTTCTCATCTGTAAAATGAGCTGGAAAAGGATATGGAAAGCCACTCTAATATCTTTGCAAAGAAAACCCCAAATGGGATCATGAAGATTTGGACACAACTGAAATGACTGAACAAGAACATGCCACAGTAACAACAAGATCTAGATAAGCCTTTAAACCTCTCAGTGTCTCCAGGAAATTCTCTAAGACTAAAAGTTATAAAGAAGGTAGCAATCTTCATCAGTAAAAAGTTCCTCACCAGGAGCTCCTTATGGCAATGAAATCACAGATACAGTAATGGAAAGTTATTTTTGTATGAATCAGCTCTCCCCTAGTGGAGTATAAATTCCAGGAGAGCAGGGTCCATACACAAAATAAGTAAAGATATATTTACCGAGTTGAATTAAATTGCGAATCTATCTGCATCTCCCTAGGTCTCCTCCTTCCTGTAAGACTGAGGTGGTGAGGTTGTAATGGGGGGTGGGAGGGTCAGACTGGGCAATCACTCCACCCTCTTAAACTAAACTATTAAAATATTACATCTGATACATTAACCAGGTAAGAATACTTGTTGATTGAATTAATCATAAGCTTTAGACTGAGTGTAAAAAAAAAAAGTACTTGATCAATTTAGATGTCTTTGAAAGCCACTGGATGATCTAAAGACATATTACACAGGAAGTATGTTCAGATTGGTTAAGCAAATTTGACTGTACCCGCACTGCAGATCATATATAAAATAAAGACAGTATGAAACTGAGAGATTCAAGTGTTGGCCATCTAGGGAAGAAGCCATATCACCAAGCCCTTAAGAGGATTTACCTAAGGGATGAGTAGTGACAAGACCTTAGCCTTAGACTCTTCCTGTTCTGGACAAGAACCTAAAAAACTTTAGTGAACAAGAAAATGCATAATTTTCATCAATATGCTAACATTCTACCCAGGGGAACACTGACTGTCACTGGAAACTCAAGAAAGATTAGATGTGAGACAGTCATGGCTCTACAAGGTGCCAGGAAGAAAAGATACCCCATATCCTAAGAATGTCAACTTGAGCATTCCAGAAAGAGGATCTATGAGTTAGCCCTCTGTCACATATGCTTTCGAAGCGTGAACCTACTTTCCCTTGGACTTGGTGTGTACTTGTGGGAGAGGATGTCTCAGACTTTCAGGGGCGATGTTTTGTATGAGCTAGGCTTATGATATCACCTTAATAAATATCTCTAAGACTGACTAACTGACTTTAAAGGATAATTGTGGAGGGAAACACACTGATGAGCACCCAAAAACCACAGCACTGAAAATATGACCCCACACTCCCACATCTCAGAACTAACCCTAGACTCTGAGGAAACAGACAGCTGCTTTCCATGTTTTGGGACCCACCCTGCCAGTGAAGGTGGGAATTGGGAAAGAAACTCTCTACATTAGCAGTTTTCAAAGAGAATTCTAGGGACTCTTTGGGGTCCCTGAGATGTTTCAGAGGGTTTATGAAGTTGAAACTATTTTCATAATAATACTAAGATATTCTAATATCTAACATGGTACATATCAATAGATATACACAATATAAACAAAAGGTGTTGGGAGGATGGGGTCCTTGATTATTTTTAAGCCTGTAATGTGGTACTAAGACTCGAAAGTATGAGAACTGCTAAACTGCACTTTAGTTATACAAAATCTAAACATCTGAATTCTGTTCACTTTGTGTTGCCAGTGTTCATTAACATGAAATCCTCTGGAGCATAACTAGTTTAAACAGGTTTGCATCAAACATAAGAAAGTAAAGAATAACCATCCTGTCTATTAAAGCATAATTTACCTTTTCAGGTCTATATTTAGATAAGTATATGTATGGCTACTTCTTACAATACTTTATCATCCCTGTTATCGCAATATTTAGTCTTTTAAATACCAGTGTGAGGAAACTGTTAATTCTGATGAGATCATAATGAAGTTATAATACTAAAACATTTGAACTCTATTCTAACACTGCTTATGTATAAAAAAGTAAAAATGAGTCCATCAGAAATTACTGCCTTGTGTTTTGTTTTTCTTTTTTCAAAAAATCTCACTAAAGGATCTCATTTTATACTCACTAAGAATTTTGTTTTATTCCAGTTGGAGCATGCCGATAAAATGTCATTTTTAAGGGAGCATAATTGTAGGGTAGAATCTTTTTTGATACCACTGCAAATACACCAAAGCTTAGGAGAGTCACTCTTCTATCTGGGACTCGAAGCTAACACATTTAACAATCACAAAACAACTCTGAAGTTGACTTGTGTCTGTTTTATTACAGTTTTAAAGAAGTTTAAAAGATCTAAAACAGTTATCAAAGTGAGGTGGACAAAGCAGTCCAGAAACTGTCTTTTTCAGCAAAGATTTGATCATCTTTCTAAGTTGAGAGACAGGATTGCCAAAGGCAGCACCAATTTGGAGCACAGCTCCTTTGCAACAGATTACAGGGTGGGATGACAGATGATTGGGAGTAGTATTATTCACAAAACAGTTAAAATCAAGGAAGAGAAAAGAAGCTTACAAATAAGTTGAGGAGATCCCTCAAAACATCTGTACAGCAAAGCAGAAGGAAAATCAAAGAGGTCAAATAGAAAGGAATGACAGTTGAGATTTTTATAACCATCTAATACCGTAAATGATAACAAGTCAACCACATCTGGACCCTTAACATCCTTGTGCCATAAACGTTACACATGGAAATGGAAATACTACTTAAAAATGAAGTCAAGAGGGAACAACAGGTGCTGGAGGGGGGGCATAGGCGCTCTGCTCTTCTTTTAATATTTTGGTCCTTCAAATACAATACATCCCAGTGGTCACCAAGCCCCACTTAAACCTTCTTTTCTCCAGGCCAAGTAAATATCACCCTTTCTAAGTGGTTATGACTTCAGCGGCAAATCTCTGAACCATCCGCTATCCCAGCTTTTTTAATTTTTAAAATAGCGATGCTAATGATGGTGACAACAACAACAACTAGCCTTCGTTTGCAAGGCACTCTACTAAACAAAACTTTTGCTAAGCAAGACTCTGATTTAGATACTTATGATTATACCCATTTTACAGATGAGGAAACTCAGCTAAAGAGGTTAAAGTAACTTGCCTGGGGCCTAGAGTTAGTTAAATGTCTCCCAGGTCTTCATCATTTCAAGTCTAACACCAAATACTTCACTATCTAGTCATCTGTGTCACTGACCTCCTGGGGCCTTATGAGGATCAAATGAGAGAATGTACAGAAAGCACTTTGCAAAATTCCAAGTCCTTTATCAATAGCAGCTATCAATCCTACTGGATAGAGCACTGTGCCTTAAGTCAGGAAAACTCATCTTCCTGAGTTCAAATCTAGCTTAGCTGTTGTGACCCTGGGCAACTCACTTAACCTTGCTTGCCTCAGTTTCCTCATCTGTAAAATGAGCTGGAGAAGAAAATGGCAAACTACTTCAGAACTTCTGCCAGGAAAATTCCAAATGGGGTCACGGAGAGTCAGACACAACTGAAAGACAACAAATAATTCTTATTATTAATTACCTCTTTAGATCTGACAGATTTTCTTTATCTGTTTGTTGGTCCAGTAAATCAAGAAAATGGAGATGTAGTTTGCCTTGCAAAGCATTTGGCCAAGTCTTTCATGGTCTATTTTTGGAGAACATAGAGAAATGTTGGGAAGAGATAAAGGTACAATTAGATTTTGAATGGGTTGAATGATCAGATAACAAAGAGGAATGAATGAATTAATGAAAAAATAATAAGTTCTTACTTTGTCCCAGACATTGCGCTAATCGTTGGGAATATAAGTATAAAAATAGCCCCTGACCTCAAGGAGCTTCCATTCTAAAAAGGAAAAACTGCACATGTAGGGCAGGGGTGAGAAGGTAAGGAGGTTTGGGTCTAGGGAGTCACAGAGATGCTCAACTTTGAGGCGCTATTGATCTGAAACCCGTGCCCAGAGCAAGGACTACAAAGGAATAAAGAAAGAAATAAGGCTAGTCAGACACAGCCTGTTCTTCGTGAAACCATGCTGCAGCTTAGTGATCACTGCTTCCCTTTCTAGATGTTTACAAACTAATTCTTTAATAAAGTCTAGACATTTGCCAGGAGTTGAAGTCAATAGGACTGGCTGAACGCTCATAGGTTGCAGTCTCTACCCTTTTCTGAAAATCTGAACATTTACCCTTCTCCATTTGTTCAAGTATCTTTCCTTCTGAATTTTTAAAATATTACTGACTGACTCGGCAATTCC
Organism: Pseudochirops cupreus; assembly: GCA_028627135.1. NCBI lineage: Eukaryota > Metazoa > Chordata > Mammalia > Diprotodontia > Pseudocheiridae > Pseudochirops > Pseudochirops cupreus. The sequence goes on along the minus strand of CM053584.1, from coordinate 321,053,516 downwards.
AACTACCCATTCTTTCAGGACCCTGACGTGTACTTTGTCTGGGTGTGTTGACTTGACTTGAGGGCATCTAGGTGCTCTCCTATAATCTTACTTATCTTAGGTTTCGAATCCCTACAAACCATTCTCATTCTATTGTTTCCATTCCAAAGATTTTCCTTGGCAGAGAAAACAGAAGCAAAATAAAAGTTAAACAGGTCTATCCTCTCTCTTTTGTTCACTATTATTATCTTATCCACCTGAGCAGCAGTCTATCCTTTCTCTGATACTTATTCTCCCCAACATAGCTTTAAAAAAAAAAGGCCCCATTCCCTGTCTTTAGCATTGAAGGTCAAGAAAACAAACACTTTTAAAAGTACTTTTTTTTTTAGTTAAAAAGCATCCATACCATTTGACCCAGAGATTTCACTGCTAGGCATATACTCCAAGGAAATCAACGATTAAAAGAAAGGCCCCAGATGTATTAACATACTTATAGTAGTCGTTTTTGTAGCAGAAAAGACAAGAAGATATCAACAAAGACATGTATGACCAGAAAATGAGGTAGGTCATCATTCAATTAGAGCAAAACTTGGAAATCCCCAGTGTTGCACTTCACTTATGAAATATTAAAAGATCTAGAGGAAGGAATCCAATGAATTGGGTAAACCTTCCATACAGCAGAGATGGAACAACAGGAACAACAGTCGGAATGGAGTAAGGAAGGGCAGGCTATGGCTCGTCCGAGGTGAGGGATGAGATCATGGACCCTTCAAAGTTTCAAAGTGCTAAGATAGAGAGACAAATATGTACACAAACATCCATGTATATATGCATACATATGCAGATAGGTACAAATATCTGGTGGGGGATGTATCAATAATGCAAGCTTCTTGAAGGCAAGGACTATCTTTCTTTTTTGGTTTGTATTTGTATGTCCAGAGCTAAGGCCAGTGGATAGCAAATAGTAAGCATTTAATACACGCTTGTGGTTGGCTTGCTGGTAAGGTAGGCCATGATTAAGATAATGGAATCATAAATTTGGAGCTGGAAGGGATCTCTAAAACTGTCTAATCCAACCACTTCATTTTGCAGATGAGGAAACCGAGGCCCTTCCAGTTAAATAACTTCCCTAAGGTCACATAGATAACATGCTAAGCTTGAAAAGTGGGGTTTGAAGTAGGTCTATGACCAGACCCAGTGCTATAGATGCTGAAGGAAGGATACTTATAACTGCTAAAGGATCTTCAAGGAGGGAGAGTTCAGCTCAGCTAGGAATGGTCAGAGAAAGCTTGTGGTTATTTGGTCATTTCAGTTGTGTCCAACTCTTCATGACCCCATTTGGGGTTTTCTCAGCAAAGATACCAAAGGGGTTTGCCATTTCCTTCACCAACCCATTTTACTTACAGATGAGGAATTGAAGCTAACAGAATTTATTAAGTGACTTGGTCAAGGTCACAGTAAGTGTCTGAAGCCAGATTTGAACTCAGGTCTTCTTAACTCTATTGTGAAAGCCTCACAGAGGAGTTAGGAGTTGAGTTGAGACTTAGAGAAAGTAGCATTTCTGTAGGATGAGAAAGGAAAATCCCTTAAATTAAATGCATTATGCATAATACCACATATAATGACTTTCTATAGGGTCATACAACTTCCATGACAACTTTTACGTCCATTATCAGTACAACTGAACTTTCTTTCAAATGCTATCAAAGTAGTACAACCATGATCATCCATTGGGGTGCTTTTGAAACAATGTTGTGATATGAAAAACAAAGCTTTATGGCTAAAATAAAAAAGCAGTTTTTAGCAAAAACAGTTGCCTCTGGAGGTGACTAGAACATCACTTCATTATCTCTGCAAACCTCACAATTACGTCACATAGAGCTCAACATCCTAGGGAACAGCAAGAAAGATTAGATTACAGTGGGTCAGTGTATAGTTCTTTGTCTATTTTATTTAATTTATCTTAGAAATATGTACTATCTTTTAACATGTTGCAAACTGAATCTGAAACAAACAGGGATTTAATATGTTTTTACTAGATGAAATGCAATCAAATCTCTTAGATCTTCCAAATGCCCTTGGATTCAAAACACTAACAAGGTCAGCAAGTACTTTTTTTTGTTTTGTTTTAATACTTCTAAATAAAACTTTTCTATGCCTAATGGCATGGTATTTCATGAGACTAGATATCTAAAAATATACAGACTTTAGGATAGAAGATTTCCATCCTTTGGATTTAAAAATTAGTCTCGTTGGCTATATTTCAGTGGAAGAGAAGGGCAATCTCTTGACCTTTGCTTCCCATCCATTTCTTTTACTTTTAAAATAAAATACAACAAAAGAACAATATAATCTTAAAACAATGGCTTTGTATTGAAGGTTTTGCAATGGCTTTTTAGTAATATAAGGTAAAAATTCTATTGCAAAAGGTAATAAAAGCTTAATTCATATATATGATATATATGCATATATATATTCAGACACAGACAGAGGTATTCAGAGGTATATATATATATTCAGAATTCAGAGGTATACACACATATATATATATAATTTTGCATAGTTTTCAGAAGTGTAAGTAAGTATCATAGTTGTCTAATGACTGACAATGTCGTGCATACATAATTAGCTCATTTTTCATTTTAAAGAATCAAGGGACTGAATGCATTAATAATATACATTATTAGTTATGTCAAAGCTATCATAAAATATAGATGAAAAATTATGTAAAAAATCCAGTGTGAAATAAATGTAATTCTGTTCTAAAGATCATAGAAATACGTTTCTACTGATTATTGTGAAGTTTGTGTTTTATGGAAAAATTAATTATAATGAGCTGTGATAGCATTATATTTGAGATTCTAAAAACATAAAATTCAGCTACAATTCTTTTAACAATGATGACCATTCTCTTTACAATAAAGCACTATTCTTTTACACTGGATAAGATACAAACATTCTTCTATTTATGGAAATTTCCATTCTATATCAAAGCATAATGGAATACAGCATAATTTTGGAAATACTAGAAAATAATATTTCAATTTTTCTAAGTAATTAAAAAAATCATAAACAAGAAAATATCTTAGAAGCTTCATTATGGAAAAGAGCCAAACCAGTAAGTCACAGTGAACCGAACTGTATTTGTCTTGGTCTTCAGAGCTGATCTGTCTCCAGTTCTGAAAATCTCCAGGAGGATAGGAAGTAATGTTTCTCTCAGATTCTTGCATCTCTTTGTAAATTTGCATTGGGTCTACTTGTATCTTAGTAAATATCCATTTCCCTATGTTTCATCTATTCATAAAAAATTTAACAAACAAGTGGATATTGTGCTTTATAAGAAATCAAGAATTCAAGTTAACTTTTAGGTCAGTGGAGAATGTTTCAGAGAGAACCACGAGATATTTTCTAGTATCTTGAAAATTCGAGATCAACAAGGGATAGTTCCCTAAGCATTTGGCTGACATAAACTGCTTGATTCAGAGAGAAAAAAATTTACATTGAATGTCTATTTAGGATATTCTTTTCACTTTTCGTGTATGAGTAAGCCTACATGAAACTAGGGTGAGGCTAAACCAATCATACTTGCTGACATTTAGAGGAAAGATGATTACAAATTTGACAGGTTGACTTTTCAGTTGCAAAGAATCGCCAGAAAGTGGTAATCATTCTATGACATAAATCTCATAAAATGAATCCAGAATAAGGCATTCTGGATAACAGAAAAGATCTTCCATTTCCATACTTATACACAACTTTATAAATAGAAACCATATTTATAACAGCCACACTTCTGCCCCTATTAATTTCCAATGATCCATTTTTCCCCTACTAAAGCACCATAAAAGAACTGCCAAGAAAAGCTTCTCTAGTAATAATTTGGTTTATGTTTGGATCCTAACAGAGGCGTCATGCAAAATCCTGCTGAAAATTGTGTATCTGAGCAACTAAGAAATTAAAATAGTATTATTATTGTGACTGAGTGTAGGAGTGGAAACTTGAGCTTTTAAATGACAGAAAACAGAGGAAATTAGAGTCCTTACCTAAAACAAATCTTAGGTACACTATTTTCATAAGGATTATTATGAATGAGGAGCAAAATATGGCAGTCAAAGCAACAGAACAAATGTTAACATGGATTTACTGACATACTTCACCTTTATGTGATCATATGAGGTTAAAAGATTCAAGAAGTATCAGAAATGGACTAATTACACAGTTTTAAGGACAAATCTTGACTATCTTTTTGTGTAAGGATCACACATTTTTCTTTTGTCGTTTTTTCAGTCATTTTTCAGTTGTGTCTGACTTTTTGAACCCATTTGGGGTTTTCTTGGTCAGGATAATGGAGTAGCTTGCCATTTCCTTCTCCAGCTCATTTTACAGATGAGGAATCTGAGGTAAAAAGTATTAAATGACTTGCCCAGGGTCACACAGCTAGTAAGTGTCTGAGGTCATATATGAACTCACAAAGATGAGTCTTCCTGACTCCAGACCCAGCCCTCTATCCACCGAGCCACCTAGCTACCCCACACATTTTATTAGTATTGTAAATATGTAACATTAGATATTCTCAGGAACCAAAGGATACCAGACAAAAAACATAATGGATTAAAACACAAAATAGAACCTAAAGGTTAAGTTGATCACATAGAAAAAATTAATCATGTTACTGGGTTGAAACACCCATTTTCTTTCTGGTTCCCCCACACCATGTATTAATGCCAGCCTACCTGTCTTTTATTTAACTATCTCCAAGGTTGTCTCCCCTGAAGGAATATAAGCTACATGACAGAGCATGGCTTCCTTCCTTCCTTCCTTCTTTCTTTCTTTCTTTCTTTGTCTTTCTTTCCCTTTCTCTCCTTCTCTTCTTTCTTTTTCTTTCTTTTTTTCTTTGCTTCCTTCCTTCCTTCCTTCCTTCCTTCCTCCCTCCTTTCCTTCCTTTCTTCCTTCCTTCCTCCCTCCTTTCCTTCCTTCCTTCCTTCTCTCTCTCTTCCTTCCTTCCTTTCTTGTCTTTTTATCTTCATCACCTATCAAGAAGTCTAGTGCAGAGTAGACACTATGTAAGTATTTTCTGACTGAGTGATTGAAATAATCTTTTCCTTACCCAGAACTCATGAAGAGGTGGACTACAATGTTTTAACCCTTAAAGTCACTTTTATCTCTCGAATTCCACTATTCTAATTAGATAACAAAAAGAAATCAAGAGAAGCAAATACCATCTTTACAAGTGTTGCTTTCTTTACAGTGGAAGTGGTTATGAAAGTTTCATTAGGGAAACTGTCCTATGGCTATTCATCAATTTTTAATGAGTCTGCATGTAGTCAAATAATTTTCAATCTGGGGAAAGGATAGTCAGTCACCCACTGTACTCTTCCCATTCATATCATAACTGTAATACCACAGTCTAGTTCTACACACCATATTTTAGGAAAAACATAGACAAGATGGTTTGTCTGGAGGAATATCATCAAGGTAGTGACAGGACTAGAGACAATGTCACAAGAGGGTCAGCTGAAGGAACTGGGGATTTTTCTGCTCTGTAAGGTAAGGGCATGATAGTCATTTTCAAGAAGCTATAGCTCTATCATACGGATGAAAATTGAGACTTCTTTTGCTTGGCAACAGAGGGCTGAACTGAAAGCAATGGAAAGAAGTTGCAGAGAAATTTCATCTTGATGTTAAGAAAAATTTCCTAACATTTAAAAGCTATGCCTACCCCTACCACCCCCTCCCCCCCCAGTAGAAGAGGTTCCCTTGTAAGGTACCATGTTTCCCTTCAGCGTTAGTATTTCAGCCAAATATGGATAATGTTATAGGAAATTTGGATACATATATATATTATATGTAAAATAGAACAGCAGTTGATTATATATGTGTTTCCTATGTTTTTTGCATAGATTGGACGAAGTGTCTTCTGTAATACCTTCTAGTTGTGCTATTGAGCAATTCTGTGAAAAACTCCTATCATGCCTTGGCCTGTAAAATTTAATTATTTTAAATCTCTGCAAAGTTTTATGAAGTTACTGTTTTGTTATTCCCCAAATTAGAGAAAATAGGTTTAAATAATAGAAGAGACTTGTCCATTAAGTTATAAGAAAGTTTTTTTTAATGTTTTTAAAAGACAGAATATAAATATTGTTTGCAAGATTAGCTAAGTATATGATTAAATGACCCCTAATTACCCACAAATGAAAGGATTTCTGGGGCAGAAATGATTTAGCATGAATGACAATCTGAATGAAGCCAGGAAAATGTGTTATTGGATGGATGACAACAGATCAACTGTGAACAAGCTTCCTGTCCCATAACTGAAAGCAGCCTTCTGTGACAAGTCTGTCCTATTTGGCTTTAGGCTGGCATTATTACTGTCCTCTTCAACTTCTGTAGGTATCAATTCCCCACTATGTAATTTGCAATCACGGTGGTGTTGGTTCCTTCTTCAATAAACTACAATCACCAAATCATAGAATTTTAGACTGAGAAGGGACTTCAATGGCCTTCTGTTCTAACTTTTACATCAAAGAAATCCCTACTATAAAATGCCTTAAATGTAGTCATCTTATCTTTGTTTGAAGATTTCCAAGGAATGAGGTAGGAAACTCCCATTACATCTCGTGGAAGTCCATCCCACTTTTGTAGAGCTCTAATTGTCAGGACATGCAGTTTAAATTTTCCTCTTTGCATCTTCTACCCATTGCTCTTGGTTATTACAACCTGGAAATAAAGAGAAATCTACTCTCTCCTCCATATGGAAACCTTTCAAATATTTGAACAAAGCTACCACAACTCTTTATAACCACAATTTCAATTTTTAGATAATCAAATTGAAGTCTATTGGCTTTTAGTTTACAGATTCTCTTCTTTTCTTTTGAAAATTACAAAAATAGGGGCGGCTAGGTGACACAGTGAATAGAGCACCAGCCCTGGAGTCAGTAGGACCTGAGTTCAAGTCTAGCCTCAGACACTTAACGCTTAGGGGCCATGCAACCTTGGGCAAGTCACTTAACCCCAATTGCCCTGCCTTCCCCCTCCAAAAAGCAAAAAAAAAAAAAAATAATGCAATAATATTTCCTTTCTTCAATCTAGTAACTCTCCAGTTTTCCATGGACTTTCAAAAATTACTGACAGTGGTTTAGAAATTATATTGATTTCTTCAGTACCCATGGAGGTAGTGGCTCATGTGGCTCAGGTGGCTTGAATTCATGAAGGGTAATTTGTTGTTTTCTTTTTATCATTCTATTTATCTTATGTAAAGTATCCCAGTCCTTCATTTCTGTTCTATCATTTCCAGTACAAGGGCTATTATTAGCCTTGCCAGAGAAAATAGAAGCAAAATTAGAATTGAGCAATTCTTCTCTCTGTTGTCAGTTATCATTGTCCTGTTCTCCCTTCTCCAAGCAAAGGTCCTATCCCTTCTTTGCTCTTCATTTTTCTCCTAATATTCCTTTAAAAAATAAAAAGAAATTGCTTTTTTATCCTTAGTTTCCATCACCAGCATGCACTTACTATAGGTTTCAGAACTTCTGATATTTTTTATAGGACTGTGCCAAACTCACATTCATCCTCTATTTATCTACTCTTTATCTATTTTCTCTGCATTTTTTAATATCTAAATTGTTTTGTGAGTTTCCTCTGCATCTCTGCATTTTTCTCTTCATTGTAACTGTTTCCCTTTGTGTCTTCTGAATTTAATTCTTAAGCATCTGCCCTCATGGAGCGACTTCCCCTGTAGCATTTTATTCACGTTGTCTTTCCTGAGAAACCCTTTGAAATCTGCTTTCCTACAATCTAGGTTGTATGCCACATTATGTCCATGCTTCCTCTCCTCTACAAGGGAATCATTACTAACCATATCCACTCGTCTATATCATCTTCACTACAGCAATGAGTTGCTAGTCATCAATAATAATGCTAGATGCTAAATAGACTTTCCCTTTTTCCCATGTTTTGAAGGATTAAATCATCATTAACACAAATCAGAAAGTTTTTAGATGCTTGGGTTTTAACCAAGAGTGACCTACAATCATGTTTACATGATTGAAATCTCCCCATTGCTACTAATAATGCAATTCTGTGCCAGGCTTGTGATTAGTTTCTCAGAAGTCTTATCTATTTTCTCTTTCTATCCTGGTGGTCTGTAGCATATAGTCCATTGAGATAAAATAATTTCTGCTTCCCTCTTTATTGATTTTCATCCAAACACTCTATATCATACTCTTCCCTTCTAGTTCCTGGATTTGCTCAAATGAGTATACCTTCAAAATATACAATGGTGTCCCCCACCTCTTTTCCCCCTTCCAGAGCTATGGTCCATTTATGGGTTTCATCCTAACAAATATCTGCAATACTAAGAAGGTAAAAGTAGCCTCTTCCTGTAAGGATCTTTCACTAGTCTTGATTATTGCTCAATGTTCTTTTATTCTTCTTTAGGATGGAGGCAAAGTATTAGAGGCAAGTCAGTTTGGAAATCTGAGTAGATATGGTCCATTGATAGCCAATCTGCCAACTTCGTTGGAAAATTCCCTCAGTACAGCAGAAACAAATATGAAAATAATGTGGAATTTTTTTTCTGGTGTGAGGTGATTTCTCAGTTAAAAACAATGAATTCTCACAGTAACGAACTAGATAATGATTTCCTCAGATACTATTTTCTTATCAGAGAAACACAGCATCATGTAGATTCAACCTAAGTATATCTTTTTACAGAATATTAAAAATTTCAAAGATAAAATCATGCTATTTTAATTAAAAATAATAATCTAAAATGCATTTTATTTTCCTCTGAAAGTTTTTTATAAAAAAAAAAACCAAAAACCTATTATAGCTGTCTGGAATCCCAGCATAACACTTAGAGATGTTTCTTTTAGTCCATAACTTTCTATAATGGTTAAAGTATGTTGTATAACTCTCTTTAAATACATTATTTTATGAATAATAGGGTAATTATGCTAAATTACTGTAGTATCAATGGGTGTCCTGGATGGGTGAGTTTACTTGGGCTAAAAAAATGTAAGAAGAGTATACTGCACTGTCTGTGTTGTGTTTGGCATATTAGGCAGGGATTCCATTTCAGGACAGAACAAGCTATCAACAAAACCTTGTTAATGTAATTTTTGTGCATTTTCATTTGCAAATGAATGCTTTCTGTCTATTATTACAAACCCCTACAACAAGGATCTTTCATCAAATTAAATTCCACTGAAAATCAAATAAAAAATAAAATAAAATTTCCCAAGCTGCCATGCAAAATAAATTGCCAAGGATCTGTAGGACTGCAAGATTATAGTCAAGATGTTTGTCCCTAACCTATGGGACAGATAACAAAGTAAATTAAACATTCTTTATACATATTAATGAGAATGAATATGTTATAGTAGACAGAGGGATAGTCTTAAAATCAGGAAGACCTAGGTTCTAATCCTACCTCTGAGATATACTAAGTATTTGATTGTAGGCAGTCACTGACAATACCACTATCCAAGGAAAATTCCTAAGACAATTAAGTAATAGAGGAATTGCTGATGTGCGTTGACAGGAAAAAATTTGAATAGTGAATTCTCATTTTTATCTCTGGTCTTGTGGTTTAAAATATGAGTCAAGTCAAAGTTCTAACACACTGTAGTCAAAGATAATTTAGCCTGATTATTAACCCTAACAGCGACATCTAAGTGGCACGATAGAGCACTGGTCCTGGAGTCAGGAAGGCCTGATTTCAAATTTGGCTTCTGTAATGGTAATGGTAATTTGAAGATCTTCCCTGCCTCTTAATAAGCCTAAGGGAATTTGAAGACCTTCCCTGCTTTGAAAATAAACTCTGCCCCCTAATAGGCTGAATGTAATCACATGAAACCAGCAGTGGGAACAGTTTGCTGAAGGGTAGGGCAGAGCCCACAGGAAGCTGGGAGTCAGAGCAAGCTAGACGGTTGGGAGGAGAGGAGCTTTTGAGGGAGACAGGCTTATGAGTAAATATTCACCTTGTGTTGATTTGTGGGAAGGCTAAAGGATGTTGGTGATTCTCTGTGCTGTGGTGGCTTATTAACTTCTTTTTTACTAAGATGGAATCGGTTTACAATTTTGAGGATTTGGTTTTCTGGTGGCTCAATAAATGTTTTGCTTCTTTCTTATATATGGAGAGTCTGTTATATTTTGCAATAGAGCACTATGCAAGTATATTTATTGTGACTGTTGGCATTGTAAATATTGTCTTGGCACTAGAGCCTCAAACATTTATTAGTTGTGTGACCCTAGGCCAGTCACTTACCCCTATTTACCTCAGTTTCATCATCTGTAAAATGAATTGGAGAAGAAAATGTCAAATCACTCTAGGACTGTTGCCAAGAAAACCTCAAATGGAGTCACAAAGAATTAGACATGGCTGAAATGACTGAACAAGTGCTAACAATATTATTTTAATTTCATTTCAATTGGATAGTCTTTTTTCTTTACCTAAATGCCACCATAACTCCTTAAGGTCTAGTTCAGAGTTTGTCTTCTACATAAAGCCTTCTCTGATTACCCCAGGCTTCCTATAAACTACAGTACTTATCTGAATTGATTAACACATACTCAGTAAGTGCCTGCTATGTGTTAGGCTCCTGGGAACAAAGCAATCCCTTTATTCACAAGAAGTTTAAATTCAGATGAGTAAACACATACGAATGTATATATGTACAGAAGTACCTATATCTGATATCCACATATAGATATGTCTATATATCTATGTGTATGGACTGTAATATTAATATCTATAAATTATCTATACATAGATATATATTACATATACCATGAGGACAGGGGCCATATCTTCCCTAAATTTTATATAGTTCCCATCATTTAGCATGGTGCTTTGCACAAATTAGGCATTGAATTAAACGGTGGTTCCCCTCTAAAGTTACCTTCCATCTTTTCTGTGTATGTTGTGTGTTTGTGTTTATGAAGAATAAATATAAGGAAAATGAATGAATACATACATACATATGTGTGTTTGTACATATCCAGTGTATAAATAGGTGGTTAGCTCTTTGAAGGAAGGGACTGCCTTTCTATTTGCTTGCACTTGTGTAATGGCAAACAGAGAAGTAGTTCACACCTTATTTCAGCTATTGAATTAACACCTTGTTTCAGTTCAAGTTTCTGTTGAACCTTGTATCAAGTCTGTTAAGAAACAGAATGTGTGAACCCCCACAACTTGTGAACCTTAGAACTCATGAACTCCTGCAACAGGAAGGGGAGAAGCTAATGACCATATATAAGGAGAGGCTGCTACTGCTAGAGATAGAGAAGAGAACTGAGACCTGAACTGAGAACTGAGAAGAACTAAGACAGGACTCTTATGGTAGCAGAGTCAAGAAGAAGAAAACTTGTGGTATCCAGGCACTCTGTTTGTCTGCTCTGTCTGTGTTGATGTTTGTTTGTGATACTTTGTACAGAAGCCCTGGGACCTTACTGGAAGCCCTGAAAGAGGATTTTCTGGTTGTATGTTTACTGAAGTCCTGGGGGAGGGTTTTGGAGGTGCTGGGACTTTACTGATGATTTGTGATGACCTCTTGGACCTTGTTTGTGGGTCTGTGTTGATTTCTATGTTAATGATTTGTGTTGAGTTCTCAGACTTGTTGGTGGGTCTGAATTGATTTCACAGGCAGATAGTGAATTGATGATGGTGCTGGCAATGTGTATGAATATTACTGTGGCTCTGTCAAGCTTTGTCTTCCCAGAAACAGGAACTGTGAAGGGCTTGAGGTGGACTGGACACTGTGAGGTTCAATATGGAACAGGAACTGGATGAAGAACTGGACAAGGAGCTGGGCAGGGAACTGGGAGCTACCTGCCTTTGAACCAAGGTGACAGTTGGAGCTGGGACCATGGAAGAGGAACCATGGAAGCTGAGAGCTTGTCCGAGTCAAGCTGAAAGAAGACTTTACTTGGATACTGCGTACTGACTGAGAAGATTATGATTTACTATGACCTAGGGGTGGAGAATTTTGACTTTTGTACTTTGTGACTGAATTAAGGATTTTGTGATTGACTAAATGAATGTACATTGTTTAACACTATATGACCACTTTGGTGAAAACTATGTGGTCATTTTAGTGATAAGTTGTTGAGTTGTGACATGGTGAATGCTATATTTTGATTTTCTGTGATAAGTTGTACTATTGTGAATGCTGTACTTTGTTTTCTATGAATGTTTTGCTCTGATCTACTAAATAGAGAGCTCACTATACTATGTAATCAGAACCTTGAAAGCTGTTCACAGCAGCAGTCCTCTCAAAAGCTGCTCATGCTTGGCTTTACAATTTATATTCCCCAACACTTGGCACAGTGTCTGACACAGAATAGGTATTTAATAATTTTTTGTTGATTGCATTTGAGGCCACTCTTCTCAAGAACCAACCCTTGAGATGTGGAGGGGAAATGTTTATACTTCTGTTCCCACTATATCTTTGAAGTAAATATCCTTTAGTAAAAACTAACTGATATTAATTGGTTATAGAGAACTGGGTTGATAGTTAATGTTGGCTGAAAATACAGGGAATTCACCCAGAATGGGGGTTTGAGCCAATAGCACTAGAATGAAGATACCCCAAATCCCTCAGGGATATCCCAAGTATGAGGAAACAAATATTTAGCTGCCCTAGAACTGGGAGAGGGAGGTCAGAGAATAGTACTCACTGCATTTCTAAAACCTGACTCATTTTGGATCAGATGCCCATATAGGAGCAGAATCCACATAAACCAGGTTGGTTTGTGGGAAAAGAGTCTCATCTGCTTGCCTTAGACTAGAATTATTCAAATCATTTCTAGTTTTAATTTTTAACACAGTACAAGGATCTTAATGATCAGACTAATCTAAATAGCATTCGGCACCTATTGCTTATTCTTTTGCAGTCCATTTAAATGAATTCAACCATAGGATGTTACAAGTACATTCAGTTGGTGGTATCTGGTACAATTATAAGCTGTAAAATGATTACTAATGTAAGCATGTGTGTTTATAATTATGTTTCATAATTAATGCTCATAAGTAATGCTTCAAGTTCACACCTCCATTTGCAGTTTTCTAAATGGAAGATTTAATACTAAAGACTGCAAAATACCAGGGGCACACCATGAATCATTGCGATTAATAATATGCCACAGACAGAAATTTCTAGTCAGGTTAATAGTCAAGCATGCAGGAGCATCTTACATATTTTAATGGTTTTAATTTTAGATGAGAAAAACAAAGTATATAGTAAATAAAAATGTTTATTATGCATGAATGCATGATTCAGCATGGGGAACTCTTGGTCTGAGGACTCCCTCTACTAACACACCCCGCGCTGTAGCCTACAAAAATCCTCCTGACTCCAAGACCTCTATATCCATAATACCATGCTGTCTCTTATGGCAGATCTATGTAGGAAGGTTTAGGAGCCCAGAGTTCAAAACAGGCATATGTGAATCCTTAAGAAACACAGTCTGAGCTGGGATACTAGGAATATCATCTTATGGTTCTAGCAATAAGGTAGGTTTCTATCATTAGTAGGTACAAGTATTGATTCTAGGACGAGGACAATCTTATCTCTAAGCCCATCTTTAAGTACTCTTCTTAAGAACTTTTTAACACAGGACAGTATGGTAGAATTGAATTCAGAACTGCAAGGCCTGGGTGACCTTGGGTAAATAATTTAATCTCTTAAAGGCTCAGAGTTCTCTTCAATAAAATGAGGACACTAATATCTGTACCTTTACAGGTATCAGAGGGCATGGATTCAAATTTCATCTCTGATATTAACTGTCTGTGTAATCTTGGACATGTCACTTAACTTCCAGGAGTCTCAGTCTCTTGAACCATAAGATGAAGGTGTTAGACACCACCTCTATCTCCAAATCTCTGATTCTATGATCATACACAGGATAATGTGCAAACTTCTTTCTGAGAGAACTTGGAAAACATCTCAAATGCATCTGTAATAGTAATGAAATTTGAAGATCCCTTTGTATTGCCAAGTTAAGAGGTACTTAGCACCTAGTTTCAAATTAAGCCTCTGTTAAAGAAACAGAAGGTATGATCTCCTGTTGCTGACATGACAGGAAGAGAATGAACAGAGAGGAGCTAATACCTATATAAGGAAGAGCACAAGCTGGACAGACAGAACTTCTTGGGATAAGTATCATGGAGGCAGGGCAGCTGCTGCTGGACTGAAGATTGAACTGAGAATTGAGAAGAACTGAGAAGAAGAATGAGAATTGAGAACTGAGACAGGATTTCTTGGAGCAAGCCATATGGAGCCTGGATAAAGTGATTTTGATTTTGAGAATGGAGCTTATGGTGCTGAAGACTTCCGAGGGCAAGCCAGAGCTACTGAGGATTTCTGAGGGCCAGCTGGAGCTGCTAAGGATTTCCCAAGGGCCAACCAGAGCTGCAGAAGACTGAGGAAGCATGACTGTGGTGCCAGTACTTTATACAAATGTTGTTTTGACTTTGTTAAGCCTTGTCTCCCCAGCAACAGAGACTGTGAGAGATTTGAGGTGTAAACTTCACTATGGAGTGAGAACTGCATGGAGAGCCAGACAAGGAGCTGAGAGCTGTCAGCCTTTGAACTCAAGTGGCAGTTGATTAGATTCAGGTGGGAACTGGGACCATGGAAGCTGAAAACTTGCCCTGAGTCAAGATGAAAAGACCTCTATGTGGATATTGAGTAGTGACTGATGAAATAGAGTCCTTAGTAGTGACTGATGAAATAGGGTACTGAGTGGTGACTGATAAAATTATAATTTACTTGTGACCAAGGGGTGGATGGCTTTTGTGCTTTCCACTACCCCTTAAGAGGGTACTGAGTAGTGACCGTTGAAGTTATAACTTAATTACACCCCAAGGGTACAGGACTTTGACTTTCGTACTTCATGCCTCTTAAGGAGTCTCCTTAAGGATGACTAAATGATTGAGTTACTAAATGACTGTACTTTGTTCAAAACTATGTGACCACTTTGGTGAAAACTATGTGGCCATTTTAGTGATAAGTTGTTGAGTTGTGACATGGTGAATGCTGTATTTTGATTTTCTGTGATAAGCTGTAACATTGTGAATGCTGCCGTACTTTGCTTTTTATGAATGTTTTGCTCTGATTTGTTACTGAATAAATAGAGAGCTCACTACACTACTTAATCAGAATCTTGAAAGCTATTCATAGCAGCAGTCCTCTGGAAAGCTGCTCGTGCTTGGCTTTACCGCAGTGGTTCTCAACCTTCCTAATGCCTCAACCCTTTAATACTCATATGTGGGTGTGTCTGCATGTGAGTGGACCCGCCTGGAGACAGATAAAGGAGTGGTGTCTTGGTTCCTAAGATCATCGGAAATATGTGTTTTCTGATGGTCTTAGGCGACCCCTGTAACTCCTGTGAAAGGGTTGTTCAACCCCCAAAGGGGTCATGACCCAAAGGTTGAGAACCACTGTTTTACAGCATCAGACATTAGATCAAATGAGATCAATATGACATAGAGGAGTTACTGATGGATAATTGAATCCTATCCTGTCAATAGAAAAATACGTTTGCCTATGTTTTTAGGAATATGAATGAAAATTATATTCTCAATTAGTAGAAGTTACTCGCAGCAAATTTAACAAGTGTATCGTGAACTAGAAATGCCTAGATACTGAGTACTAATTAAGTACCTGCTGTGTGCTGGGCACTGTGCTAAGCACTTCATGAATCTATCATTTTATCTTTTCAACAACCCTGGGAATTAAGTGCTATTATTATCCCCATTTTAGGTATGAGAAAACTGAAGTACCCCACAGAACTTCCGTTCAAAGAGACCGGCTGACTGTCCAGGATCACAGAGTTATTAAGTGTCTGAGGTCAATCTGAACTCAGGGCTTCCTAACTCCAAGTCCAAGATTCTATCTCTTGTGGAATCTAACTGCCCAAAAAGTGCATGTGCCTTTTAGTCTCTATTAAATAACCTTGTCATCTGAGGATTCAAGGACATGGTTTACTAATATTCAGGCCAACACAAACCTCTGATGACTAAATGCAAAAGAACTTAATGAATATTGTTGGAGAAAAGATGTTAAAATGAACGCCTATCCCCTGTCCCTAGAATTGAAATGTTCATAATACTATGCAAGTGACTCACTGATCTAATTTACCTTTCTTTTTCTTTTAGTACTTGGGGTGAAAAGGGGGAAGGGATATCCGGTGGGGAATGAGATAGATGATTAAGACAGTGATAACCCTGGAAGACAGGGAATTCCACATTCACTTTGTTTCCAGGCTAAGCATTCTGTCTAGCCTGAGATCATAATCCTCAGAGTGGTGGACTTTCTTGCTAAAAAAAGAAAAGGCAATTCCCTCATAG
This sequence comes from Pseudochirops cupreus, assembly GCA_028627135.1. Taxonomy (NCBI): domain Eukaryota; kingdom Metazoa; phylum Chordata; class Mammalia; order Diprotodontia; family Pseudocheiridae; genus Pseudochirops; species Pseudochirops cupreus. The sequence goes on along the minus strand of CM053584.1, from coordinate 321,037,189 downwards.
AAATAAATCTCTTCTGACTTCTGGCCACCTTTAAGACAGAGAAAAAGATTCTTTTCAGGGTTAGGTAGCCTAAATGGTCTGAAGCTGATTCCCAAGGTCATATTCATTTAAAAAGCACCTACCAAGTCACATACTCTCCCCTATGGAAGAAATCCTAGTTACTGCCGCTGAGCTTGATCTAGGTGCTAGAACCTGAGCTCCATAGATCTGACTGTCCTGCTCTCTTTACTGACAGGTCCTATTTGTGATTTCATTCTACTGAAGAAGTTGTTGCCAACATCACTGTCCCTGTGCACCTGACATAAATTATTCCTTTGCTCTGATTGCTGAGCTTTGACTGCTGCCCTTGCCTACTTCTCACTGTTTACATACACAAGCATCACAGTTTGCTTGTCTGGTTCCATCTTGGGGGGAGGCCCTATCCCATCCTGAATCATGATCCTGGCTAAAAAGGCTGCCACACTAGCTATCCCAGATAATTTCCATGGCTCTGACTGTTCAATGCACATTATGTAGACATCTCATTAGTATCTAAAACTTATTATTCCTTCTTATCTTTCCTCACTATAAAACTTCTAGTATGGTACAAAATTAAAGAATGCTGGACTGGGGGTCAGAGCACCTGGTTTTGAATTCTAGTTCTATCACTTACTGGTAGTATAACCTTGGGCAAATCATTTAATCTTTCTGGGCTTCAATTTCCACATATGAAAATGAGAGGGGTGAATTAGATGATCTCTAAGGTCTCTTCCACTTTTAAATCTCTAATCTTCTTTGTCAATGGCCCAATCATTCCTCCACAATAACATGAAACGGAATTATCTTAGATAATAACCTGTCTCCATATGACAGATTTAGAGCTGGAAATTATTTTAGAAGTTATTTTGAATTTCCATGTGTAAGTTTTATCTATTCTTTCTACTTAACCTTTTCCCTCATCCATCCCTTTGTTTCTATTTCCACTGCCATCAGTGAAGTTTAGATCTGTATCATCTCTCCCCCTAATATAATAGAGCTCTCCTTGACTTTCTCTCTTCCTTTCAATTCATTTGGCAAATTATTCTCAGATTAATCTAAAAAATGTAGTATTTTGCTTCCATCAATTGCCTGTTATTTTTTTCAAAAGTTTAATTTTTTTAATTTAATTTTTTTTTCATTTTTTTTAGGATGAAATGATGGGATCAAAGAAATTTAAAAGATGAAGGAACCAGAGAGATTGTACTCTTTTGGATGAGGAAACTGAGATCCAGAGAATTTAAATTACCTTGTTTAAAGCTAAAAGTACTGAAGTACTGAATAAACATTGATTTATCCATCTACAACTGCGTATTTGCAGACACATCTGCTAAAGGGCCACATAATCTTGAAGCTCTAACAATACAAATAAACCAGAGTAATTCTCTTATCATCTTACTGCATTACTAGCAGCCAGACATATAGTCAGTCAAAACAGAGTAGTAAAGAGATACCTATTAATTAGTCAGTATACATTAATTATGTGCCAGATACTATGCAAGGTGCTAGGAATGCAACTATAAAAGGGACGGACTTCCTAGCCATTAGGAGCTCATTCCCTCCCAGGTGAGGAGAAAGATATATGTTTATAGATAAATACGAATACATACACAATAAATGTAATAGAATACCCTCAAACATATTTAACATCATACAAAAATGAAAACAGGAGGTTTCTGAAGGAAATCCAGGAAATAGATTTGCAAATAATAATGTCAAATTCATCTTAAGAAGTCAATAAGAAAAATCACATTACAGCTGCCATTCACTCTAGAGTGACAAAGGATTAAGACTTTAATTGACTTTTGATGAATAACAAAGTAGCCAATAAAAGTCCAAAATAATTACTAAGAGAGACAATAGAATAAATGGCAAGAAGATGGATATGGAATCAGGAAAATGCAAGTAAGTCAGTTCTCTGTATTTCAGTTTTTCCATCTAAAAATTGAATAGGGAATATAATAATTGCATCTTTCATTCTATAGCATATTATGAGGATGAACTGGGGTACCAAATGTGATATTTTTGGACATTTTTGGGGGAAAAGGAAATCTAGGTTATTAATGTCATTTGTTTCCAATTCTACAAATTTTTTTAAACCAGTTTTTCTATTCAGATCACATAAAGCCATGAGTGTGTGAAATATAGTTCATTAAGGTATATATACAAAGAACTTTATTATTATTAACCATTAATGATGTTATTTGTAAACACTTCAAAGAAGCTAAAATTTAACTTTTAAAAATGACTAAGTGAATTTTTTGCAAAAGGTTTTTTAATCAAACCCTTTCCCTTGCCCTAAAACACATAACAATTTTGGTTTAAAAGCAGCAGCAGCAGCAGCAGAAGAAGAAGAAGAAGAGGAAGAAGAAGAAGAGGAAGAAGGAGGAGGAGGAGGAGGAGGAGGAGGAGGAGGACGTCACTTTTCAACTGGAGTCTGTTTCCCTAAGCCTGACTTTGTCATGAAGGGCCAACAATGGAACTTAAAGACCACTGATCAAAGTACATCCTTTTAAGATTTATTTCATAATTTCCCCTTCCTTACCCAATCAACCATAGCCTTAGGTCCATATACTATGTGTTGAGCCACACAAAGAAAGTGGTCAAAAAAGGCAAGAAGGGAAAAAATGCCTATGTAATTTTTTCTCTGGCTTCTGTGCAGGAGGCTAGAGTCCTGGAATAGGCACAGGGATCTTGGGTGGAGGGTGGGAATGGAAAAAGGAAAGAAGGAGGAGGTCAGACCTAACTAACCCAGACAGGAACTGGGTTCTATCAGAAGATAAAATTTCACCACAGTAAGCAAGTTAGTACTTTGTAGAGTTTGAAAGCAAGCTGAATAGAGGCCCTGGAGTATGGGCAGAATGAATCACCAGACTCATGTCCTTCTTGCTCCAGAATTTCCTGGAAGCAAGTAGAAATGTAAAGGGAGAAAAAAAAAACAGGTGTAGCAGCCTGACAACTACAGCAATCTGAAAGTCTTTTTAAGAAAGGTGTTGGCAGGCTCCTGATCCTGAGCATCCTCCCTGGGGAAGAGGTAGGCAGCTAGCAGGCCATCTCAGCTCATCAGTATCCTCTGCCCCTCTGACTGCAGTTTAGAGCCACTAACTACTCAGCCTCTATTGAAGGAAGGGAAAAAGGCCAGAGATCTCCTCATTTCTTCACCTGGGCTGCACCCACAATAGGACTTCTTTAGCTTCTCCATCCAGTTTTGGTCCATTAAATAAGACTGGGAAAACAACTATATATATTTCAGGGACAGGGGAAAGATTTGATTAAAAGCCTTTGGTGGGGAAAAATTCATTTTTAAAAGTGAAGTTTTAGTTTCTTTAATATATTTTAATGAAGAAAAGTTTTTCCACGTTCAATTGTAAGATCCTTGAGGGCAGGGACTCTTTCTTTTTTTTGTATTTATATCCACAGGGCTTAATACAATGCATCGCGTGTAGTAGGAGCTTAATAAATGTTTACTGACTGACTCAAGGAGTGCTTGAGCTCACACAAGGTGTACCCTATGCACATGCCTATACCTTAACCCAATAGGAAATATTACATTAAAATAATTTCTTTGTGTGTGTGGGAAGACTTTTTTTTTTAAGATTCAATGAATTTCAATGGAACTAAGCAGTTTGTTGTTAATATTTCTCCTGAAATACAGTTGGATGATAAATTTCCATTTTTAATTTTTATTTTCAGGGACTAGGAAATGATAGGAATGGTCTTAGGGATATTTTTTGAGAAGTTATGTTTATTTATCAAAATCATCAAAATTATTAGAAAATAGCAGCTGGAAGCATATGACCATGTGATAGGATTTTTGGTGAAAACAAGATTTGAGAAATCCTTATCAATTTGAACTACATGAAATGCCAATTTAAAAAAATTATTATAATTCATTGATTATTTACTAGGTTATACTAGGAAGTGATACTATTTATCTTAAAATCTTAAATTAAATTGAAATGAGCCAAACTCTTGTTAACATTGGCTACAACTAAACTTATCAATGGAATCAAATGCTGATCCAGCTTCAAAATGTCCTAGATGTACATTCTAAAATAGAAGGGGCCCTAAAATGTATTATATTTTCTAAAGCACAAGTTCAGAATATATTTAAACCTTTAGTAACCTTTCATAGCTAAACTCTGGCAGTTTTTACTTGTTTCTAAACATTTCAAACAATTATCTCTTCTAAATATTGTGAATTTTATCTTTTTTATGCCCTAGGAAATAGTTAATAACTCTATAGAAAAGCTGGTAATGTCTTTTGGTTTATTTTATACACGAATAATCTTTCTGATTAGTATTATGTAAGAAGTTCAAAACTGAAATCCAAAGGTGCATTTACCTTTCTTCTATTTTCCATAATGTACCACTTATCTATTCTAATAGGTAAAACAAAGTGAATAACTACAGGCTACTAAAATGAAAAGAACTTTAAATGATTCCAGGTAAGGTTATCAGTTTATTACCAAACTTCCTAACTAAAGAATAGAAGACTCTATAAAAATTGTACATATTATATATATACACATATGTACATATATACACACATACACACGTATACGTATTCATGTATTGCATATATGAATATAAAATAACAATTAAGAATATTTCAAATGTATTACAGTGCTTGGAAGTAGGTTCAGATTTAACAAGTTTAAAAATCAGAACTCATTCTTACAACAAATATTTATTAACAATCACATAAAAGTGCAAACCTAAGTTTTGCTCTTGAAAACTGAGAGCTAGAGTAGAGTAATGATGCATTATGTGTCTTCACTCAGAAGAGTGACTAAGAATACAAATTGGTACAGAACAGTGGAAAATTACATTACAAAAACCCAAAGCCTGCAAAACTTTCATGGGCTTCAGGGTACCACAGAGGTTACTTCCAACAATTTTCTTTTCTCTATACTTCTGAGGATAGCATTAAAACGGTCTTTCTAGTGAAGCTTGGACCTTTAGAGGCTAATAACAGTAATTTACCAAAACAATGGAATAAGTAGTGAATAACAGGAAGATGGTGGCTGCCTGGGAAACTCAAGACAAAAAGTGTCTGTAATGTTGCTTTAAGTATTTAGTTACTGCTTATTTCAATACAGCTGGTCATAATACATTTCAGTTCATTTATTGGTAGAAGCAAAAATATTCAGGGGGAAAATAATTTTTCATCTTTTTGTACACATGTATAAACTGCTGAAGATCTGAGATTTTGTATGTCAAGAACAATTTTTTTTTACCACAGAAATAGCATTATATAATCTTCAAAATATGGAATTATGTCAAGTAGTCATAAAAAAAATCTGTAAGGCAAGTTCTTTTTGGAGCAATATTATTGGGGTCAGAGTTCTTTCAGAAACAAGTCAGGAACTAATTTTCGCAGGTGAATTTTCCTTCTTGTTGAAACATCCTTGGTAGAAGCTCCTAAGCCTATGGGGACAATCTCTCACTATATTAATGCTATTAAAAAAAAAATATATATATATATAGTTTTTTTTACTTGTTACCATCATTCTATTTTGTGTTTGATGCCTTTTTTAAATATCACAGTCAATTTCCAATATTCTTTTCCACTAAATTCTTACTTATAACAGACTTTTTCAAAAAGTTAACAAAAACTAATGGAAAAAAAAACAGCTAAATCTGAAAGAGTTGCAACATTCCACACCAACTATCACCTAATAATAATAACTAATAATAAAATAATAATATTAATATTAATAAAAATAGTTATATAGTACTTGATGATTTGCAAAGTGCTTTCTAGCTATTATCTCATTTTATCCTGACAACAATCCTGGGAGGTGGTTGCTATTATCATGCCCATTTTACAGATGAAACTGAGATAGAGAGAAGTTAAGTAATTTGCCCAAGATCATACAATTAATAAGTGTCTAGTAAGCTAGGTTTCAAATTCAGACCTCCCTGATTCCACGTCCAGCACTCTATCCATGGTGTTATCTAGCTGCCCCAATATAGATGGATAATAAATGTTCATTAGAGAGAGTGAGTTTAATATCAGATTACTCACCAACTCAGACAGGGGAAGGCAGAGAAGGATAGAATTTGGAATACAAAACAAAAAAAAACTTGAATGTTAAAAATTATTTTTACATTCAATTGAAGAAAAATAAAATTATTTTTTTTAAAAAGGAGATATATGTCATCATCTGTTCTTGGCAGCCAAGATTAATCATACAATCAATAAAAGCTTGGCTTCCCTTTTGTGTTACTGTCATTTGCATATTTTAATGAATTCCTCATTGTCATTGCCACAATAATATTCATTATATTCTTATACTGATTTGTTCACTCATTCCCCAATTGATATACACACGTTTTCCACTTTTTTGATAATATAAAAAAAAATGATACTCTGAATAATTTAGTTTGCTAAAGAGCCTTTGACCTCACTGGATAGAAGGGAATGTACAGTTTAGTGTCTTTAATACCTCAAGTCTCTTTCCACTCCAATCTATCCCTTCTTATACCTGCCAAAGAGATTTTCTTAAATATTAGATCTGATGCCACACACACACACACACACACACACACACACACACACACATATACACATATACCGTTCCTACTCCAAACTCCAGTGAATCTCTGTTACCTCTAAGATCAAATGTAAATTACTTTTTGTAGATTTTAAAGCTCTTCACATCTTGGCCTGTTCCTACCTTTTTCCTTCTTATGGTCAACTCCCTTTCCCTCATCCTGTAGTACTCTACCATATGACATATGACTCCCAATCTCCCCCCTCCATATCTTTGCACTGGCTCTTCCTCATGTTTCCATCATTCTTCTTAGGGCATCTCACCTGGTATCCTTAAGATTCTGCTCAAGCAACTTCTCTTCCAGGAGGCTTTTTCCAGCTCCTTCTCCCCACCCCTAGTTGTCAGTGCTATCCCCTCTAAAGTCTCCTTTCACCTACTTCTCATCTTAAATGCTCTTTGTGTGTGTGTGTGTGTGTGTGTGTGTGTGTGTGTGTGTGTGTGTATGTGGTCTCCTCCATTAGTGTGTACAAAAGAAAAAAAAAGTCTTGAGGCCAATGACTTTTTAAAAATTTTTCTTTGCATCTCCAATGTAGACTTGCAGAAACTATTAGTTGAGAAAAAAGTCATGATTTTTAAGTGTAGCATGTCAGTAACCCTATCTTTGATGGAATATAATTAAGGGAGCCAAATAAATGGTAAGACTACATTAAAAACAGGGGAAATGAGATCAAAATAGAAGGACTTGTAAAATTGTTTTTCTTTTCTTTGAAAAACTTTTGCCCAAAGAAAAATTAGACATTTATAAGAGTGAAATTTGTCAAGAGCAAATGAATCATTTAACATATATATTTCTGCTGCATATATCTCAAAACTACCTTATGCTTTAATTTCTACTTTAGTATACACTAATAAAATTATTTCAACCTATTTCACATAAATATTAGCTTTTAGTTATTAATAAAGAAATTAAGTCAAAGATCATGATAATAACTCAGACAGAAGATGATGACTAGACCATGAGGTTGATTTCCCCTCTCTTCCCCCAATCTAGACCTGCCATTTCATCTTTATATAGGAAACCTAGGGGCAGAAAACATCTTTAACCAACACAGACCAGAAACTCATTCATAACTTATACCCAAAACAGTGGCCTAGGACATATAAAAATTAAGAAAGTTTGTTCTTGGTCAAATAGTTAGAGTATTTCAGAGGCAAGACTTGAGCCTGGGCCTTTCCAACTCTAAGCCTGGCTCCCTATCTACTATGCTGTGGCAGCTCAAACACTACTTTCTTTCTCCAAGAAGCTTTTCTTGATTTTGCTAACTGCTAGTGCTTTCCCTCCTAAACTACCTTAGCTCTCTCTTCTTTGTATGTATTTGAATTGATGATCTTTACATTTATTTTGTGCATATGCACATATATACTTCTTGTCTCCTCTATGGAATGGATACTCTTCATGGGGAGGCATTGTTTCCTACTTTTATTCCTAACAACTAGTGCAGAGCCAGGGATGTAGCTGCTTGTTGATTGATTCCTTGCTTCCCTGCTGTTGATCACCAAGTACAGAATCATTGTAAAGCACTGTAAAAAGTCTGACTGCTAAGAATTGGAAATTTTAGAGAAAAAATAGAAAATGTCAGAAAGGAACCATAAGAGATCCATCAGTCTGTTCTTCTGAATGTAACAAAGTCATCTCAAGATAGATATATTAACTAGTGTAATATACTACTATCTATAGTAAGATTTCAATGGAGTTCGGGAAATGGGAATACAGAGTTTAATTTTCTAAGGCCCAATCACAACAAGACAAAGAAAGGGTATTATTATTATTATTGTTACTGGGACCAGTTTTATCATTTTGGGAAGTAAGATAAGGAGAAAATCGACAAAAGTTTGAAAAATACAAGGTAATAATTTGCATTTCTTTTAAAGAAGTTTTTCTTGGTATATATTTTTCAGTAGTGTTTCATTTTCCACAGGATACTTGCTCCTTAAATGTTCCATGCAGACTAAAATGTTACAGACTGAACTAGATCCTAGACACAGTAGGAAAACTAGCAATTTAAACTAGCAATAGCAAATCATTTTATAAAGGCAATTTTAAAATACATTAATCTCCCTCCCCTAGCCCTACAACTTGTTTGTTTTGTAAGTCTAAAATTCTGTTATTAGATTTTCTTGTTTTCTTGGTTTTTCAACTTGGTTCTGTGTTTAAGCTTGGCTTGGCACAGTGCTTGGCACACAGTAGTGCTTGTAAATGTTTCTTGACTTTTCATATTTCTGAACTAGTCTTCCTTTTTTTTTTTAATATGTGTATATATAAATGCAGCTCCATTAAAGTTCTACTCTAGTGCCTCATTGGTGAGATGATGACAGAGGTTCTCAAAGGCAATGTTAGTGGAGCACAAACTCCAGCATATCTTATTATACTGCAAAGGTTTTGAGTATACGCTCAGAGATGAATGACAAGGCCTTTGTCTTAAATTAAATCCCAAGTTCTCGGCCTATGTGGACCAATTTCAAGTAAATGTTGATTTGATGCTATAAGGCTTACTGAACCCTTTATATACATTATTTTCTTTGAAATTTTGCTTTTTTTGTCTCATTACGCTACCATCTAAAGTTTCCTCTGGGAAAATTTCCAAATATATTTTGAATCTAAGATTCCACAGATGTGTGCAAAAACATTTCTGAATCCCATTCAAGAACAGTGGGCATATGATACCTTTCATTCCAACTGAAAGAAAATACAAAGACCTAAGACTCAAAATAATCCATTATCAGCACAATTCTAACTCTCCCTGGAATCCCATTTCCACAAAGTCACATGATCATAGACTCAGAGGTAGAAAAGAATATTAAGTAATTAAATACAAGAGAGTTTGGGAGGGATGGCACTAGCAGTTGGAGGAGTCAGAGAAGGCTTCAGGCAGAAGACAATGCTTGAGCTTTGTCTATAAGGGAGGGAATCTCAGTCATGGGTAAGGAAGAAGTGCTTTTTGGATGGCTAGTGAGAAGACAGGGAGATGAGAAATAGAGTTATATGTGTAAAGAACAGAGAGAAAGGCCAGGCTGCGTGATCAGAGAATGCAAGAAGGGAATTAATACCCAATGATTATGGAAAGATAGTCTGAAACCTGGATTTATAGAATTTTAAATGCTAAATAGCAGAATTTGTACTTTATCCTTTAGGCAATAGGAAGCCACAGGAGTTAGCTCAGTAAGGGAGTCACATGGTCATATCTGTGTTTAAGGAATTTTAGCAGCAGTATGTAGGATGGATTAGAGTAGTGAGAGACTAAGATGGTGGTTGTGTGAGTGGAGAGAAGGGGTCAGAGGCTATGAAGGTAGAAACAACAAAATTTGACAACTGAGTGGACATATGGAATGAAAAAGAATGAGGAATTGAAGTTCATGCTGGGTTATGAAAGTAGAAGACTAGAAGGATGATGGTGCTTCCTGCTTTCAGGATCATATTTGTATACTGATTCTAGTTTCTAGAACTGTCCTTTCAGACCTTGTTCCACAGCTGCAATCTTTTGGGCTGAAAAGCTATAATCTTTAGAGGAAATGACCAAATGGTTCTCCTTCTCCACAGCTGCCCTATGGTTGAAAGCATATTCCTGCCATGGAACTTGCCTTAAGGAAGCCAATGATAGTTCCCACTACCCTCAGCTCTGCTCTTAACTCTGTATTCCTTTCCCCACCTCTTCAAGAAAAAGTATTGGAGAAAATATCAATGCTTCCAGCAAAAGATCCATAACCAATATCCAGGCAAGTAACCCCCTACAGCCTGGTGACTGCTCCTGCATATAGTACTGAAAGGTATCGTCAAAGCCACTGTCAGATGGTTCACAATATCTGTAAGAAAAGCAGAGGAGAGAGAACAAGAAGGCCCAACATCTCCTTTTTAAACACCATCACAATTGGATGGCACCTTCCACAATGCTCATTCCAAAACATTATGAGTCAACTAGTTCATCTTCAGGGTAACCTCCATCAGAGAAATTCATCCTATAGGAGGCACAAAGGGATTTGTTTTTCTGCATCCTCCACAAGGACATGCTTTCAAAAGTTCTAAATAAAGGTTTATCAATTTAATCAGTGAAATCTTTTAATCACATTCCAATACCTCTTCTCTTTTTGCATATGTTAAACCGTGTTTTAAGAAATCGCAGTATTGGAAGATACTTAACTTGAATTAATTTCACTAAGCAATTATTAAATTTCTGCTGTGTGCAAGGCATAATGCTAGTTGCTGAGGAAATAAAGCCAAAACTAAAAACTATCCCTGAATGCAGGGAACTTACAGAATATTTTACTATCATTTTCATGCTTATTCCTCTTTTTCTCAAATTCCCATCTTTTACACACAAACTTTTCCAAGTGGAACAGAGGAATTGGGGTCATAGAATGTACTTTGCAATAATTTTTTCCCACTCACCACAAAATTCACCTACTACAAAATTCATAGTCACATGAGACTCAAAATAGGATTAATAACAATAAATTCCTAGGGCAAAACCATAAGTACGTATATGCTCATTGAGGCAGAATTCATCACCATGTAATCCTACTAGGTAGCACCAAAACAGTGCAATTATAGTGGACCTAGCATGCAAGCAACTGGCATATGAAAAATCCAAGAGCAGTGATCACAGCAAGGAGGACTAACTTTCAAAATACATGGAAATCCAACTTTAAAAAAGGCAGCTATGACTTGTCATAAAACAGAGAAAGGCAGATGAACTCCAGTTAGCAATAGGGAACAAAGAGGTTTTTGGACATACTGTGAGGCTGAGTCAAAGTCATATTTAGAAGGAAAGCCTATCAGCAGGGATTGTGGGTATGAAGCAATTTTCCATAAACTCTCAGTCTCCATTTCCTTATCTCTAAAATAAGGGATTTGGACTAAGTATTCTTTAGCATTGCTTCCCTCTTTAAAAGTGTAGAATTTTCCTATTAAAAAAAGGAATCACATCTTGTATCAAACTGATAAATTTTAGGTCAAATATATATTAAAAGAAGTGAACAAAGTCAGGTAACAGGGCATTATTGCTACAAAAGTATGATACAGTCCTATAAGAATGGTGTCAGCAGAGCTAAAACTAAGCCTGGAAAGAATGACACAGAGATGGAGTGGGGGTGGTAAAGGTGAAAGTCATTGTTTTTGTCACTGTCATTTTAAGATATGTTAGGGAAAAGTAGTGAATCAAAGAAGTAATAGGACAGTCGAGTGAGAGTGGATGGGATAATGGTACTAGACTGTGGAGAAAAGTTAGAACTAAAGAACTTTTATACTCTATGTTTGTTCTCTCTGCAAAGAATGATCTTTGGATGGTAAAACACAGAACAAAAATGAGTAATAGGAATTGATAGCTAAGATAAGTAGGGATATAATAATGGACTACTTAGCTCTGTGGAGAAGTTAAAATCACCAGATGTAGATTTACTTTAAAAACTAGCAGATGTGGGGTGGCTAGGTGGTGCAGTGAATATAGCACTGGCCCTGGATTCAGGAGGACCTAAGTTCAAATCTGGCCTCAGACACTTAACACTTACTAGCTGTGTGGCCTTGGGTAAGTCACCTTAACCCCAATTGCCCTGCATTCCCCCTCCAAAAAAAAACTAGCAGATGTGACTGCTCAGTTAGACCAGTGAACTGTGAATGCTTCGTAGAATGGGAGATCATGAAAGGATTAGTGATAGATAAATGTCTTGATTATTACAAAAAAAAAGTAAGAGAGTAGAGTATACAAGCTATTGACCAGTGAACTCGAATTTGATTTTTGGAAAAATTCTAGAACATAGTTTTAAATAGCCAGCATGGCTTCATCGAGAACAAAATCATGCCAAGCTAACTTCATTTGCTTTTATTTAAAGTGGGTTATTAAACTAGATAATAATAGGAATATTGGAGATGTAGTTTACCTAGATTTTAGCAAAGCATGACAAAGTTTCTTATGGGCAAGATGGAGAGGGGTGGGCAGACCTTAACATAATTATATGGAACTGGATCTTGCTGAATGGTTGGACACCAAATAATGTTTTATCATCAGCTTGGAAGAAAATCTGTAAGGGAGTGATGTGCTTAACTCTGTGCTATTTAAAATTTTTTTTATCAATAATTTGGATAAAATAAAAATTTGTCTAGGAGGGTAGTTAATATGTTATATAATAGATTCAGGTTATGAAAAGAACTCAAGACTGAGTAAAATCTTTTTCAAGTATGGGTTGAACTAGATGGTCTCTGCAATTGCTTCTGATTCTCATATAGTATAATTCTGATGTAATGGAATTAGCAGACCATGAGCAATGTCTAACTCTAGCTCAACATCACTGCCTAATATGGCTGAAAAACTTAGCTACCACTCACTGCACAAGTAGAAAACCAGTATGTTGGAATTAATACAATGTTAATTGTTAGAACTAACATAATTAACACAATAAACTGAGATTTGACTGGATTTAGGGAACATGTTAGGAGTAACATATCATTATGACAGGGGAAGAATAAGAATATAACCATGAAGAGGAAGTGATTACCAAAGCAAATCCAGACATGTTATTTTCTTGGCAGTCCTAGGGAGTATGCTGAAGACAGAGATCTAGATCAGCACTTTACAAATATTATCTTGTTTGATCCTCACTAAAAAACTCTTAGAAATAGGTACTGTTATTACCCCCATTTTAGAGATGAGGAAATTAAGACAGAGTGGTTAAGTGACTTTCCCACAGTCACATGGCTAGCAAGTGCCTGAGCCTGATTTTGAATTCAGATCTTCCTGATTCCAACTCCAGTATTCTGAACACTATCTAGCTACCCCTAACTTCAACAAGAACAAGACTGAGAGGACATGGCTAGCAAGTTAATATAAAAATAGATAAAGTCTTAGTTGAACACAAATTCAATATGAGTCAGCAGAATATTATTACAGTCAAAAAAGGCTAATGTTATCATTGCATGCATTATCCAAGGCACAGCATTTACATCTATGGAAGAGAATCCTATTGAGCTTTGTCCCCACAAGAACACTTTTTGGAGTACTGTGTTCCATTTCAGTTCATGCTTTAGAAAGAGCATTGATAATCCAAAGAGAGCAACAAATATGGTAAAGGTCTTAATACTAATCTGTGAGAACTTAGAACAATACTAAAAATACATGTTACAAATGCATGGCAGCCAAGCATGGAAATTTGATTGAAGAAAGTAGATATGCTTAGGCTGGAAAAGAGATGACTCAGGAGATATGTTCTTAAGTTTTCTAAAGGCTGTGTATGAAAAAGGAATTAGAATTAATTTGCTTGGTCCCAGACGCAGAACTAGGAGCAATGAGTGGAATTTGTAGAGGTAAATTTAGGTTGATTAAAGCATGAAAAAAAAGTTCTAGGTATTAGAACTACTCCAAAATGGAATGGGTTGCCTCTGAAAGTATTGAATTTTTCCCCTCACTGTTAGGTCTTCAAGTAAAGGTATATACCTTGGCAAGTGTGCTGTAGAAAACATTCTTGTTTAAAAATAGCCTAGGTTGGGTGACCCTTGCAATTTTGAGCCTGATTCTCTCATGTTACTGCCATCTCCATCGGTAGTATTATTTTAGAATTTGAAGGTCAATAAAAGGTTTACATGGTTGTTTCTGTGTCTTCTTTTATGTTTCCTTGTATCAATGCTGTCTTTTTGATTTTGTAAAATCTTAGATTGTCTGGCTATGCCAACTTGTTTTGTGGAATGACCCAAAGAAGAGCATGCTCAGAACAGGACTTATATGTAAATACTTTATAAAAATAAAATATAAAGGAATTTCCTCAGGAGAAAACACATGTTAAAAAAAATAGGAGTACTGCATTCTAATAGTATTCTAACAGTAGAATTTAATTTAAAAACCCATAATTATAACATCTGCTATAATTTTAGAATATACATATATCAACCCATATTAGTCTGCATTGCAGTATGTTAGTTACAGATGTTAGTTACTGATTCAAAGTGAAGTAAATATTTTATAGATAATTTTCTGGTTTTCTGTATAGCCAGGATCTACCATCTACAGAAGGTACAAATTAACTATTGAATAGTAAGGTTCAATAGCTTTGTTATGGGACTTCTTCATTTTTCAACCTGTGCAAATATTTCACTTAGATTTCAATGGGTTATGGAGTCTAAGGATGAACACGACTTCGATTGATAATTTCAATCTTCTGTAGCTGTTTGGATCTTGATTTATAGCAGAGATAAACCTCAGTCAATTCTATTGCATGGATATATAGCTGGATACTAGCAGGGAGCATTCATTGGGATCATACTGTCTAGGAAAAATCTGATTGCAATAAATAGCCAACTAAAATAACTGTGATGTGGGCTAGACATAAGCAGAGAGTAATAGATGCTGAGGCGATCTTTTAAAACTTTCCTACATATGAATCAAATGGGGAAAAAGTACAAATAGTAAGAAATAAAACTGGGCTTGGCTAAATCTGAACATACATACTCATCCTACCTGAAGCAGCAGAGACAGGAGCAGCATGTGACAGGTAAGTTAAACCACCACCATCACCTTCATCACCATCGCTAAATATTATGAAATCCTATTTTCTTATTTTTGGATGATATAACATACACAAAGAGATGAAATAATCTGACCAAGATCACACAACCGATTAGTAGTGTAATGGAACCTGGGTCTCCTGAAGTATTCTCTAGTTTTTGTTTTAGTATACCATGCTGCCTCTCTTGTTTTGCAAGAGAATGTCAGCAATGACAAGGCCATTCTAGGCAGAGGGGAAAGAAAGGGAAGGAAGGAAGGAAGGAAGGAAGGAAGGAAGGAAGGAAGGAAGGAAAGAAGGAGGTGAAGGAAGGAAGTGAAGGAAAGAAGAAGGAAGGAAGAAGGAAGGAAAAGTAATGAAAAGGAAAAGCAGGCTAGAGGGCATAAAGGGGCGAAAAGGAATAAGAAAAAACCTATACTACAGATCTCAGTTTTTTCTAACACCCTTTAACACAAGCTTTCGGACATAACATAAGAGAGAGGAACAAGAGACAAAGGATCATACATTTCAGAGTCAGAAGGAACTTTAGAGTTCATCTAATTCAACTTCCCCATTTTACAGATAAGGCAACCAAGGCTCGGGGAATTCAATGACTTTCTAAGAGAACCAAAGCCAAGGTGCTTCTATGGTCTTTTATATAAAGAAAGTTTTAAACGAGCCATAAGGGAACTCAATTTTGACACAAATAACTAATTCATTGATTTAATTATTAGAGATGTATGGAAAAGAATATACTTTTCTTTGATTTCATGCTCTTTGTCCTATTAGGAAACAGAATCTACTGATTATACAATTTAGATAGTTTTTCTCAAACCAAGATTTTCTAAATTTACTGAGAAACTATAGATTTTATATGCAGTTCTAATAGCTATGGTCACAAGAAGGTGATTATAAGAAAGTAAAGTTAGAAGTGGGATTTTGGTGGGATTCACTTTATTTTTTAAAAGGAAAAAAAACAAACCTCAGTTCAGAGATTGCCTTCCAAGGTACTTGATGATCTTTACAAATACACATTCTCTCTGATTGTAAAAAGATGACACATTTCAGTAGGTTAGGGTCTCCTATTTGTGACTGACTGAATGAGTTACAGAGGTTGACAATATGGCTCATAATCCATACTTCATAAATGGCGGAACTGAAGCCCATATAGGCGAAATGACAGAAGGTTACATAAATCAATATCAGAGCCAAGAACAGAATCTAGATCCTTTGACTCCTGTCCAATGCTTTATTAGTCTTCCTTATCTCTCAGAAACTCTTGTCAAGTGAAACTTGCAAATAAAAGAGCTCCGATTAAGAATGTTCTGTGACAGTGAAGTAAGTTCAGTTTTCACAGTTCAAATTTGTCTTAAGGAGGCTGTCGATGAAAAAGGAAGCTACAAAACAAATGCAGGTAAGGGTATATTGTCACAGGAGGCAGCTAGAGTATAACGTCATGTCTCAGGCCTGTTTTCAGAAATAAGAGAATACTGAGAGTATAATTTATTTAGAGGATTAACAGGTTTTGAAACAATTGTTAAATTACAACTCAGTTATATCCTCTTGTTGATTGCTTCAGCTTAGGTGACAGTTTCAGTCTCTGTATTAAATTTTGTTTTATGTTGCAATTTCTACCCGTTTGGGATCTAAAAAGGACTACTTGTGATCATCTCTTTGATTTACAGTGGCAAAAACAAGGATTAATGGCAGGCTACTTTAATTCTGCTATCCCAACAACTTTCAAGAGATAAGAGGCTGCTGAAAAGATACTATTCAATGTTCCAGGGCTATTTTTGAAGTTGCTTTGAACAGAAAACTAATGAGAACCCTTTACTTAGTCTGATAACCATTCAATTTGATTCAATCCATTAAGGGTTGGAGGTGGGAGTAGGTAAAGAAGCAGGATGCTGTAAAGCCTTCAAGGTTTTTGTCAAATTCTTTTCTCTGTGTGCACTAGAACCTCGTGACCTTCTGCTAACAAGTGGTGTGGAACTACAGCAATAGGACACTAATTGTCCAAAACAGGATGGGGCTAGAAACAGGAGAAGCCCCTCCATTCTTTACTGGTATCCCTTCACGTCCTGCTGATGACTTTCCTCATATACACCCAAACTCTAAAGTTGGTGGCTCAATAGGCTACTGGCAATGGGAGTCCAATTCTCCCATTAAGTTAATATAATGTGGGAAAAAGAACAGTTTTCTAAAATTAACATCCAGTTACCAACTATAAAGAAGAAAATCTAAGTGACACATAGTAGAATATAATTAAAATATAATTTGACTTGTTGACTATACTGCCCGACTCTCTCACCACCATAGTATATCAAAACATTCTCTGAGAGCTTAGAAAGGAGAATGCCTTTCTTCCACACCCCATCCTCAGTCTCTGCTCTCCTGTAATTCAGGAAGATAATTTCTCAGCTGTATCTGGAACCTCAAGACTTTGGTCTCAATCAGCGTCCCATACAGCTCTGTTGTTTGTCCTTCATTCTCAAAGAAGACCAAAGACATCAGGAAGATGATGTCTTGACTTGTAAGTGAATTGGATTTAAGTGAGACAGGACTGTGCAAAGCCACCAGCCTCAATCTGTCCTCTGGAGTCATCTGGGTCCAATGGCAAGACATAGATCAGGATGACTGGAGATGGCCCCAGATCCAGTGGGAGACCTCAGCCTTTTTAAGCTAATGTCCTTCCCAAGTCTCAGTTTGTTTGAGGCATTACTCATTCAGTTATTTAGGCTAGGTTAAGAATGAGACAAAAAATGGCCTCATACGTTTCTGAAAATCACTTTGGAAACTAGCTTTCCTAAGGTAGATGACAGCTATACTATTTGGGTATTTCCTGTTGTTTAGTCATTTCAGTCCTGCCCAACTCTCCATGACCCAATTTTGGGTTTTCTTTAACAAAGATACTGGAGTGAGTGGTTTTACAATTTCCTTCTTCAGCTCATTTTGCAGATGAGGAACTAAGATAAATAAGGTTAAGTGACTTGTCCAGGGTCACACAGCTAATAACACTGAAAAAAATTACCAAATAATTTGTTAATAACTGGTCTTGAAGTTAGGAAGATGTAAGTTTAAATCCCATCTCTGGCACCATGTGACCCTTTAGGAATTTAATCTCTCAATGCTCTAGACAATTCTTTTAAGAATAATTTGCAGAGAAAGTACCACCTTGAATTGGTGGAGGGAGTTTCCTTACTTGGGAGAACCCTATACCAATGAAATTATTCTTATCTAAGAATCACATACAAAATATAAGATCAATGTTTATAAAAACACATAATAATGATTCTCCCCTCACAAACAAAACGTTGGCATTTTTTATTGTGAATAATTTGAGAGTTTTGTCCTGTAACTCATTCATTTGTATTACAAAATATTAAATAAAATATGCATTTTATTTTAATTTTTAATTAGTTTGATTCATTTCACTGGATTTGTTAATAAAAACATTTGTAGGAGGCAGTAGTGGATAGAGCAAGGGCCTGAAATCAGGAGGAACTGAGTTCAAATTCTGTTTCAAACAATTACTAGCTTTGTGACCCAGGGCAAGTCACCTACCTAACCTGAACTGCCTTCCTCTGCCCCACCCCCTGACCCCCCTGTCCCAAAAGCATTTGTCTTGCTAAATAAGGCAGTAACATTATACGAAGTAAAGAAGGATAATATAAAAAAAGAAATTAATTGATTAGCATTCTATAGAAAATTACTGACAAAAGTGCTAAATGAAAGAAGCTAATATAATGAACACCATATTTTATATAGATGTAATAGCTATCATTCACTAAGTAATGGATATAAAAGCAGATATAGTAAAAAGAATAAGAGTTTGAATATGAATTTGATAAAGTTTTTATTTCTTCCTTGGCTACTATACTAATGAAGAAGAAATAGTGGTGCTTTAGAGTCACTCTCTAAAGTTGGGACAGATTCTCTTTGACAAAGACTTCTACTCCTAATTTGACCAAATGAGGTCAGCTTTTGAGTTTCCTCTGGTTCACTCTGTCAGATTTCAAAGAAATCAGAGAAAATATAGCTCCTATGGCCTAAAATCTATGAAGAAAATAGGCTCAAATAGAAGAAAAAGGATCAAAATCCAAAGAAAATAATGAAGATAACCCACCAATGTGATTGACCAATTTAGATTTTTAAATAACATAGAAAGACGGCAAAGTCAGAGGCAGGTACCTGAGGATGATTTTTTTATTAGTAACAATAATATTAGGAACTTTGAAAGTCAGAATGATTTTAAGCCAGTGAAGAATGTGAAGGAAAAAAAAAGTATTTTTAAAGCTATTCTGGGGCCAAGAGAGCAAAGACAGAGTAAGATTCTTGCTTGGCATGGATGAAATGATGATAGATGGCAAAAATAAAGTATAACTACTCAATTCTTATTTTAATTTTCTTTTCTCTACCAAAAAGGGTATTTGCCAGACTGAAGAAATAAAAAAAAATGGCTAGTAGAAAATTGAGAAGCTTAAGATAAGTAAGGAGGTAGTGATAGAGAATCCTAGCTGTCTTCAATAAATTAAAATTACCAGGCAGATGTTTTGGGAGTATAAAAATGTATAAAACGTATAAAAATGATGAATTACCGAGTATAGGGGTAGCTAGGTTGTGCAGTGAATAGAGTGTTGGGAACACTCATCTTCCTGAGTTCAAATCTGGTCTCAGACACTTCCTATCTATGTGACCCGGGGTAAGTCTTTTTGAGGCCTATTGGCCTCAGTTTTCTCACCTCTAAAATGACGTGAAGAAAGAAACGGCAAACCACTACAATATCTTTGCAAAGAAAACCTCAAATGGGGTCAAGAAGAGTCAGATGTGACTGAAAAACAATTGAACTATAAACATTGAGAAATCATGAAAAAAAGACTAGCCAATGTATTGATTTTCAACAAGGGGAAGATGTATCCTTCAATTCCTGGCAAAATTCTGAAAATCATTACTAGAATAATTGTGTGTGGCTACTTTAAAAATATAGCAGTGATTATAAAGCACTGTTGTGGGTTCATCAACAATAGGTAATGCCTGATGAGCCTCAGTTTCCTTAACAGGTTATTTATTATAGTGGTAACCCAGGGAAATGCCATTGATACAGTATATATTGATCTCAGCTAGTCATTTGACAGTCATGCTATCATTGCAGACTAGACTGAGTAACATGGGCAGGATAATGATTCTGGTTAGATGGAGTTCCAAATGTTTGAATGCTTAGAACATAAAAATTGTTTATAATGGACTGATGTCAACCTTGAAGCATATCTCCATGGAAACCTTCCAAGAATTTGTCCTTGGTATCATGTGGCTCAGTGAAGAAATAGATGGTAGGCTTATGAAATTGGGGGACATAAATCTGAGAGGGCTAGATAATATATTGAAGAAGTCAGATTTCAAAAAAGTAGTTGAAAGTCTAGGATAATAGCTCAAATATAGTCAGATCAAACTTAATAGGGATAAATGCAAAGTCTGCTACTTGGCTTCAAAAATTCTATTGTGTAAGGAAGGGGATGAGGAAGCAGGTAACAACAGAAGATTCATGCAACAAAAGACTGGTTTTTTTAGTGGACTATAAATTCAGCATAAATTAAATATATTACAGGTTATTCATAAAAGTCAATGTGACCTTAGGCTGCACTGACAGAAGCAGAGTGCTTAGAATCATAGAGTTAATCGTCTGGCTTATATTTTGTTCTGGTCAGAATACTTCTGCTGTATTGCATTCAGTTCTGGGCACACTTCGTACCTTTGTAAACACAGTTTTCATCTTAGTTCAGGCTTCCATTACCTCTCTCCTACTATTGCAAAGATTTCCTAATTAGTTTTCTACCCTCAAGTCAGTCCCTACTATAGTCCATTCTATACACAGCTGCTAAAGTGATTTTCCTTAAACTCTAACCACGTCACTCCCATAGTCCTTAAACTGTAGTGGCTCCCTATTATTACCCTTGGATAAAATACAGACTCCTCTGTTACTGGAACCAACCTATCTTTCTAGACTCATTATACATCACTCTCTTCCCACATTCCACTGTCCAATCAAATTGGCTTTCTCTCTCTCCCATGTATGGAACCCCATATTCTGATTCCATGTCCTTGCAATGGTTATTTCCCCTGCTTGGAACACACTCCTGCCTCACTTCCTCCTTAGAACTCCTCTATTCTTTCAATGCACAATTCAAGCACCACCTTCTACATGAAGCTTCTTATGGTCTCAGAATTACCAATGCCTTCCATCACTAACTACCAAGCATTTATTTTGTCTTTCTTTCTGGCTAAACCTATAAATGTAAATGTTATTTCTCTTGATGAAATGTTTCCATTTTTTTGTCCTTATATTTATGTCTCCTAGAACAATATTTGGGATAGTAGGTGCTTAATAAGTGCTTGATGATTGATCTTTCTATATTATTGGATATTAATTTATATACAATTACATATAGTTATATCATAATATTCCCACTTTACCCTGTAAACTCTGAGGCAGAGATTATTTAAATTAAACATTCTACTTCCCCTACCACTTAACACACCTAATTTGACTGCTCAGTTTGGTTAACATGATATTTATTTCAAACCAAACATTAATTTGTACTTCTAATAAGCACATGTTTTTTTTCAATAAAAAACATAAAATGTTAGTCTCTACCAAAATGCTCCTCCTTATAATACTTTAATGAACAGAGTAAGTAGAATGAGGGCTGGGGACTAGACTGGGGATTTCAGTAGCATGAAAGAAAGCTCCAGGCAGGAAATTCTCTTTCTCAAGGCAGGCCAGCACCTTCTCTGCCATTTATAGTCTTAGAGAAGGGCCTTGAGCCTGCTACTTCAAATGACTTGCCCAGGGTCCCACATATATCCCACATGTATCTCTGAAGACAGTTCTCTATCAAGTATCTCGTGCTACTTCTGAAGATATAAAACATCTTTAAAGGATTAATCAAAATGCAAATAACTATTTTAGGAGCAAATATAGATTTATAATAGCCATGAGTTACTTAAATATAGAACAGAAATGTCATATGAATTAATTACTATATCATTTCCATGTTAACTTTTTAAAAATAAAGATATAAACTTCCAGTTCATTAAGAGACTAAAAGCACTTCGTCCTGTGCGTTTAAACTTACTATTTGTATCTTAGTTTATCTAGAAAACACATAATTATAATAGATACAGCAGAAAACTGTAATATATTCTATATAATATATATTTGTAAATATTGATGTGTATGTGCATTTATATACACACATATACATATTTAGCCACATGAAAATTGTAACAAATATTATTTTTTAAACTATCTTAAGTAATCACACTATTAGTAAATTTTAGCACTATAAAATTGTGCTTGCATGTGTCAATTTATGTGTATGTGAAACTCAGTACCCTGAGCAATTGTCTTTCCTTAACCAGTTGGGTGTCCTTGGGCAAGTGAGTTAAATTTTGTGGATCACAATTTAATCATCTACAAAATGAAAGATTCAGACTATATTATCTCTAAGGTCAATTCAAGAGGCTTTTGGTGATGAAAGGTTCTAACTCTGGTAAAAGTTTAGGGATATATTTGCACACACACACAAACACACACATATATATATACATACACATATAATATGTATGTATGTGTATACACATATACATGTGTGTGTAGGTCAGCAGTTCTCAACCTATGGGTCATGACACCTTTGGGGGCTGAATGACCCTTTCACAGGGGTCACCTAAGACCATCAGAAAATACATAATTCCGATGGTCTTAGGAATCAAGATACCACTCCTCTAACCGTCTCCAGGTGGGTCTGCCCACATGCAGATATGCCCACATACGAGAATTAAAGGGTCGCGGCATTAGGAAGGTTGAGAACCACTGGTGTAGATAGATAGATACAGAGAGAGAAAGAGAGAGAAAGAGAGAGAGAGAGAGAGAGAGAGAGAGAGAGAGAGAGAGAGAGAGAGAGAGATATGAGAGAGAAGAAAGAATAATTTTCCTAGAGGTGATATTTGAACCCATGGAAATTGATGGACTCATCAAGCACGATGGTATATTGGGAGAAGAATACCTAGGACAAAGCCTTGGGGACCACTTATGGTTAATGGGAATGGCATGGATAAAGATCCAGCAAAAGATAGTAAAAAGAAACCATTTAGCCATTGACCTGACCCTTTTTCTCAGGAATATTATAAATATTATATACATTTTACAATCATATAGATCCCTGAGAAAGGTTTTGAATTAAAACACAAGACATTACCATTACCATATTTAGAGACATAGCTTGATATATCGATATAAGGCTTTTCCTCCATTATGTTGATCAGCTTCCTTCAAAAGCAAAATTAGTACTTAAAAAAAAAGATTTCTTATTATACAGAAACGGAAGAACTTCCCTAACAGTAATCACCACTATTAGCCACTTAGAAATTTACACTGAAAAACTGCAGGTCACTCTGAGTGCCTACCAAAAATATATATCCCTCTTAATATATGAACTGATAAATAAATATGAACACATATAAATATTATGTGCATATAACGCATATATTTACCTGGTAAACTCAAAGATGATTTCATAGCCTTAATTTTAAAAACTCTATGAGTCATTTTGTGTAATAATCTTCCCTAAAATGATATATTTTGTAAACACACACATATATACCTTATCTATTTAAATTGGAATTAAAATAAATATTTACATATTAATACATGATATTAACAGTTGGAGTTCAGTCTTTTAAATAAAAGTTCATCTTAATTTCAGAAAAAAAGATTGATTCATTTTGCTATTATAGCATAATTTAGTGAAAAAATAACTGCTTTGGAAGTCGAAAGATGGGGCATTGTGCCCAAGCTTTGCCACATTCACTTGAATAAATACAGAAAAATCATTTGGCCCCTGAGTCTCAACCTCCCCATTATAAAATGTAAAGTCTATATGATTACTCTACCTCACAGATATAAAAATCCAGTAAAATAATATATTGACTATACTATACATGTCAGTAATAATAATGGTGACATTATGGTTATTAAATTTGTAAAGTATTTGTATCTATGTGCCAAAAAATCTTACAGTACATGATTTCAAATATGATGCTATCTCTTTCCATTATTTTATTTTCTTTAGTTAGTATTTTAGATGGTTAAATGATTCATTTATTCATAAATCAAATTATTCTCTGTAAAATTCTAGAGGCTTCATCCCACATCTTAATAAAGTATAAATGGCAAAAAGCAATGTAGTTTAGTTTTATATCACTTGTATAAACTGTGTAATACTATAAAAATAGTCTCACAGAAGTTAGAGATAGAAGGAAAATAACATATTTGAAGAATTAATGTAAGAAATTTCTCCCAACCCCAAATCATGTTTCCTTTTCTTATACCACATATAATAAATCTTACTGTTCCAGTCTTTCAGGCATATGATTTTCAACATCTTTTCAAGTAATCCTAATTGTATCCTAAACTATTGTCACCATTGCTTTTTCTACCTCTTCAATCCCAATAAATTTCAACCCTTCCTAACTCTTTTTACAGATAAAGTTGGAGTCTAGACCCTTACTCATCTGGTTCTTTATTTAAAGGAACATTTTCTCAAGTGACATTATGGATGGTGGCTGGGGAGATAGAGAAAGCATTAAATGCTAGGAAAAGTGTTCACTAAACAAACTTAATGCCTCTGCATTCAAATATTAGATATAGACATAGATATAGATATAGAAATATATAGACATAGATAGAGGTGGACCTGTTGCTACAGGTTAGCACAAATATGGGACAGTCCATATTTTCCATGATGGAAAATATTCGACAAATGCCTTTAAAGTGTATGTGTTAATAGAGAAGTAGTAGGAACAAGAAATATATACAGGGTGTCCCAAAAGTCTTAGCGTCATTTTAAGATAAGCTTTTAAAGCTTAAAACATGTTTTTGTATGCATATGCATTTCTATATAATATAATATTATAGTATATAAGACAGATGCATGTATATGCATGTATGTATGTTCTATATGTATATATACATATACAGACATATATATATATACACACACACACACACACACACACACACACATATATTATTAGCACAACCAGCTTATGAAACTATTATAGAAACAAATAGCTTTCCTATAATACATGGGCAGGTGAGAGCTGAGTGAGCCACAGAGGGTGAGAAGTGTTATCTATGTTCCCCTCTTACTGTGGGCATTGTTGTCTATGCCATGGCTGTGACAGAGATCAGTGGCAGAAATGGAACACAGGGGACAAAGAATTCTTCTTGGTACCAGGAAGAAATTTGTCTCCATGAGTAGAAGGGCAATCACCATGAAGGCAAGAGGTGGAGATGGAGATATTCTCTTTGGGTATGGTCAGGGTGGAAGAATGAGTCCCAAGGTCTAATTTCTAAATAAATGGCTCAAAGCAAGAATTATAGACTTTGTAGATCACAAGAACTGGCACAGAGGTCCCAGGGTCCAAGTTCATATTTGGCAATGAATGAAAACCCAGTTTCCCCTTCATTCCTCAGTTTTCTTCATGTCTTCTTTGCTACCTTGGCCTCCTTCTACCCTATCATTCTCATAGGTACTATTAGGTTCAGGGGGTTTCATGGCTACATACATGTAGCACTACACACACACACACACACATATATTTTTATATACACATATGTATATATATGCCTTCTATTCATCCACACTCATACAGAGACTTCTGTTTGTTGGCAAAGTAGGTAGAATGGAGGAAACCTAACACAATTTAAAAGCCAACTGAAATTTTACTATGGAGGAAGTTAGGTGGCATTTCTCACTTTTTCCATACTCTTGCCTCTCTCATATATGCTAGCAACCTCAAATACCTTTTATCCCATCTTCAGGTATTCTTGTCTTGGATTGCCCTTTAAGAGTTAAAAATCCCAGCAAGCAAGTCAATATTTCCTTCAAGTGTCCCATGTTCCATTACCTATTTTTGCTTCTTCCTCAACTCAAAATCCCTCAGAATTTCCTTTCTCTTAGTGTAGTTCAGTTAAGCATTTGCAAAACAACCTAATGACATGAATCTGCATTGATGTTTAAATGGCCAGTTCAACCTTCTAAGGGACCCACTAATCCAAAATGATTTATTAATTAATGTTATTTCAGATGGGGCCACCTAGGAGAAAAAAGCTTGGGGAAAAGCTCCTAAAGTAGAGTGTTTTAGCCTTTTTGTGTCATGAATTCCTTTGGAAGTCTATGAAGCCCTTTTCAGAATAATTTTTTTAATGCATAAAAAACACAGGACTACAATTTTATTGGAATGATTATTAAAATATTTTTAAAAACAAATTCATGATATATCTCACAAATCTCTTTGAAGTTCATGCACTCTAGATAAGTAACATCTGCCCTAAAGTACAGCACTAAAGCTATTTCACCTATATATGACTATTTGTAATAAACATGGTGCAGGGAAATCTAGCTTGAATGGTACACCAAAGATACATTTTGGAAACTGCCACCAGAGGTGGGTTAGATAAAGTATTTAATCAAAGTCCATGTTATAGTAAGTACTACTATATGACTGCCAAATCAGCACTTTTTTTGATGGTCATAGTAGCAGCATGGTAATGAACAGTTAGATCTGGAGAACTTACAGTACGTCTCAGCTGTGGAAACCTAGTCTTCCTTTCTACTTCCCTGGGGGATTTCTGTTGGGCAGCTGTGGCTGCTGACTTTCTGGAAGAGGCAAGTAGGTGCTCATACAACACATCTGTACTTCTTGGGAGATAATTTGGAAGGATATCTCCCTGATAATATTCTACTCATTCCACTCTACCTATGTAAAGGCAGCAGATACAGGGAGCAGAAAAAGATAACTGAAGCCATGTATAAGAGATAAGCTTTGGAGACCCTGCCACCTGGGTTGGAAAAAATGCCTAAGCAAGTTCTTCAATTAGTGTTCCAGAGGGGATACAGAGTTAAATTAAAGATGATTATAATAAAGACTTCTGATTCAGCCTAATACTACATATTCTATATCCCACAATAGAGATTTAACCTCCTATTCTTAGGAAGGGGACTCCCTTGTAAGTATAACATGAAATTGGCCAGAACTGTGTGAGAGAGGAGTGACAGGAACATTTGTGTTCCAAAGCCTTTCATGTCAGGACACAATTTAGTGTACATATATGTATGTGTATGTATACATACATATATGTATATATATATATGTATATATATATATATATATATATATATATATATATATGTAAATACACACACACATATCCCTTTTGTCCTTTTCTCAATATTTTCCCCTACCTGTAAGAGAAGTCAGACAGGACTCTAATTTTACTTCTTCCATAAAGGCTAAAATCTGAGACCACCTCACCTTCAGCGGCCAATAAAATAGAAGTTGATCCTGACTTGCCTTAAGCCAAGAACTATCTGAAGCCTGTATCAGCAAGCACCCTAACATACCCAGGATGGCTGCTAGCACAGGTTCTTAGATCTGCTTTTCTAAAGGAAAGCAACTCAAAATGGGTTAACAGTCTCACTTTAATCAATCAAACATATATCATTTACCTAGCTCCGGGGAAAAAGTCAGCACCCTGAACTTCAGAGAATGTAAACACAAGTTACAAGCAAACAAAGAAACAGATCAGCAGACGGGCTTCCAAACCGTCTGAACATTACATCAGTTACCTGTTCAGTTACCAGAGAAGGAAGCACCAACATCTGGGTTTTTCAAAGCCAGGGGGCTCAACGGCTTCCCAGAGTCTCATCTGGCCAAATCACACAACTCTTCTCAAAGTGAGCCCCAAAGCAAAACCTCACATCAGGGCATATATATAGCCTTCTCCTGGCCCCGAGAATGTCACAGTCCTCTTGACCCACTGCCCAATCACAAAGCTACAAGGTGCGGGCATTCCTGAAAAACAAGCCTCCCACCACAGGCTCCACATGACTACATTCAGCCTTTTAGGGGGCAGATTATACTTTCAAATCAGGCAAGGTTCTCAGAGTCTCGTAGGCACTTTAGCAAAGGGCCTAGGGGCAGGGAAGATCTTCGGATGCCCATAACAAAGCCCCAATATCTGCTG
Organism: Pseudochirops cupreus; assembly: GCA_028627135.1. Classification (NCBI taxonomy): domain Eukaryota; kingdom Metazoa; phylum Chordata; class Mammalia; order Diprotodontia; family Pseudocheiridae; genus Pseudochirops; species Pseudochirops cupreus. The sequence goes on along the minus strand of CM053584.1, from coordinate 321,009,064 downwards.
TGCCTTCACTATCATCTCATAGTTACAACCATACCTTTCAGATGTGTACAGAACCAGAACTGGAGATACTTTTCATTAGACAAAAACAGTCTGTGTGAGGGGTGTAACAATACAGAAGATAGTCTGCTTATATATGCTATTCCATTTGGAGAGGGGGTTGTTTGACCCTCATCCACAAGACCAGTTCCATGTCAGTAAATGAATGGAGGAAAAGGAGCAAAGAGGAATGGAGAGAAGTTTTAGGTGAGTTGTGGACTGGTGGTAATTGTTTCAAAGACAAAGCTGATGGCCCTATGATTGTACCCTTTGGAGAAGTTGGTTTAGGAATTTCAAAAAACGTTGACATTGCCTATTTGTGCCCTGGTTCTGTCACATCTATTTCCTAGCAATTAGTTTATGCACCTGAGAACTTTGGACTACTCCTTTTCAGCACATATATAAAAATGTCTCTGACAACACACTGTTATTCCAGGATTAGACCCTTGCCTTTTTCTAGTTAGCGGTGCAATTTCTTTGTTTTATCTGACTCCCTTGTTTTCTGATCTTGGAAAGTCTCATCCATGTATGCTTTATTGCCCCCTTTCTTCTGGCTTTGATCTACTGTTTTCCAGACCCTTGGTTTGCTCCTGGCAACTCATAACCTCAACATTCCTCACCAGGGCATTGACCTACTACTTTATGGCTTGATTTTCACCCCACCAGTCACAGAGTCTTAAAACCTAGCTAGTTAGTTTTAGATCCAGACTTCAAACTCAGTTCTCTTATAGTACCTTAAATGCTGAAGGGTCGGGGAAAGAAGGAGGGTTTTGTAGGTCACTTTTGTTAATACTTGAAGGATAGGAGAAAAATTGAAAAAGAAATTATTTTCACTGTTTTTATATAAGGCTTATTTTGAGATTTCCTAGAATCTGCTGGTAGAGCAAAAAAAAAACTACAAAAGAGCAACTAAATTCAAGATGGGCAATTATTTTTTCACTCTTTAATAAAGAGTCTTTGACAAAAGTCTAAAGAATTATGATAATGACGGCACCATTTTAGATCAATTCAAATTATGGCCCTTAACAATGCAACAATGCTTTGGCCCTAACAGTTCTTTAGGAGCTCTAATGGTGATAGGGTACATGCACAGACTCCATCAGTTTGCTAAAATGGTGTCATACATATGAAGGACACTAAGGAGCTACTTCCTGGAGAATTCTGGGGCTTGGAATACGGGTGGACAGTCTCTGCTGGCTTACCACATGGTTGAGAGGATTGGAAGAGAAAACAGAATGTTCAGTTTTTTTGAAACAACTCGGGCAAGTACTGGCCATGGCTTTTGCTGTATTTGTATCGGAGAGATCAAGGTGACTCTTTCATTAATGGTTTCTTGTGAAAGAACCATGCTGCAAGGTGGAAGGGTGATGGAGCTATCCTAGATGATATATCCCCCACCAAGAAATGAGTCTAGGTCTTCGGTCTTTTTGTTCTTTTTTGTACTAGGTGCAAAGGGAGTGGAATTAACAACCATAGGTTAGAAACATGAGCCACGAGGATTCAGGAAGTCTGGCCAGGCCTGCAGCCAGGCTAGCATTGTGCTCTGAGCAGTAAAGGTCAGGGACTCAAGCCAAACAAAAACCAGGAGCAATCTTGGCTTTGGACCTGAACTTGGAGGGAATTGAGTGAAACTGCATGCCAAGTCCCCTTCCAGACACTGAGGTGAAGTAGATAGATTATATCCTGAGGTTTGGGGAGAAATGCTTGTACATTTGTTCTTGTTATATCTTTGAAGTAAATATTCTTTTGTAAAAATCAATAAATGTTAAGTGCAATTGGGGTGCTAAGTTATTAAGCCCCCTGAAATGGAGAAATCACAGCTGGTGGAGGTTTAAGCCAATGGAGAGAACATGGACTCCTCACACCCTTAGGGTAACTGAGAACCTGGATGTAACAGACCAATTCTGGAAAAGTGTGGCAAGGGAAAACCATTATAGATTTGTTATAGAAAATGAACTCTTTTGAATTTGATTAACACTCTTCCAACATTAGAGGGAATAATGTAGAAACAGACATTTTTTATTAACAACCTGGCACAGGGTGGCAATGTTCAATATGAAACAAAACTAATTAAGAATAACTCAGTTATTGAGGTTGATGAACAGAAAAGAACCACAAAATACACATTTAAAAAACATGCTGATGAAGGAGGATGATCCCTAACCTTTGGAAAAGACATGCTAGGAAGTTGCTATGATCCTAGAGCAAATCTCCAGGGTTCCTTCCTAAATCTAAAATGATTTTTTTTGTTTCTTACCTTTGATTTCCTACCAGGCAAATATGCCTATCTGATGTAATGGAATAATTTCCCTTTGCTAGAGAAAGATATTTACTTTAAAAAAAAATAGAAGCAAGACAGTGCAACCTAGGGAGCATAGGGAGAAATTAGAATTAAAGTCAGAAATGTTTTTATATAGTTTGTGTTACAAATCCAGTTACAAGTTATACAAAAGAGAAGTAGATGCAAACTAGGGACTTTCCTTCTACCCTCCTAATGCCCAGATACACAGTGTTACTGATCCCCATGTAGATATAAAGATGGGAAAGAAACAATGATTGCCATGTTATACAGTAGGGAAGGGTTTATGTATTCAAAAGTACCATTCCCATAATTAGTTCCTCATTCCATTATCACTGAATTTTTTTCTGTTCTTTTTCCTCTGTAATGTAATCTGGGGAGAGAAATAACCTCTCTTCATGATACTGTGTCAGAAACAAATAAACCGACAAGCATTAATGAAGCATGTAATATATGCCAAGTACTAAGTTAGGCTCTTTAGATACCAAGATAAAACAATCCCCATCCTCAAGGAGCTTATACTCCATCAGAGAAACAACGTGTCTACATATCAGTATATATAAACTGTGTAACATAAGTAACTTACAAAAACTAAGCAAATACAAGGACATTTTTAGGAAGGAGGTGCTAGCAGCTAGATGGGGAGCAGTCTGGAAAGGCTTCACATAGGAGGTCACATCTGAGTGAAGCTTTGAAGGAAACTTGGGATTCTTAAGTGGGAGAGTGAAGAGGGAGGGCATTCCAGATATGGGGGAGAGTCTATCCAAGAGTACAGAAATGTGAGGAGCAGCAAAAAGACTGACCCAACTAGACCAGAGTGTGCAAGAAGGAGAGTGAGAAAGAGCTGGAAGGTGAGTTGGAGCCTGGTTATGAAGAACTTTAAATGCCAAACAGAGAATTTTGTATCTGTTTTTAGAGGTAATAGGGAGCCCAAAGAAGTTTTTGAGCAGGGAAGAACCAATGGTCATACCTGTGCATTGGGAATATTTATAAATATCTCATAACATAAATTATCTACTGATATAAAACTAAATTAATTTTTTTTTACCTCTCTTCTATTTAAACTTCTTCCTAGCTTTATTCATCCCAATGCATTTGCATTTAGCTACTTTCCTTCCTTTCTGTCCTGGTTTATTTTCTATTGCTTCCATCCTTATATAGTTGGAAGGAAGGGAAGGAAAATCTATGTAGACAGGATATTAAATTGTCATATGAAAGGTTTATATATAACAACATTAATAGGAATAATATAATTGTAAACTTTGTGAGCTAATATTCTCGTCCTCTATCAAACATGGTGTTTTATGCACAGATTTTCCAAGCATGTTTGTTAATGCTTTTAAAGGAAGTTTTATGATTTTATCATAACAGGTCACACACTATGTCAAAATCATTTTCCCAAGATTATCAATACTTATTTGATTTTTGGTCACAGAATCCTACAGCAAGAAAGGAACCTTGAAAGTCATCTAAACCAATTCCAGATAAATTTACTACCAAGGAAACAAAGGACAGGGATAAATCATTTTCCCAAGCTAACATGGGAAACTGGTAGCAGGGCCCCAGAGCTTCTAACTGCTAGTCCAGGGTACTTGGTACTTTTAACTTCTGGTTTTGAAATATCTAGCCAGCAATTATCCCTAAATTATATTAACAATAATACATGCCAGGGCTAAGGATCAAAACTTTTGTTTGCAGATAATATTTTCAAGTAAATCACATCAGCGAATAGATGGACATCATTTGAACAGCAGGGTCCATTAGAGACTTAATGTAGTAATTTAGCTTTTTGTAGCAACAGTGCTTGCAAGCAGTTATACAAAAAGTGGTTTTTTTGTTCTTTGGACTAATTCATTGTAAGTTGAAAATCTTTTGGGAACTAAAAACCACGAAGCGTTTTATTTATCTAATATATGAATAAATATGAAGAATATAGAGATTAAGTTATTTGCAATTTGCGTCATCTAGTGTTTTATAATTCCCTTGTTGATGTAGCTAAGCCTACTTAATTTTTTAAAAATATTTTTAAAAGCCACACTTTACCTAAAATATTTATTTTAAAAGTGAGTATTTCTCAAAGATAATTGTATAAATTTTGTCTCTTAAGAAAATGGTAATAATGATGTAGAAGAACATAGAATGGAGAAGCTAAGCATAATTTCAGTGAGACAGGGAACTCGTATATGAGAAATTATACAGAACCAGGGCAGGTTGGAACCCTTTTTTCAGTTGATAGCGTTACAGAGCTACCTGAAGCATGGAGAAGCTCAGAATCACCCAGCCAGTACATGTGAGACATGATACTTGAGCACAGCTCATTCTCTGTCACATTCTGTCATTCTGCCTTCTATGTATAAAACATAGCTCACTAAAATCCTATTAGAAATTCTGGCAAATATGTATTTATAGCTCTGAGAACAAAAATGAACTTTTAGAGAAAATTTAAATTGAACCTTCTTGACTAATTCTTTCCTGATGAGTATGATTATAATTGTTGCTCAATATTAATGCCTGATAAATTTTTCTCAAATGCAAAGTGTATTGAAATTACATATTGCTGTTTTATTTACTGTCCAATTTAAAGATATAAACATGAGAAATGTTAAAAAATTTTAATTCTTCAGCTAGTCCTCCCTTAGAATTTCCCATAATACCTACCTATGACATCAAAAGAATTGTTAAGGGATGATTTCCTTTTGCTTTCCCAGTCTACCTAATTTTTCTTTAGTGTTTGCTTTAAGTATTTTTCAATAAAGTCATTGACTATATCTGGACCATGCATTCTATGAAGTTGATGCCCAAATGAATCTTCGTCTGTGAATAAAATGTCTTGTCATTCTCCTTTCCCATTTAATCAACAGTGATTGACGTTTGCTAGTGGGACAAAGGTAGGAAAAAAGAACAAGTTCTGTCAGTCAAGTATTCTTTGAGGTTTAGGCAGTGCTAAAGAAGAATCAATGCTATTTGATATGTTAGTTTGGCTGTCAGTCAAAGAGTAATCTCAAGGTCACCTAACTGCCAAGTTGCTAGAATGAATTTAAGCAAATGTGGAATATTCATCATTTTCATATGCAGTTTCATTTTTATAAGACTTTAAATTTGTTCAATTAATATACTTTTGGGGAGTATCTAAAGCTGTTTTGCTGCTACTGAATTAATTTATACACAATGTACAAAACAAGCATTCTACAAATCCTAAATTAAATAAATTAGATTGAGAATGCAAACCAAATACTATTTTACAAAGAACTGCTAATAAGAATTTTAAATTGTGTAAAATATGTGTTAAAGGCATAATGCTTATATTCAATCTCTTTTAAACTGGGCTTCAAGTATGAATGTATTTTGTTTTTGTTTTTTAGTGAATTGGTGCTTTGGTGTGACTGGATTGATGGAGAGAATTGATTATAAGAGTTTGAGGAAGGATTTTCTTCATTCCTGTTTGTATTGTTCAAGACTCTCTTTGGGGCCAATTCTATGAAAGACTGAGAAAAAAACCCCCATCAAACTCTAGACATGGCAAATATGTAGGAAGAACGAGTGTATCAGGTTACTTCTCTAGAGACATCAGGGAATTTCTTCTTAGGTAAGACTAGGGCCCTCTCTTGATTGAGCCCATCTAAGGAGTTGTGTATTTTCTAGTATGTTCTAATCTGTAGAACTCTGATTTCTGTTTGTTATCCGCTTGGGTAAATGTATAAATTGAATTTGGTGAGAAGGAGTCAAATTTGCACTTGAGGCTGTGAGTACTTTCCCCCTTTAAGAGGTAGTTTTTAGGAAAGTATCTTGAGTTTAAAAGAAATTCAGGCCCTTGGGGGTGGCTATGTGGACCAGAGAACAGAACACTAGCCCGAGAATCAGGAGGACCTGAGTTCAAATCCAGCCTCAGACACTTAGCTTACTAGCTGTGTGACCTTGGGCAAGTCACTTAACCCCAGTTGCCCTGCCTTTTCCCCTCCAAAAAAAAAAAGAAAGAAATTCAGGCTCCTAGACCAGCAATATTTATTTCAAATAGATATAATCTGTATTTAGAGCAGAGAGATATACCATAGATTTAAAGTATATAGATTCACTATACATATGTATCTATATATATGTTATATAATTATTTAGGGCAGATACCTCTGTGTGTATATGCACATGCATACACACACATATATGGAGAGAGAAGGAGACACACACACAGAGTTGTCTGAGACAGAGGATACTAAACTACACAAACACACAGGCACACACAGATACACACACAGACACACACAGACACACACACAGAGCCATATGGCTGTTTCTCCTGCTCCCCTCCAAGCACAAATCAAAGCCTCTCTTGGAGAGGAGTATGCAAGACTTCAGCGATATCTATCCCTGCCTCCCCATAAGCCATATTTAGACAACCCATGTGGACATTCAGATCTTACATGTACAAAACATACCTCTTAGTTTTCCTTTTGAGCTATACTTTAAACTATGTCTTATGTAATATAAATGACACTATGGATTTTAGACTTTAAGATAAAATTTGAGTTTTAAAAATTAATTGTTGCTATCGATTTATTTTAAATTCTTGAAGTTCACATATTAAAATATGAAAAAATAGTAAACAAGTAAAATTAGTTCTCATGCTCTAAGGTACACTATAATTATACCTATTTGCTAGGGCTCTAACCCTATGAGCAATTTTTATACCTATGAATTAGATATTTGTTATCATTACAATAAAATAACAAATTGCTTTGAAAAGTAAATTCACAAATGTGTTACATATAAAATAACGTAAAAGAAATTCAGTCTTGAAGTAGCATGATAGAAGAAAACCTCTAAAAAATAAGTTGAACCATGTAAAAGAAAATAAAGTAAATGGCAGGAGGAAAAAAGATCGCAATTCTCTGCTTAGTCACAGACTGAAGATGATGCATGCTATTTAACATGCCCCTTTCAAGTACCTTAGCCCTCACTAAGCAAGGCTATCTCCTTTAAAGATGTGATACAATTTAGTGTGCATGTTAGTTCAATGCTGGGACTCTCCTGAGCAAAGACTATCAATCATGTCTAACCGTGGAATTATTCATACAGTTCAGTACTCTAGACTACCATTCGTAAAGGAATCAACTGATGCTATCAAACTTATTTAATTTTCACTGGAGGCTGGATTTGAACTGTGCTCCCTTTAAGGAAAAACGCTATTTATCAATTGAACCACCCAATTTCTTAAACTTCAGTGGAGTTTCTGAAAATAATTTTTAAAGGATATTTTGGATTAAAAGAGGGGACAAGATTACATTATGAAAATTTTTGGAATCAGTAGAGCAATGAACTATAGTAATCAGTACACCTAATAGATTCCTAAGTTTGAATACCAAACTGCAATAGGGGAAAATATGGATTTAAATGAGTTCAAATCAGTTCTGGCCCACAACAAAAGCTTGTCTTATAGTTTTCTTTTATAGTAATTCTTTATCCTTATCTAAAGGCAGAAGGCTAGATCAAAGAAACTAAAGGAATAAATGTTTGAAATAAAGATACACAGTGAACCACAACTTGTCTAAAGATTAAGTCCATTCATCTTTACTGTCTCACATATGCATAAAATCAACAAGTCAACATCCTTACAGTGTTCCCAGGTAAAGGCACAGAGAACCACTATTGACCCCTTCCTCTTAACTATCTCTTCCTACTTCCCTCCCCAGTCGCCTAACTCTCACTACCTATCCCCAAACCGATGGGAATAAAAAGTGCAACCAAAAACAAAATATCTTAGTGTTTGCCTTCTTATTACTTTAAAAGCTCTCTTTTAAAAAATAAAACAAAAGCATATTATGATACTATTTCCAGAAGAAATGCTACATTTTTCATAAGAATCATCAAATATACAGAATAAAAAGAAACAATTTTAGGGTTTAAAAATTTTAATTAAATTGTTTAATTCATTAAATATTTTCCAATTACATGTAAAACAATTAAACAATCATTTTTTAAAAAAAATTCTCTTCCTCTCTCTCCCCTACCCTTCTCTTTGAGAAAGTAAGCAATTTGGTTTTCATTATACATGTGAGGTCAAACAAAACATATTTCTATATTAGCTATGCTGCTAAAGAAAACACAAACAAAATTTAAAAATAAAATTTTAAAAGTATGCTTCAATTTACATTCAGAGTTCAATAGTTTTCTCTCTAGAGGTGAATAGCATTTTTCATCATGAGTTACACAGCCAGTAAGTGTCTGAGGTCATATTTGAACTCAGGAAGATGAGTCTTCCTGACTCCAGGCCTGACATTCCACCTACTACACCACCTAGCTGCCCCATAGCCCCTTGGACGTTGTTTCAAATTGTTCTCCAGAATGGCTGGATTAGTTCACCACTCCACCAACACTGCATTAGTGTCCCAATTTTTCTACATTCCCTTCAGCATTTGTCATTTTCCTTTTCTGTCAAGTTAGCTAATCTGACAGGTGTGAAGAGCACTTTTCATGTAACTATTGGTAGCACTGAATTCTTCTGAAAACTGCTTGTTCATATCCTTTGACCATTTATCAACTGGGAGTGGCTCTTATTTTTTATATATTTGGCTCAGTTCCCTATATATTTGAGAAATCAAGTCTTTATCACAGAAATTTACAGCAAAAATTTTTCCTCAAGTTTCCTGTTTTTCTTTTAATTTTGCCTTAATTGGTTTTGTTTGTACATGTAGCTTCATGAAGTTAAAATTATTTATTTTCATGTAGTTAAAATGACCTATTTTACCCTCTATAATCTTTTCTACCTCGTGTTTAGACAGAAATGCTTCACTTATCTATAGATCTGACAGGTACATTTTTTCATACTCCTTTAATTTACTTATGATGTCACCCTTTATGTCTAAATCATTTACCTATTTTGAATTGATTTGGCATATGATGTAAGATGCTGGTCTATGTCTAGTTACTGCCAAATTGCTTTCCAGTTTCCTAGCAATTTTTGTAAAATAGTGAGTTCTTTCCCCCCAACCTTGGATTTTTGCATTTATCCAACTCTAGATTACCATGGCCATCAATCTATTCTACTGATATATCTCTCTATTTCTCATCCAGTACTAGACTGTTTTGATTATTACCACTTCGTAATATATAGTTTGAAATCTGGAACTGCTAGGCTGCCTTCCTCATTGATTTTTTTCCCACTGATTCCCTTGATAATCTTGACATTTTATTCTTCCAGATGACTTTTGTGAGTAATTTTTCTAGCTCTTTAAAATAATTCTTTGGCAGTATGATTGGTATGGCACTGAATAAGTATATAGAATTTGGATAGAATTGTCACTTTTATTATATTGGCTTGACCTACCAAAGAGCAATTAATATTTCTCCAATTGTTTAGATCTTTCTTTATTTGTGTGGAAAGTGTTTTATAATTGTGTTTATATAATCCCTGGGTTTTTCTTGGCAGGTAGACTCCCAAGTATTTTATACTGTCAGCAGTTATTTTAAATGGAATTTCTCTATATCTTTCTACTTAGTTTTATAGCCAGTATAAAGGAATTATGATGATTTATGTAGATTTATTTTATATCCCACAACTTTGCTGAAGTTGTAAATTGTTTCAACTACTTTTTGTTTTGCTTCTCTAGCATTATCTAAGCATGATACCATATCATCTGCAAAGGGTGACAGTTTTGTTTTCTCATTGCCATTTTTTTTATTCCTTCAACTTCCTTTTCTTGTCTTATTGCTATAGCTAGCATTTCTAATGCAATATTGAATAATAGTGATGATAATGAATATCCTTGGTTCACTCCTGATCTCACGGAGAAGGCTTCAAATTTATTCTTGTTACAGGTAATGCTTGCTCTTGGTTTTTGATAGATACATATTTTAGGAAAGGCTCCATTGATTCTTACTCTTCCTAGTATTCTATGCTTTCTCTTTATTTTTTTCAAATAATTTGTATGATATTGGGATTAATCACTCCTTAACTGTTTGTTAGAATTCACTTATGAATCCATCTGGTCCTGAGAATTTTTTCTTAGAGAATTCACTGAAGGCTTTGTTCAATTAGTTTTCTAAAACAGGGCTATTTAAGTATTCTATTTCCTCTTCTGTTAATCTGGGCAGTTTCTATTTTTGTAAATATTCATCCATACATTTGACCTTGTCAGTTTTACAGATGTAAAATTGGGAAGAATAATTCCTAATAATTACTTTAATTTAATCTACATTGGTAGTGCATTCACCTTTTTCATTTTTGATACTAGTAATGGTTTTCTTCTTTCTTTTTAATCAAATTAATCAATGATTGTCTATTTTATTGTTTTTTCATAAAACCAATTCTTAGTTTTATTTATTAGTTAATTTTTTTTATTTTCAACTTTATTAATCTCTCCTTTAATTTTCAGAATTTCTCTTGTGGTGCTGAATTGGGGATTTTTCATTTGTTCTTTTTTTAGTTCTTTTAGTTGTATGGAAAATTTGTTGATCTGTTCTTTCTCTCTTTTAATGATATACACTTTCAGAGATACAAATTTTCCCCAAAGTACTGCTTTGGCTGCATTCCACAAATTCTGGAATGTTGTCTCATTTTTGTCATTCTCTTTAATGAAATTGAGTCTTTCTATGATTTGTTTTTTTGAGTCACTCATTCTTTAGGATTAGATTATTTCATTTCCAATTAGTTTTTAATTTATGTTTCCACAGCCCTTTATTAAATATAATTCTTATTGCATTGTGGTCTGAAAAGAGTGAATTTAATATTTCTGCTTTTCTGCATTTTGTTATGAGGTTTTTATTCCCTAATACATGGTCAGTTTTTGTGAAGATACTATGTACAGCTGAGAAAAATGTATACTTCTTCCTATTCCAATTCATTTTTTCCTTAGATGTTTATCATATTTAACTTTTCTAGGATTCTATTCATCTCCTTGGCTTCTTTCTTATTTATTTTATAGTTAAATTTATCTATCCCTTGATAGGGGAAAGTTGAGTCCCATACTAGTTTAATTTTATTGTTTATTTCCCCTTGTAATTAATTTAACTTTTCCTTTAAGAATCAAGATGGTATATCATTTGGTACATATGTGCTTGATACTGATACAAGTCCATTGTCTATGATTCCTTTTTGCAAAATAGTTTCCCTGATTTTCCCTTTTAATTAGGTCTGTTTTTGCTTTTTCTTTGTTTGAGATGATGATTGCTACCCCTGCCCCTTTTACATCAGCTGAAGCATTATAGATTCTGATCTGTCCTCTTATTTTAGCTCTCCTTGTGTCTCTCTGTTTCAAGTGTGTTTCTTATATATAGCATATTGTTGGATTTTGGTTTCTACTCCATTCTACAATCTGCTTTTTTTATGAGTGAGTTCAACTCATTCCCATTCACAGTTATGATTAATAACTGCATATTTCCCTCTATCCTATCTTCTTCTGTTTATCCTTCTTTCTTTCTACTCTGTCCCTCCTCTAGCATATGTCTTGCTTCTGATCACTGCCTTCTTTTATCTCCCCTTCCTTTTATTACCACCACCACCAGTTCTCTATTGGGTAAGATATATTTCTGTTACCAATTGACTTTACATATATATTTTTTTCTTTTTGGACCAACTTAGATGTGAGGTTTAAGCACTTTCTGCCTTCCCCCACCCCCATCATTTTTCTGTCCACTATCAAAGCCCTTCCTTGCATGCCTCTTCTATGTAAGATAATTTCCCCCATTCTTCTTTTCCCTTCCCCATTCTCCCAGTGCATCTCTCCTTCTTATCTATCCACTGTTTTTGCATCATTCCAACATAGTAAACTCACTCCTGCACTTCTTTCTATGTGGTTGTTGTCCTTTGTACTCAGAAGGCCAAAATTACAACACTATCAATGTACAGTGGGATCAATGTACAGTGTGTCCCACACCCTTTCTGTGTAGAATTCTTCTAACTGCCTTAAGAATGACAAAGTTCTTAGAAAATATATGTATTATCTTTCCATAGAGCAAGGTAAACAGTTACCTTTTTTGAGGCCCTTATGATTTTTCTTTCATGTTTATATTTTTTTCCTTCTCTTGAGTCTTATATTTGAAAATCAAATTTTCTATCTGGCTCTGATCTTTTCGTTAGGAGTGCTTGAAAGCCCTCTCTGTCATTAAACATCCATTTTTTCCCTTGGAGGATTGTAATTCCAGATCTTTTTGCCTTTTGGAATATCATATTCCCAGTCCTCTTCTTTCATATGGTAGCTGCTATATCTCATGTTATCCCAGCTACGGCTCCATGATATCTGAATTGTTTCTTTCTGGCTGTTTGTAATATTTTTTCCTTGACCAGTGACCTCTGGAATTTGGCTATAATAATCCTGGGAATTTTCATTTTGGGATTTCTTTCAAGTGGTGATTGATGAATTCTTTCCATTTCTATTTTCCCCTCCAGTTTTAAAATACCAGGACAGTTTTCCTCAATAATTTCTTGAAATATGATGTCTAGGCTCTATCTTTGATAATGGTTTTCAGCTAATCAAATAATTACGAAAGGATCTCTTTAATCTATTTTTCAGGTCACTTGGTTTTTCCAATGCAATATTCAACATTTTCTTCTATTTCTCATTCTTTTGACTTTGTTTTACTGTTTCTTGGTGTTTCACAGAGTCATTAGCTTCCTTGTGCCCAATTCTAATTTTTAGGGAATTATTTTCTTCAGTATTTATTGTGCCTCTTTTACCAAAATATTGCTCCTCTCTGCCACTGAACTAAGACCAAGACATGGGTATAAGCAATGGAATTGCCAAATAGTATCTGCTTCTGCATCCAGTGCTAGCACAGGGGTACCCTGTAATCTCTTTCTGATACAGTTCCCTATGGCCTCTGACTTGAGAGTTCTCAGAGCAGCTGCTATTTCTGTCACCACTAACACTGGTTTTTCATCACATGGGTGCTGGGTCAACCTCTTCCTCTGCGTCACAGATCTCTTTTTCTGATCTCCTAAGTAGTCATGGCCTAGAAGAATGCATCACTCTGATCTTTTGTTGGCTCTTCTACTCCAAATTTTGGTTTGAGACATTATTTTAAAGTTGTTTGGAGGTGAATGTTAGAAGAACTTAGGTGAATGGTTTCCCACTCTGCCATCTTGGCTCTGTCTCTGAAGTCCCTCCACCAAAATTAGTAACAAAATATATGTTGCATTTAATTGAAGTTTTTTTTAAATATAGACCATTTAAATAAAACTTCTTTCAAAATTAGATTATTAGAAATACAAAGACAAAAAAAACCCAACCGATTCTTGTTTTCTGAAGAAAAATTTAAGAAAGGTTTTTCCCACTACCACCTCCTTATAACACTTAACCTCTATCTGACAATGAATTGAATGGTATGGTATCAAAAAAAGCAAAGTGCTTCAGATACCAAAGAGCTAACTCTTTTCTATGAAACATGCAAATCCCACCTAGGAATTTGGGGATGGACAGTCCTGTATCACATGCTGAAAATCTGTGACTCCTGACTGGCTGAGAGAATGCTAAGAACAAAACTGCATATCAGTTTAAAGGGCAGATACTCTAAACCAGGGACAGGGAATCTGCAGCCTTGAAGCCACATGTGGCCTTCTAGGTCTTCAAGGGTGGCCCTTTGACCGAATCCAAACTTCACAGAACAAATCCCCTTAATAAAAAGGTTTTGTTCTATAAAACTCGAACTCAGTCAAAAGACCACACCTGAGGACCTAGAGGGCCATATGCAGCCTCAAGGTCAAAGGTTCCCCACCCTTACCCTAGACATTTAGAGAGGGGAGAATTTCTGAGTATCTCTTGGAACCCTTGGAACTATGAATATATGTGGAAAGCCTGCTACACAATGTCCCTTACAAATGTAGCATTATAGATTGCTTAGAGAGATCCAACCTGGGTGAAATTGTTCCCTTTGCCTTGATTTGAACTGAAATCTTATCTCATTCACAGGTTAGGAGTTCATTCACTCATGTATTATTTGGCATATTCTAATCTGTAGAGCATATTTAATTTTTGTTTCCTGCTTTGCTTGGAGAAATTGCTTTCCTTGCTATGTGTGATAGTCTTTGCTGTAATAAGGTTTTGATGGGAAGGGGCTAAGTTCATACGCTAAGTGCTACCTTCCTGATCTGGACTAGGTCTGACTAAGCCCCACAGTTCCTGGGTGGTTTATGTTTTATATTAGAATAAAGTAAGACACTCATTTCCTCACATGTATTTTAACTGACAAAAATAATAGAAATTTAGTTTCAGAGAAAACCCTAAGATAGTCATTTCAGGCAGTGGCATCTAAATACACATTTCCCTTTAATACTTATTAAGTAAAAAGGCTAGTACATTTTAAATAGAGCAAATACTTCAAAATACAACATATAATTAATCTTCTACAGGAACTGCAGAGATAATAATTTCAGTGATCTTTAGCAAATGATTTTATACAGGTGAATCTAACTTTAATCAAATTCAGTACATTTATGTATGAATTTACACAAAAGATAATTTAGGAAGTGAATATTCACTATTAAAAAGTACATTTTGCTTTACAAGATTTCCCACTTTTCTTTTTTTTTTTTTTTTGCTTTTAGGAGGGCAATTGGGTTTAAGTGACTTGCCCAAGGTCATGCAGCTAGTTTTGTGTTAGTTGTGTGAGGTCACATTTGAACTCAGGTCCTCCTGACTCCAGGGCTGGTGTTCTATTCACTGTGCCACCTAGTCACCCCCCCCCCCCCACACACACACTCTTCTTAAAGTTTTTTTTAATTTAAAAGAATTTTATTTATAATTTTTAAGAAACACATTACCTAAAATGAAGTTACTTGTGAACTATACTGATGAAATAAAAAGATTGTATAAAAGCAATTGCAATTACGTATATATATGTGTGTATATATATATATATATACACATATATATATATATATACATATATATATGTATATATTAAAGCTATTTAAATACAGCAGAGTGATAAATAAATATGGGGACCCCAGTTAGTTGAGTCCCCCATTACCTACACAACTTACTTGATAAAGTTCAGTGGCTGGTGTTGTAGGAGAGTGGGAGGATTCCTTCCTCCTATAAGCAAGGCATATGGCAGCAAAGTAGCTTTGCTAGATGGAAACACTCCATAACCTAGCAGAGAATGTGCCCAGAGAGTCTGGCTGAGAAGTGGAATGGAGCTGAGTTGTAACCTGCCACCAGCAGCATGAGTAAACTGTCAAGATGGAAAAGACAAAGGGGCACTGCAGGGAGAGAAGTGTTATTTGATTTGGCTATAAATGTACACCTATGTGTTTCATATATATTACCTGGACAGCTAAGTAGTGTAGTGGATCAAGTATAAGGCCTGAAGTCAGGAAGACATGAGTAAAAATCCAGCCTCAGACACTTACTAGCTGTGCGACCCTGGGCAAGTTACTTAACTTTGCCTCTATTTCCTCATCTGTAAAATGAGCTAGAGAAGGAAATGGAAAACCACTCCAGTGTCTCTGCCAAGAAAATCCACCAAAAAGGGGTCGTGAAGAATCGGCCACAACTGAAATGACTGAACAATAACAACAGTTGTTATATATTCCCTAAATGTGTGCTTTTCTACTTCTGTATCGTATATGTATGCCCTCTTCCTGTCGACATTTGGTATATTTGTGGGGGGATGTGTCTCACATTCATATGTAGAATACTTAGTTACTACCCCTCACAGTATGTTATTTTAGTAAATCCTTTTCTTTGAGCTATTCTGTCACTTGACTATTAAAGGTAAACACATTGACTGAGACTGATGAACTGTAGTTTTAGGAGTGAAGTCCCTAACTTTAAACCTACACTAGTCATCTCCCCAGAGATCCAAACTTTTGAGTTTGAGTAGGGATGAATAATCCATACTACAGAGTATGGATGAGAGAGTATTTCATACAGAGAACATGGCCTAATGGATTGGATTGGGAGCTGACTTCATCAGGAAAACCTAGGTTCCAGTCCCATGTAGAACACATACTGGTACTGGCTGGGTGACTGAGTAAGTCATTTAATCTCTTTTCTCAATTTTTTCCTTAGGTGGCTTTAACCACACAAAAAAGCTGCCAAGGATTCATCTTGTGACCCTCATATAGATGTTAAGACTTGGATACGTGCATCCATAGTTGACCTGGGACCAGGAATTCTATAGGCCAGGAGGTACCTGGCAACAGCCACATTCTCTGTTCTCCCCATCTAGCGAAGATCCTTTCACCTGCATCATATCCTTCAGTGAATACCACTTGAATATAGGTGAGCTACATGTTAGTATCAATTTCAGATATCTGAATTAGGAAGACAATTCTATGAATAATTGGCATGGTGAATTGGAGTAAAAAGAAGCTAAAGGTGGGGATGCTTGGACCATAGCTATTCTAATAGTTCAGACAAAAGGCAATGAGAAGGCCTTCCAATTATGATGATGGCAACAGCAACAGCAACAGAAAGGACAGGAACAATGGGAAAGCCAAGACAGAAGGGGAACTAATAAGATATGGTGACTAATTAGATAGAAAGAATCAAGGATGTTCTGAGATACTGGGAGAATGATGTTGCTATAAACAAAATTTAAGAGAAAATTATGAAGAAAAATGGCAAGTTCAGTAAGCAGGAATGAAGGTAGAGAAGGCTAACATATCTACAATTAATTTATACATTTCATAATAAGGGATTTTCTTAGGAAATTTCTTAGGATGTGTTTAAATATTCCTCAGTACTACCAACCAACCAATAAATATTAATTAAGCTCCCAATATGTGTTAGTACTGTGCTAAATTCAAGAGATACAAAATAGGCAAAAGACAGTTGCTGCCCTCAAGGAGCTTACAATCCAATATACTAAGCGCAGATTTCTTTAGAAAGATTCTTTCTTCACTGTTTCTGAGACCACTTTGATTTTTAAATTTAATTTATGTTAAGTAGATGTACATGTGAGAATTAAATCACTGACATTTCTGTCACTTCACCCCCACCCAAATACACCAGTAACACAATGAACTTCATGAACCTCATAGCCTCTTCCAGGTCAAACAATGTGACTATTAGTTATTTTGGAGCACTTGATTTTTTAGGTTGTGTGACTAAACTGTAAGAGTACAGGCAGGTTAAGGATCAGAGCTGACGAGCTTTTTAAAAATCCCCTTCCTTTCCTCTACTTCTGATCTCTCTCCCTTTTCCCTAGTCTTCTCTGATTGCACACTCTGCTTTCCTATTTGCTATATTTTTATTGCTGAATGTCTGAATAAGGAATTAACATAGTTGTTTTCTTTTCCTTTAATGTTCTACAGAAAGGGTTTCTCTAAGACAATGAGAACAATGGAGATAAACAGAGCCTGGCACTAACCACAGGCTAGTGCTTATTATTACAAAGAGAATTACAGAACCTTCCCTATTTCATTGTTTGCTTCTATTTCATGGGATCAAAACTTCACAAAAAACAATTTAAATTCATTTACTGCATATGAGCTCAAAGCAGGAACTGCTATGACTATTCTAGAAGGGAGAAATCCAGAGTTTAAGAAAAGAGAAATAGTAAAAATGGGGTTTGTCAGTGCTGAATGGAAGAAATAAAAGATTTGTTTTTTTTCAATTTAAATGGGAAGATAGCAAAATGAATATTTCTTTTAGAATGTATCATTTGGATGTAATTATAATCAAGGAACTCATGCCAAAGAACCCAATAATTTGTTTCTAGTTCAATTCTGACATATTACAGTTCTCACTACCATAATTTTAGACAATATGGATACTGATTTTAATTGGTTCAAGAGGTGTTTTCACAAGGTGAAAAACATTGAAAGAGGGACTAAATATCTATCTGTAAGTTTAATATTTTAAATATCATGATGGATTTCAAATATCTCTTAAGGAAAAAACTTTACAATCACAGTGCATATGACTATCAAATAAGATTTTTTTTTAAAAAAGCAAAGTATAATCCAGCTGTATCTTACAGCCAATTAAGTGAAAATATTCCTAAATGAATATATACTTTTCCAAGTGGAAAGTTTTTATTTCTTTTCCCCCTTTCCCCTCTTCATTTAATTGCTTTGATTTTTTGGACTGACGGTTGTTGATATGTTTTTCTAAATTTACGTACCGATGCTCTGTCATAGTTGTTTGGCACATACACAGATGGACTTGTCAGTTGTTGAATTATACATGACGTGTTCAAAAGTTTTTTTTGTTCCACTCTTACTATTTCTCAAAACACACAGAACCACAAACAACTACAAGAAAAAATAACACCCAATATCCTCTGTTCTAAACCAAATATAAAACACAATCTTCCAGGAAATTTCTTTTAGGCAATCTATTGTTTGCTTCTATGATTTCTCCCTACACCTCCCACAATTATAAAACTGTAATAGTGGTTCTCAACCCTCTTTTTTCCCCCCTCATGGTACTGTATGCTTTTGCCATGAAGAATCATGGCACTCTGAATCTGTAAGTGGGCCAGGCAATCCGACCTTCAAATCCATTGCCCAGAATTCAGAATTCATCTGATTCTCCTTTTCCTCTCCCAACTCTTTCACTCTTTTTTTTTTGTTTGTTTGTTTCCTTAGGACTCAAGAGTAGAAGAGGTAGATTTGTAGATAAAGCTGTTTGATGACCTTCCTAATACATATCCAGGAAAAGAAGGGAGCAATCTATAGCTGGGGATTAGGACTGGAGAATGTAGAAGTCTCTGGGAATGGGGAAGAGTTTCCTCACACACCTGGAGAATCAGTGTGTCAAAACACACCCTGCAAGAACTGCTGGGAGATAAACCTCTCAACCTTTCAACAATTCTGAACGAAGTAGAATAAATATTATTATCCCTGTTTTACAGATCAGGAAACTGAGACTCAGAAATGCTAAGTAATTTTCCTATAGTCATGTAATTAGGCAAGTTGCAGAGAAATAGAACTCTGGTTTTCTGATTCCAAACCCAGTGCTCTTTCTACAATATCAAGATTCTAAAAAAGAATAAATTATTTTCCTGTATTTACCTGGTCACTATTATACATATATTATATGTACATATGTATTACATATATAGATGTAGATATGTATCCTCTTTAGTCTAATTTCAGAAAAAAAAGATGACTTACAACTGAAATTCTATTTTTGTTATAAATTACATCTCACAAATGAAAGTTCACAGTATTTCAGAGTGCATAGTATTTTAAGAGGCTTATATTGCTAAAAGGAACTTGCATTGTTGATGAAAAGAATCAAGGGCTAATTTTTATGACACTAATACCAAAAAAAAAAAAAAAGGATACTCCTGGTATCTCCAGTTGTTAAGACATAGTTATGAATTATTTATCTGTGTATGTATTGTTCCCTCCACCCTTCAAGTAGGATATAAGCTCTTTGAGTAAAAGAATAATTTTTGCTTTTGTCTTTGTATCTCAAGCCTTGTAGAACATCCAGAAATAATGCTCGTTGAATTGAAATGAACAATAAATACGGCTCTCTTTAAACAGAATGCATTGGGAAAAATTTTACCACAGTTTGTTATATAAATTTTTAAATATCTTTCCATGGTAGATGAAAGACTAAAGAAATATATCATTATGGGAGGAAAACAAATACTTGGATATGGAGGAGGAAAAGATAATTGCAAAAGAAATTGAGAAGGAGATATGGAAAGGAACATTAGGGATAGGAGAACAAAAAGAAAGAAAAGAAAAAAAACAGTTGCAAAGAAAAGCAGAGAGGAGGAAAGGAAGGTCAGAAAGAGGTAGAGACAAAAAATAAAGTAAAAGAGAATAAAGGTTTATCCTCAATTTTCTTAGTCATTATACATCATACTCCTGCCTTCAATGGTCCTGGTTCCAGTTCTGCAGAGCTTGGACCAGATTAAATATATAGGATATTATTACCACCCTCATTCTTGATGTTCCACGATTTCCTCAAGCCTATTTCCCCTCTTACTCACTCACATTCTCTTCCTTATACCACTCCTTAGTTTCATGATGCAAAGAGTATACACAAGACGCATCCTTCCTACTTTGGCTAACAGGACCGGTGTCTCACTCGCTTCCTTAACTATTTCTTTTGGGAATGTAGACTTAATATTGGTCAGTATATTAATTGTTTAGGGAAGGAAAAGAGAACAAGCAGTAATAAGTGCCAATGATGTGTTAGGCAGGTAGCGAGATGGCTTAGTGGATGAAGGGCTGTACCTGAAGTCAGGAAGACCTACCTGAGTGCAAACCTGACCTCAAACACTTACTAGCTGTGTGACCCCTGGCAGGTCACTTAACTTCTGTTTGCCTTAATCCACTAGAGAAGGAAAAGACAAACCACTTTAGTTAGTATCTTTGCCAAGAAAACACCATGGACAGTATGGTCCACGAAGTCATGAAGGATTGGACATACTTAAACACAAATCAACAGCACTGTGCTAAGCTTTTTACAAATGCTATTGTCTTTCATTTTCACAACAATCTTGTGGGGGTAGGCATTATTAGGATCTCCATTTCACAGATGAGAAAACTGAGGTAGACAGAAATGAAGATACTTGTCTAGGGTTATACAGCAAGTGTCTGACACTGAATTTGAACTCAGGAGTTCTTCAACTCCAGGCCTATTCACCACTCCACCTCACTGCCTTATTTACAAAGTTTACAAAAGATATTTTCAATTTTCAATAAATTTAACTGTATAAATTCTAAAACTTCAGCTTGGTTCTTATTTCAGCAAAAGAATATCTGGCTTGCAGTTCTGCAAAGTACTGAAGTTCCTTCTATTGCTGAGTGCCAAAGGACCTGAACAAAAGTATGAGTTTCAAATACCCACATCAACATGAAGCATAATAGAAACACCATTTGGGGAATTAACTATCTTCTTCTAAACCCCCTTAGGCAGGTATCTGTTATGAATAGCACTTATTTTCACATTTCCATATAATTTTAAAATAATATCTTTTGTTCTTATTATCAAGAATGAGAATAAGATCTAATTTAAATATAGACTAATGAACTCCACCTTCTGTTCTACTCTCTAAAAATGCTTATGTTGATAACTAATTTAGACTAGGCTCTAGGTATGTACTCTGTTAAAATTGATAGCATAATTTTACCTATATCTATATTTTATATAGAAAGCATTTGTCCATCTAAAAATGCTAAAATGTTAGCTATTATTATTATAATACAAGGTTTATTTGCTAATTAACTAGCCTAACACAGTGCCCAGCACATAGTAGGCCCTTAATAAATGCTTTTTTAATTAAGTTGAATTCATTTAGTTAGGGTCCTATAGTGATGAGGTTGAGGTAACGGCTGGCAACTTTGTTTTGACTCACCTCCTTCTCTGGCCATATTTATTTTCAGTAATGTCTCTAACACTATTTCCTACATGCAAAGCCAGGAAATTTCCCATAGTAATATTGCAAAGTAATGCCCTTACAAACACTCACTACATAGGGGAACTAGCAGGAAGTGGATGAAGTGAAATTCATTAACACTACTGGGAAAACAACTCAGATTTTATGTCTTAACAGATAGGTAGGCTAGGGAAGGAAGAAAAGTTTCAGTGTAACTAAAGTCATACTTTCAATGAGGTTCATAGAAAGAAAAAAATTATAAAACAAAATCCATCAGTGGAAAGAATGGACTCCACGTTAAGGAAAAAGGAAGGAGAATAATAAAAATGTGTTTTCATGAAGGAATGGTATAAATGGATGTTATTCAAACTAAAAGAATTGATGGTTGGAAGGAAGAAGATTCTATTTCATATTCTTATCTGTGATGGGAAAATAAGGGACAAAAAATGAAAATAATGCCTGGAAAGAACATTAACAAAAGTACCATTAAGATATTTAGGACACTGCAGAGAATTAAGAAGGTGTGGGGAAGGGAGAACATGTGTGAGAAAATGAGGTTTCTACTACTGTAAGAAAAACAAACCCAGAGATTAATTACTACTCTAAAGGAGGAGAATAGAGGGGAAAAAAACCAATATTACTTTAAAATAATAAATATTTTAATAGAGGACAATACAAATATTCAAATTATAATTCTAAATGTAAATGGATTAAACTTTCTTGTAAAAAGAAAGAGAATATAAGAATGGAACACCATGACCTGAGCAAAAACTCAACTAGCCCCAAGGCCAAATTATCGGTACATTATTAACTCCTATCCAGCTATTTACCTTCGTCATTTTGTAGTTTTTCCTGTTGTCATAGATATTTCTCCCTCCATTGTCATTTCCATTCTCTTACTTTCTACCTCTCTTGCTTTAAGCATAGTAATCAAAGCATTACTATCATTGTTTCTGGAACGGGCATGTCAATTGGCTGATCTATGTATCAATTCACATTGCTGAAACTCCCTAGACTCATCTTTCTCTGACTACCATTCCCATATATGCATTGTACAAAAATTAAACTACTAAAATATAACTTCCTTGAGGGCAGGGGTACTTTTGTACAATGTATGTAAGCACAGCTCCTGGTTTATAATAAATACATCCTACATGAAAAAAGGATGAATGATCCAAGATACTACCAAGATACTTTCAAATGTATTGAATTGGTTTTCTATGGAGGATTCATAGAAAAACAAAAAAGAATCATGAAAAGTGAAATGTGTTAGGGATCTGTATCACTAATGAAATTACAAATCCACCAAAGTACCTAAACATTACAGCACATAGATGTAGGAGGTAAATGTTCAATAGCAGCTTCTATGTATAAGTATGTATAAATGAGAAGATTGCAGTAAATCTGCACACAGAGACACATATTCTGGTATGGCAGGTTCATTTAATGTGCTGTCCACTCCATTAATACTGATGGCTTTCAATAGGCAATTACTTTGTTCTTCTTTTAGGAATTTAAGAATTGCTTCATAAAAACTGATAAGTTTCTTTTAAAAAGGGCTTATTGGCATTATGTGAACACCACTTGCAAAAGTGCAGCTGACAATCTTAGAATTGGAAGAAACTATAGATGATTCAGTCCAAGTTTCTAGCAAATGCAGATCCTTGTATAATATCCTTAACAGATGGTTGATTCACATTGTTCTAGCATACTAACAATGATGGGTATCTCACTCTTTTACAAGGCAGTTCATTCCCTTTTTGGACACACTATAATTTTAAGGAAGTTCTCTCTCTATTTAACTGAAACTGAATTATCTTCATCCAAGAGCTTACACTAGTTTCAGTTTTCACTAGGAAGTTTTTCCATGGAAACAAGTGTTATGAAGACTCCTCTACCTCATTGGTTGGTGAGCGCATTCTACCATATTAGTATGTTTTCTGAAAATGTGTCAAACTTATCACATAACCTTAACATGCTTGTATTTGTCAAGGATTTACTTTCTAATATAAATATTTCTGTATCCATTGTCAATAATGTTTTCTGTTTTCCAATAAAAATAAATATACTTACATTGTTCAAATGTTAGACATGGTTTCTCAATTTTGAATTTCTACTTTTTTTTTTTGAGGGGGTAAGACAAGGCAGTTGGGGTTAAGTGACACAGCTAGTAAGTGTTAAGTGTCTGAGATCAGATTTGAACTCAAGTCCTCCTGACTTCAGGGTCTGTGCTCTACTCACTGCACAACCTAGCTGCCCCTGAATTTCTACTTTTTAATCTTTACCCCTTAATTTGGGTGACAGGATACTAATTAATAGTCTTACGATGGTAATAGTATAACGTATCATAGTCTTACAGACATTTCTAAAACAGTTCCTAGAACAATAAATAGAACTGAATAGTAATGGACTTTAAAGACCATTTACTCCAACCATCTCATTTTACAAATGAGGAAATGGAGGCACAGAGTGCAGAGTTAGCTTGCACAATTTCACATAGGAAGGAAATAGCAGAACTAGGGCTCAACTACAAATCTCTTCAATCTGAATCTATTGACCTTTCTACTACATCACAGTGAATCTATTGAGATCTCATACATTTTACTGATACCATGTAAAAATGATATTTAAATGGAATTTACATGATTCAATAAGATGATTTCTCAACTTTGAAAATATTATTATTTAGTTTAATCTGATGACTGATCTTTCAGAATGAACATTTTACTAGTCTTATATTAAGTTTGCATAAATTCTGTGTCCCACTGAAAATTTCATAGCACGTAAATTATGTAACAATTTACTGAAAAAAAACCTTTAAATTGGAGACTGTTGAAATAACAATAAAGAAATCCATTTTCATTTTCTACTCTTTCCTATTCTCCTTATGACCAAACAAGCATACATTGATCCTAACTTTTAAATCTTATTTTACTAGTTTTTATATCATCATATGGTTGCCTGCATTGTTAAGTAACACAATTATAGGCTTATGGAAAAAAGGAGCCCATTCTGGGCCAACAATTGTCCCAGTGAACTATTTTCGTGTCTCATTCTTACAATTGATGAGGACATAAAATTTCAGAAGTACTTTATTTTAAGTATATCATTATAAGTTGATTTGGTATTCATTATAATAGTATAGATAATAATGAGTTCATTTGGTATTCATATGGATGTCACATGTACTTCCAGAGGCGTTACACTATAATTTAGCATTAGTTAATGGACACTTAAAATAAAATGTTATCAAAATTTTCTAACAGGCCACTTTTTAAATAAATTTAACCCAGGATGATTAATGGATTGTACCTCTGACAATTACATTTGATACACAATGAAGAGAAAATGATTTCTGATTTATTGAATCTTTTTCATTTGAACAATCTGTTTATCTTAAAAAAAAGAATCTGTCATGATTTCTTTCACACAATGGTACAGAGACGTTTACACAGTACCATAAATAATAATTGGATTACTTTTGTCATAGTAGGTTTATTACAGTGCTAGATCATTTTTAACAAGGGATCTAGTTTAGCACAAAGACCACACAAAATAAAAACCTCTTTGAAACCATATTAAAATTCCAGAAACCATATTATTTGCAAAGTTGGTCATTGTTATAATTATCATTAGTTTGACACTAATACCAGCTAAACTATAATTATATTATTATCATTATTATTCATCCTGTTTGCATATTTTCAATGAAGTTTAGATAAAAACTGTTCCAGGACAAGTTGGATAAAATAACAGCTTTAAATAATAGAATGAAAGTATTGGGATTCAAACTCATAACTGTATGTTCACTAAAAGCAATTTCAGAACAACTTCAGTAAGAGAATCTTCACTTTACCTGTTCCCACATGATTCTGATTTCTCCTACTGGGTATTTCCCTTGAAAGTTTTTCATTCCATGTAGATTGGAGTTTAAATATTTGCTACGGCCACTGCTTGATGGCTCACTGGATAGAGCATTGGACCTGGAGTCACGAAGAACTGAGTTCGA
Source organism: Pseudochirops cupreus (assembly GCA_028627135.1). Taxonomy (NCBI): domain Eukaryota; kingdom Metazoa; phylum Chordata; class Mammalia; order Diprotodontia; family Pseudocheiridae; genus Pseudochirops; species Pseudochirops cupreus. Next base: position 320,983,442 of record CM053584.1, on the reverse strand, counting down.
ATGTGGTCTCAGGCACTTACTAGCTGTGTGACACTGTGCAAGTCACTTAACCTCTGTCTGCCTTAATCCACTAGAGAAGGAAATGACAAGCCATTCTAGTATCATTGCCAAGGAAATCCCACAGATAGTATGGTCCATGGGGTCACAAAGAATGGGACATGAATGAACAACAAAACAAAATTTTTTTTAAATGCATCAATGCTATATATAAGAAATAATGGGCAATACTTCTGTTTGTGAGGAAGAAAGATCTGGTTCTAATGTAGTGTATTTATTGATTTCTCTAAGATTTTGTTATTTGTAGTAGTAGTAGCTATAATTCCTCAAAGATAACAATTTTCTGATGTACTGGATATTTCTTGATGATGGGTCAGTCTTATCAGTCACTCAGCACTAAATTTCTTCAGCTTGAACTGAAGTATTGCACCATTTTTACCATTTCCTTCCATAATCTAGAGTCAAGGCTCCTTAAAGATAATTAAAAAAAAACAACTTCTGGTGGCAATGACCTGACCTTGAGGAGGTCAGTTGGAATATTTGATAACATGGTGCCATCATCAATCCCTCCAATTTTATAAACTATTTACATAAATGAGTCATTTACCTAAAAATTCTTTGACAACTTGTCATAGATGTCACCCAGAGATAGCCTTTTGATTTTGTTTTTGGATGTTAGGCTCTATATGGTGGTAAATCAATTTTTGAGCACACGTGACAAATGATATAGTCAGCTTCTATTACCTATTGATAAAGTGATAATATTTACTTTTTGTTATCTGCTTACAACAAAAGTATTTCTCTAAGTTTTTAATCTGTTTATTATGTAATCTGAAGTATGATATAGTACAAGAAATGCTGGACTTGAAGTCAAAATAAATAATAATAATAATAATTATATTTATTATATATAAAATATATATTTTATGTATAAAATATAAAATAATTATAATAAAAATAATAAGCATAGCTAATAAAAATGGTTAACATTTATATAGTACCTACTAAGTGCTAAGCACCTTAGCATTACTATATCATTCAATTCTTACAACAACCCCAGGAGGTAGGTGCTATTATTACTCACATTTAACAGATGAGGAAATTGAGGCAAACAGAGGCTAAGTGACTTGCCTAGAATCACACAGTTAGTAACTGAGGCTTCATTCATTTGAACACACGTCTTCCTGATTCCACCTCCATACACTGCATTTTCTAGCTGTCAAAAGGCACCTAGAATCAAATCCCTTCCCTGCTACTAACAACATGACACAATATAGTCTAGGCAAGTCACAATCTATTCGGGTCTCTGTCTCTTGATCTGTAAAATAGCATTTATAATCACATCTATTCAATAAGACAGTTGTGAGGATCAAATAAGTTAATCTATGAAAAACATTTTACAAACCTTAAAACACCATATAAAAGGCAGGGATCACAGTTATTCCCACTACTGTTACTGCATCATATATTGCAATGGACTGAAGGTCCATGAACTAAACAAAAAACCAAAAAAAGGAATGAGTAAATGAATCTCTTATTTTGCAAGTATGGTAAGAGAATTCCATCGTCTTAGAATACTTTCATTCATGAAATTTAAGATGTTACACTTAAGAAGACTCCTATAAGAGTAAAGTTTCCAAGGAAATCAAATATGTAGTTAAATTTTTTAAAAGTCCCTTAGAACACAAAGGTCAAGCATGATAAAAATAGATCTTGTGTTACATAGAGGGAAATATAGAGGAGAATTATTATTTTAATTCAAAAAGCCCATCAATGATGGGAAGGAGTACATTCTCATATCTCTTTTTTGGGACCAGGCTTAGCAATATCTGTATGTATATATGTATGCACATATGTATTATGTGTGTATGTATGTATATGTACATATACATATATTAATAAGGGCTAATCTAAGAAAAGGTAGAAAATCTATACTTTTAAAAGTTTGAGTAGAACTTATTTTTGGAAGAGAACAAACTATCATATACATTTACTTTCAAAACACTTTAGGTACAATTGTACACCTACCTGAATTGTAAAATTCTTCCATCCATAAACAATAGAGCACATTTTATTGTGCTTGGTCACATTATAATGCAGCTGTGCAACATGCAAAGCAGAAATAAATGAATTTAAAATGAAGCTGTTTGCTTAAAATAACTTAGTTCTTGATTTTAATTGTCTTAGCTAATGAAAACAAATTGATATCAATGCAGATGTATATCATGGTCGGGAACATAAATCTATTACTCTATTCAAGAAGTTTGTGTAGCCTTTTACTAATGCTCTTTATGACAGCACAGCCTGTCAAATTATTTTCAAGAGTAGGACAGCTACAATTCCATAAGCATGCAAGGATGGCAAAAGGGGCAAATGAATATGAAAAACACCATTATATACAACGTAGAAGCTATGGTAAAGAAGATGCTTGAATTCTTGACTGAATTGACTGTTAACACAGCTCTATGAGTATATACAAAATCTACAAGAGGGAAGAATTTCTGGACAATGCATTTCAAATGGAACCCTCTTGTTACACATAGCTATGGGCAACCATGGTGCTCAAATATCCCACTTAAACAACCTGACTAATCTGGCGTTAGTGGAGACTTGGGCTCAATATTAGTCTGCACTACATGAATACAGTGTATGAGTACATCAGACTCTGTATGGGGAAACATACAGCAAGTTGTCTAAAGCTAGGGAAAAAAGAAAACAACTTAATACCTGTTTAAGACTTGTCTAGGTCAAATGAAAATGTGGACATTTATTAATAGACTGCCTGTATTCTAGAGTTTAAAATGGGTTAATAGTTCATCTAAAAGTTTTTTTGCTCTCTACTTTCTGAAGCTGGACCTGTGATTTTATTGGTTTAAGGAACTGCTAGTGTGGAAATTCTCTCCACAGATGCAGCTTGACAACACAGCTGTTTTGGGGAGATGGCTGGCCAATAGAGAGTTTAAATGAGCCTCTTACAGACACCCAGCTCTATGTGTCAAAGGCAAGCTTCACACAAAGCTCTTCCGACCTTTAAGGCTGCCCCTCTCTCATCACTATGCTGTGTTTCAAGAAATTAAAGATAATGTTGAAAAGAAAATGACTACAAAAAGTGCTTGTTACACTTTTCATTTTGGTTTGGAAAGTTCTAATTAATGTAAAATTTAACTAAGAAAAGAAAGAGATTTCCTTAATAATTTCTTCTATCTAATGAATAATCATTGCCAGTCACCCCTAGCAAAAACAAACAATTCTGTCAAGAAAATTAATGACAGGGGCAGCTAGATGGCAATAGAGCATGGGCCCTGGAGTCAGGAGGACCTGAGTTCAAATTTGACCTCAGACACCTGACACACTTACTAGCTATGTGACCTCGGGTAAGTCACTTAACCCCAACTGCCTTGCTTTCCCCCCTCCAAAAAAGAAAAGAAAAGAAAAAAGAAAATGAATGATAAATTATCTAAACTATAAAAAGTTATATATAGTGCACATGGACCTGCCTAAAAATCTGTCCAAAAACTAGAGGAGGTTAAAAATACTGCGGAAGGAATTATTTAAAAGTAGTAAGACACATCACTTAAAAGGCAACATGGAAGACTAACTCTTTTTAGTATAGTTTTCCCAAACCAACAATTACAAAAGGATAAAATATGTGTAAATTTATAATAGTTAAAGATAATTTAACAGGATATGAACACAGAAAAAATATAAAAGGTAATGTATTGAAAAACAACAAAACGCCTACAATATCTGAATTTGCTATTCACCTTTCTAACCTTAGGTAATCCTGTACCATTATAGTAAGAGCAAACAACTTCACAGCCTCATGTTTCAAGATTTGTCTATAGTAACCCTACCTGGTCCCCTCATGGTAGTAACTCAAGACTAAAATTCTTTTACCTCACAGAACTTAGAAAATGCTCTTTGCAGCCATATGACGAAAAGGTATCACATGAACTGGTTTGTGGCATGGATAAAGGGGTTTGAAGAGTCAAGAGGGCCCCAAGCTAGAGGGGAAGGGGCATCCATACTCAAGGGAAAGGGGATTTTAAACTTAGTTGTAGTTTATCCTCTTCCCCATTGAATTTTCTCTTGAGCAATGACCCAGATGGGGCTTCACATCCCAGAACTTGAGGATGCTAAGAATAGTTAGCCTTCAGGGTCAATGCAGAAAAGAAAAACAGTTGTGTGCCTATGGGAAAGACATTTCACCACTTTCAGCATCAGTTTTATCATCTATAAAATACATGAACTCTATGGTGCCTTATGTTATTCTAAACATTTATTAAAGGCAGCTAGGTACAAATCAGGAGGACTTGACTTCAAATTTCACCTCAGACATTTATTAACCTTGGGCAGAGTCATTTAACTTCTGTTTGCCTCAGTTTCCCATTTGTAAAATATGGATAATGTATCCCAGGGTATTGAGAAAATCAAATGAGACAACATGTATAAAGTGCTTAGCACAGTGCCTGACAAATATCAGGTGTTTTATTAATGCTAGATATGGTAATGATGATAGATTTCAGAGTTCTCAGTGAAGAAATAAATAAGAAACTAAAGGGCAAAGTAACAAAACATGATGGAAACTTTCTAAAAAGTAGTAGGGCCTCTGAAAAAGAGAATTGTGCACTTGGAATTTTCAAACACAACAGTGAAAGAAAATTTGACAAAAGTAAAGCACTTTGAGGTAACACATAAATTCCATACAAGTTAAAGTGAATGAGCTTGAAAAATGAATATCTGAGAGGTAACTTATGCAGAGTTAAGTTATAGAGCACTGAACTCCCAGAAAAAAAAATATGATAAAAATTTTAAAACCTAACTAAAACATTACAGCAAATGGTGGAAGAAAACATCCCCAAAGTTTTGGACTCAGACAATGAAACATTGATCAACTAAATCCATGTATTGTTAACAGAGAAAAAGTCCATGTTTGGCATGTAGTTATTATATTTTAAAATTCCAATGCCAAGTAACAAAATGTGTTAAGTCTCCAGAAGAAAAAAAAAGATTTTTCACTACAAAGGAATATCAATTTGACCAAAATTACCATGGATCCACAGAAAATCTAAAAAAAGATTGAAATAAGCTATTTCAAAAATAAAGCCTAATTATGAATACAAAAAGATGGAGTTTTAATAAAGAAAAGGCAGTTAAGGCATTCCAGGGGAAGAAACCAGAGAAAGCAGAGCACTTTTTCTTTGCCAAAACTTCAGATAAGAGAAATACAAGAAAGGTAAATAAGTACAATTATCAAGAAAAAACTAACCAATTAAATTTTCTCATGTTCACTAAACTTTCAAAAAAGATATTTTTTTGATGAATTAAAGAAAAGATAAAGAGGAATTATCAAAGGATAAAAAAGTATCTTGGAGCAAATGGGGAACATAATTTACCAAGTTGAAGATGGCACAATGGCTTATTTGGAAAACACCAGAGATAATGAATAAAGAACATAACTGAGAAAAATACTAATTTCAAGTCAAGTAGTAGGATACATAATAAATCCTATAAAATCATCAACAATTATATGTTCAAAAAAAATCAATCCAGGAGGTAGTGATAGAAAGTAAACTCTCATTCAGCAAAACTAAAAAAAAGTATAAAATATTTGAGTCAATCTACAAAGATATTGATGTAACTGCCATTATAAAACATCCTATAAAAAGGAAGGATGACTTAAGTAACTGAAGGACTATCATTTTTTGTTTTCCCTATGCAAATATAACAAAAATTATAACATTTTTTATAGATTTAATGCCATATAGATTCAACTTCACAGGGGGTATTTGATGGATAGTCAAAATAATGGCAAATTTCATTAAGACAAAAGGTTCTCAAAAGATCTATGGTTCATAACCTGGAGTCTATGAACTTTTATAAAATATTTTGATAACTGCATTTCAATATAATTGGTTTCTTTTGCATTCTTATTTTATTTCATGCATTTAAAACATCATGCTGAGAAGAGGTCCATAGGCTTCCTATGATCCTGCTTCCTCCCTACTAGAGGGAATTAATACAAATATATAATATCAAGAATCAATCCCAGAGCAGCTAGGTGGTGCAGTGAATAGAGTGCCAGTCCTGGAGTCAAGAGGACCTGAGCTCAAATACAGCCTCAGACACTTGACACTTAACTAGCTGTGTGATATTGGGCAAGTCACTTAACCCCTCCAAAATAAGAAAAAAAAAAAGGAATGAATCCCCAATAGTTAAGTGATTAAAATATATTAAATACTTCTCAAAGGAATAATAAATTATTATAGAATTATAATCAGCAATAACAAAAATGCAACTTAAAACAACTGAGGATTCACCTATTAGTTAGAAAATTCGTAATGATGGTAGTGATTGTTACAGGGGTTGCGGAAACACAGGTATACTAAAACATTGTGGGTGGAGCTGTTTAGTGAGTGATCCAACCACTCTAGAAAACAAATTAGGAATTTTTCACATACACAAAAAGTGACCAAATTCCTCATACTTATCAATCCAGAGATCTCACTGCAAGTATATACCTATAGCACATCAAAGACAGAAAGATTCATCTACACTAAAATATTAATGGCAATCATTTTTAGAGTACCTACAAACTCTAAACCTAGTAAGTACCTTTATACATTGAGGAATGGCAGCACAAATTGTAATATATGGATAAAACATAGTATTATTGTTTATGAACAAATGAAAAATTCAAAGGATGATTTATATGAAGCTACATATATATATTTAACCCCAGAATTTTTTCCCCAGAAAAGAGATAAGGAAATTAAACTATCTTCTTTTGTTGGAAAGGTGGGGAAATATGGGTATGCAATGGCTCCTAAATTGCCCAAGTCTATATATGTATTAGTTTTGCATGGCTGTTTTATTTTTTCCTATGTTACAAAAAGACTTGCAAAAGGGAGGCCAGGGTATAATGGGCTGGGAGAAAAAGGGTCCAAGAAAGGCATATTTCTGGAAATGACTAATATGAAAAAGTCATTGATAGAACTTTAAAAATAAACAAAAAAGGAGAGAAAGGAGAGGAAGATATACGTGATTTGCAGGAAACAATCATAGATCAATAAAACTTTCACTCATAAAAGATATCACATACTGGCAGATGTTTCCTCAAGGTAATTTGAGAGAGGAGAAAACAGAAAGAAGATAAATAGTACAGAAAGTATAGGATATATTGCAGTATATACAGTATAAAAAGAATTGTATAGAGGAAGGAACACTGGGTTTTGAGTGAGAATCCTCTCACTCATTTATTCTCACTGGGTCCAAATCCTGCCTGTTATGTATTCTGTGTAGATATAGTCAACTCATCTTTGGGCCTAAGTTTTCTCATTTGCAACATAAAGGGAATGGATTAGATGGCCTCTAAACTTCCTTCTAGCCCTAAATCTATACTCCTATCATTTTTTAAGATAGATAACAAGAGTCCCATGAATCTGTTGGCAGAATTAGAACCTCCCAGGCAATCAAGGGACTCTTCAGCTGATCAAAATTCTAAAATTACTTTGACATCAGAACGACTGAATGTTCTGGCATATGGGAATGCTTAGAACCTGTCAATTATCTCTGAAAGTTCATGGAGAACTGAAGAAAAGATAGATATTGTCCAATTTTTTAAAAATGGAAGAGAGTAGAATCTGTAAATTAAAGGTTATTTAGATTCCTAGCAAAATTCTAGAACATATTATTAACAGGAAAGTAAACATTTGGAACAGAAAGTAGTACTCAAAAGGAGCCAGCATGGGTATAGCAAGAATAGGTCATTCCAACCTAATATTTTCTTTTTAAACAGGGTAATAAGGCAAGCAACATGGCAAGAAGCAGCATGGTCTCATGGATACAAAGCTGGCATTAGAGTCAAGTATATACCTGGGGTTCAAGTCCTGCTTCTGACATACACTGGTTATGTGACCCTAACTTTTTAAGACTTTAAGATGAGAAGGTGCCAAAAGTCCAGGTATATTGGGGTTTTTTATTCAAACTTGGTATTAAAATACTTTGAATTTTGAAACCACAGGTCTAGTCCCTATCCCTCCAAGACCAGTATGTCAGAGAAGTAGTTTACATAGTAAACTTAGATTTTAGTAAAACACTTGACAAAGCCTGTCATGTTACTTTTGTGGAGAAGATAACAACAAGAGGAAGGTGAGGTGACAGTAGAGTTAAGTGAATTTGGAATTGATTTACTGGCTGGCCTTAAAGAGTATATAGTAGTGATCTGATATCTCTTCGGAATGAAGTTTCAAGTGAAGTGCCCCAGAGATCTGCGCTTAACTTAAGTATGTTTAATAATAACCTAGATAACAATATAGATAGCAAAACTGCCAAATATGTAGGTGGCACAAACCTGGGAAGGGTAGTTATCAACTTTGATGACAAGGCAAAGATCAAAAACAATATAAAAAAATTAGATCATTGGCCCAAATCTAAATTTAAAAAAAATCAAATTTAATAGGTAATAACATAAAATATTATATTTGAGTTCAAAGAATCAATTTGACAAATACAAGTGATAGAACCGGTTTTCTGGAAAACAAAATTAAAAAACACGAAGATTTAGGGGACAGTAAGCTCAATGTGAGTCTACAGTATCAAACATATTTCATAGTATCCAGACCTGTAAGAGAGATCTAGATCATTTATTTCAGTTCCCTTATTTTATTCTTGAGTAAAACGAAGCCTAGAGAGATTAGTTGGTTTGTTCACTTTCATACATGTTTTTTTTTAAATTGCATCCTAAAAGAAACGACAAGCAATTTCAAATTATTTCTGGCTTCACAATTTTTAGTTCCCTTATTTTAGCCAAAGGATGGTAAATATAGACCTTTAAGGGACCTCAAGAGCCATCTAGTCCAACCCTATCAATTTACAAATGATGAAACGAAGGCCTAGTAAGGTTACCAAAGGTCACCTCAGTAGTAGCAAAGTGGAGATTTGAAATCAAGGTATTTTGACTCCAGAATCAATGCCCTTTCCAATGTACCACTTCAGTGTTTTAAGAAAAGACTGCAAAATGAGTCCTAGTCCTAGCAATTGAAAAAAGGATTAATAATAAGGAATATTATGCTAGGCAGATATTTCTATGTCTTGAAAACTGTTATGAAAGACATATCAAATTTGCTATTGCCCCTTGAATTGAAAAACAGGGCATCAGAAGACAAAAATACTTTCAACAAGGTCAAATGAAAAAAAAAATCAATTCCTTTTTGAACTGTCATTAGAAAAACACTCAACAAGTATGTACCTAAAAGATCTTTTATATAGATGGGGGAAAAAAGCTGAAAAGTCAAGCAGAAAGACCTTATATTTTACCTTGAATAGTAAAAACTATGCTATTTCTAACAAACATATCAGCACCAAATCATCAGAGGTTCATTTTTTTTTGCATATGTATATGTACTGAATGCATATCTGGGGTGTTTTTTTATTACTATAACAACCTGCTATAGTGATTTTTAACCAGACAGGATAATGTTCCATTGTTTGATTAGGCCCATTCACAAAATGGTGCATCAGATCCAAAAATAAAAACTTTTCATTTCTTAGAAAAAAATCATTTCTAAGAAATATTTCAATTCTTAACAAGAAAAAGATATGATTTGAAAGCCATGCACTAAAGAAAGTATAGTTATAATTCAAATAATGTTACCCATAACAAAACATATAATTTAGGAACCCTTTGAAGACAATCTGTGACATTTTTTACATGAAGAATGAAAAGGATTACAAACCATCCAAATTACTCTTAGAAACATACAAATTCATGGTTATTTGCTTTGTAAGTATAACATATGAATACACATATGGTATAATTGAAGGGTGATTTTTCACATGGAGTTAGAAAAGTAATAAAGTCTAGGGAATATGCTGCAACAAAAAGGATTTTCCAAAAAAACAATAGTTGCATCCTTATTGTAAGTATAATAGCCAGAAAACTCATTTCTTTTTTCCTTCCTTCCTTCCTTCCTTCCTTCCTTCCTTCCTTCCTTCCTTCCTTTCTTCCTTCCTTCCTTCCTTCTTTTCTTCCTTTCTTCCTTTCTCCCTTCCTCCCTACCTCCCTCCCTTCCTTCCTTCCTTCCTTCCTTCCTTCCTTCCTTCCTTCCTTCCTTCCTTCCTCTTTCCCTCTTTGCCTCCCTTCCCCCTCCCCTTTCTTTCTTGTCTGTGTTTAAGAGCTAAGAGCAGCATTCTGTAGCAAGTAGTGTATTGGGGCTTTAGTTGCTTAGAATTTCATGACTGATAATAGATTCTTGACCTTTTTCACATAGGAAAAGAGTACCTGATTAACTCCTTTTAAATGACAATTAGCTCATTCCCGGGCCATTATAAACTCAAAAGCCTAGTACACAAGCAAAAATTTTATCTAATTAGGTCCAAATATGTACCCTGTTTATTCTTGCCTGCTGAGGTCCAGATACCTCCTTTTATTTTCCTTTTATTTCCCTGTCCACTTGGCTCTCTCAGACTTCTAAATGCATATTATTCAAAGTAATCATGTAGAGAGGGTACAAACTTCCTCCAAAATTATTGGCACAACCCAAAACTTTTCTGGAACAACTCCTTTGGAACTCTTTCATAGTTTAATTCTTTTAAAGTGTATGAATGCCTTAAAAAAAAAACAACATTTTCATTTCCCAAATATCATCAACTCTAAGAGAATCCTCAGTAACATTTTATGAAAACTCAAGAAAATGTTTAACCCAGATTTCTTTATAGTCCTACAATGATTTCATCCTTATTCACCAAACTTGGATCTGAATGGCACTTCGCAATTAAAAAAAATTAAGTCCATTATTAAAGGGCAAATAGTATTCTATCCTTTAGAACATTTAAAAGAACATGCCACCAACCATGAAGATAAATATTAAGGAGAAAATTGAGAGAATGAAGGGGGAGGGATACTGAAGAAGGAGGAGGAAGAAGTCTGAGTAGGAGGAGAAGGAGAACAAGTACAAGAACAAGAAGGAAGGAAGGAAGCTTTGGGGACACACAATGTGAGGCTTTTTCTTTTTGGCCATCACCAGTGCAGAAATTTATTTTGCTTAATTCTACATGTTTGTAAAAAGGGGTTTGTTTTCTTTCTAAATAAGGGCAAGAGGTAGGGTAGAAAGGAGAAAAGGCAGATTTTTATTGGTTAAAAGAATAAAATTTAATAAAAATAAAATGGAAGGAGAAAACTATATATATACATATATCCCAGGCTTGATTATTATAGCAAGCATACAACATAGAAAGAATGATAAACAAGAGAGAAGGCAATTCGTAGTAGACAATGTTCAAGAGGTAGGAAAAGTACTGGGTCTATAATTTCATTGGTTTAGAAAATTCTCAGATAAGGAAACTCCACTGTTGCAGGTTGGTATCTTTTCTGTAATTTATAGCCGCAGGGAATTTTCTGGAATACCCACACGCACCAAGTGACTCACATAGGGTCACACAGCCAGTATGTCTGGGACTTGGATCCAAGTGTCTGTGGTTCAGAGACCAGCTTAAAATATATGAATGACTCACCTCTTTAACAGGGATGGAGTTTACCTAACAAGGAACAATAAAAACTATTTATGTCTATATTCTTGTGAGTCTAATCAAGATGACTTTAAAATGCAAGAGGGACAACTTTGAAAGACTTAGAACTCTGTTCAATGCAATGATCAACCATGATTCTAGAGGACATATGGTTCAGTGGGCCACCCACCTCCTACTATATCACAATTCCTTTCTATCAAAGAAGACAGGCAGCAATGAAACACATGGTGTCATATCTATATACGAATGCCCGAAAGACAGGCAATACACTGAGTGAAGTACTGATTTTAATTCAAGGAGAAAAATTTGATCTCATAGGTATTGATGAAACATGATGTGATTGGACTTGGGAATGGAATGTGGCTCTTGAGAGTATAATAATATCTTATTCAAAAGGAAAAGAAGAGATAAGCTTGAGAAACTGAGAGTAGGAATGAAGCATGAAACACAGAGAAACCACAGCATTAGTAATTTATAAGGGTCTGCTCCTGAGCACCTTTACAGAAAGAGGTGTTGGATGAGGGAACAGCCCAGGCCATCCATCCTTCATTCCTCTTCGGATGCTCTACTTCTGACCCTCTGGATTTTACCATCATGCTCCCCATCCAGGCCTACCCCTCCCCTCTTTCATTTGATGGAAATTTCTGAAACTTTTACCATTTACTTAAGAGACAAGAGGCATTGCAGTATTGTGCATAGAGAGCTTGACTTGCAGTCAGGAAGCACTAGGTTTAAGTCATACCTTAGACACAAGGTGGTTTGTGACTCTTGGCAATTTACTTGATTTGTCATGGTCACAGGCAGCCATCTATAAATTGCAGAATAGCTGATCTAAAGTATGGATTTTTTTCATCCTTCGTATATGAATTCCCAATCCCTACCATAGTTTCTGGGGCTGGGAAGGTACTTAATACATGCTTTTGTTGATTGACTCACTCCTTGATTGACTGACTTGCATTGGTAGAGGGAATTTCCTCACCAAGAAAACTAATGAAATCACAAGTCTGGACTGAAAAAAACAACAGAAACATTTTAAACCGTTCTCTAAGAAAACTCACAGATTCAAGAGAAATGGATAAGGTACAAAGAAAGAACCTAGAGTCTATCTAGAATTTCAGAGCATTCTGTCCCCTGTACTGCCACTCATTTTTCCAGGGTGAGCTGGGAAAACATCTGTGGAGTAGTTGATGTACAAATATCTCTGATATCTCTGCTTTTCTTTCCTTAACATAGAACCACTGGTCCAGAAGACATATGCAGAAATGGTCCAGGATCCCGGTACTTCCACAGGGTGAAAGACCAGAAATATCTCAGAGTTGATATTTCAGAGGTGATTTACTAACAACCACACACAAGAATCATTGACAAAAAGAACACATTAATGAATGTAAGAATCACAATTATCTAATGATTTCAAATCCATAGCTAAAACTAAAAAGAAGCCTGTGATACTGTTGAAATAGTTACCAAAAATACATATTTTAAAACAAAACAACTTAATTTATATTTAGATGGAACAGACGTTCATGGTCTTAGAATGAACCGGGGTGGGGGGGGGGAGCCTTTGTCATAGATAACCAGGTCTTTGTAGGTAATTTTATCTTTCGTTCAGTCAGGAACGGCAAAACAGAAGAGTTTCTGGTAAGTTAAGGTGCTCTAATAACAATAAAAATAACAAATAAAAGAAAGTATAGAAATATTCAAGAGACATTGGAATAAATCTGGATCTTTTATTATTAATTTCCTTGATCTAATCTTAAAAACCCACATGAGCAACCAAAAAAAATCACATTTAAACAAAAGGAAAAACAAGGATCAAATTTTAACAGTTTGCTCAGAGCAGGCAAACCATTGTAAAGAACCAGCTGTTTCATATTAACAAAGATTGGAGCAATTTCAATGAGAAAGCAACCAAAACACATACCTGTGGTGCAGGTAAGTGCTTTGAAAGCCTGTTGCATCATGTAAGTCAAGTTCAGATAACTCTAGGCTAATCTGGCGAATGTGTATTGTACACTTCTGGATCTCAAGAAAGGGGGAGCATTGTAGTTCCTACATAGAGGTGCCGCTACACGTTTCATCTACACTTTAAACAAGTTTGAACCTATTAGATTTTGAAGGATTATAGAAAACTAACCTGAACATACGATTTACTCAATTTTTAGGCAGAAGTGTTAAGGTTTTATTATGCCAAGAAAAAGCATTTGACTAAGAAAGTTTTATAAAATGCAAAGTACATGTGATACAAGTAAGAAACGTGTACATTTGATGCCAAATAAAGATTAAAGAGTTGGTAATCTAGATATTGGTAATCTTGACATTCCCATAAATCTACAAGGGTTAAGGACCTTAAAGTTGTAGTTAGAAATTCTTCTCCATTATTTTAATATTTTTTTCTCATGATTAGTTGCTATGTATATACACACACAAGATGATTGTAAAATACCATTTAGGAAAAGATCATCTAATGAATATGACATTAGCTAATAATGAGAAAAACATTTATATACTTATATATGTGTGTGTATATATAGGCATATATATTCTATGTCGTGATGTATAATGTTTAACTATAACTATCTTGAGTATGGTGTGGTGGCATTATCCATTGCCTTTTGTGTCACTATTACAATCTCTGCTATATTTAATGAACACCTTCATTATTCTTAACGAATGCCTTTAGCACAGATAATATGTGCCAACAGATGGCATGACCATGCCTGACCAAATCATTTTTCAACTTGAGAATCTGTTTTGGTGAAAATGACATCTTTTTGAAGTATCCACTTTGTAATGCAGGAATAATTTCTTCTACAAAGCTTACCTCACTTTTGAAAGGACAGAAAAATGTCCAAATCTCAGCTTTCTAAAGGAAACATCAGTTATGTCTATATTTGTGATTCTTTGACATATTTTAATACATTTATATTCATTTCACTGGGCAGTAAATTCAGAAAGTTAGAGCTGAAAGGGTCTGGATGGGAACCCTTTCTTCCTAATCCCCAAAGATTTTAATATCTGCAGTTTAATATCTCCCTTTTAATATCTGCAATACAGCAAAACCTACTAAGTCAGAAGTTCTTAACCTTTCTTTTGTTTTATGGACCCCTACGGGAGACTGTTGAAAACCATGGACTCCTTCTCAGGATAATTTTACAAATGCATATGATAAAATATATCAGATTGCAAAGGAAACTAATTATATTGAAATAATTACAAAAATATTGAAAAAAAAAGGTTTCATAAGCCCCAGGTTAAAAGCAAACAAGATTTGTAAGGAGCTTAGCACAAAGGTAAGTGATCGATAAATGCTTGCTCATTGTCCCCAACCCTTCCTTAAGACCACCTGTCCTTAGACAACCTGGTCCACTTTTGAGCAACTCTAATTATTAGGAAAGTCATCACCTCGGAAGGAAATCTCCCTCTCCGTAACTTCTATTCAATACGCTTCTTTCTGTCCTCTGGGGCCAAAAAGAAGAAGTTCCTCTCTCTCCTTCGTGTGAAAGCTCTTCCTATACTTTAAGGTATAGGATATCACATCCCTGAAGACTTCTTTTCTCTAGAACATACTTCTCCACTTTTTTCAAGAAACCATTTCCAGTCCCCTCACCATCCTGGTCCTTCTCCATAAGACATACTCTAATTTGTCGATTTTTCCTATTGAGTGTGGCAAACAGAAATGAACACTATACTGTCAATGTTTTTGGACTAACTCAGAGTGAGGAGGAACTCTCACCTTTCTATTTTGAACACAAGGTCTCTCTTAATGTGCCCAGGAACTACCACTTTTTTGGCTGAGTAGCCCATTTAAACCTTTTTTCCCCCCACAGAAACTACAATCCATCCATGCTTTCCCATCCTGCAACTGTCAGTTTTGCTGTTGTTTTTTCATTTGAACCAGGAACTCTTAACCTTATATTTCAGACTATCCATTTGGCTGACCAGTGGAAGCAGCAAACATTTGTTCAGCCCATCCACTGTGCTAAGCTTTTCAACATTATCTCCTTTGAACCTGAGGTAGGTGCTATTATTCTATCGTTGAGGAAATGGAGGCAGACAGAGGTCAAGTAACTTGCCCAGGTCACATAGTAGGTTAAATTCAAATTCAGGACTTCCTGACTCCCATCTCAATACCCTATTTACTGTGTTACTTAACAACATATGGACCCTTTCTCAGAATAATATTTTTAATGCATATAATGAAATATGCAGGATCGCCAAGGAAAGCAATTATATTGAAATAGTAATCAAGATTTTAAAAAAACTTGTTCATGAATCCCAGGTTAATAATATCCTGATATAAACCAAATATATATAGTTTTACATTTATTCAAATGAAATTTTATCATATTAGGTTCATCCCATTATTCCAAATGGTCAGAATCCTTTCAGATCCTGACTGTGATCACAAAAATTATCCTTCCCAGCTTTGTGTCACATAAATATCATAAGGTTTCCAGCTAGGCCATCACCTAAATTACTGATAAAATGTTAAAATGCACAGAGCAAAACATATCTTTGGGACACACTCTCTTAGAGACATCTTTCCTAATTGACACTGACCCATTAGTGATACTCCTTTGGGTCTGTCATTCAACTGGTTCTGAATTCACCTCTCTGTATTATCACAAAATTCACATCTTTCTACACTGCCAAAAAAGATAGCATGATCTTAACAAACGATTTACTGACACTTTCAAAACTCAGTGCTGTGACATTTTCCTGATTTATCTATTTAGTTAATGTTTCAAGACATGTAGTTGCCTACGAATGTCTGTCCTTGGTGTAGCTAGGTGGTACAGTGAAAGAGCACTGGCCCTGGAATCAAGAGGGCCTGGGTTCAAATCCATCCTCAGACACTTGACATTTACTAGCTGTGTGACCTTGGGCAAGTCACTTAACCTCGACTGCCTCATCTCCCTCAAAAAAACAAAATACAAAAAACCAATAATGAATAATGAAGCCATACTTGTTATTCGTGATCACTGCTTCCCTCTACAAGTGCTCAAAAACTATCCTTTTTATCATGTCGTTCCAAAATTTTGTCAGGAAGTTAAGCTTACTGCTTTGTGATCTGTAGATTCTGAAATCCTCTGTTTTCAAAGATGACACCTATACTTTTCCAGTCCTACAGCACATCTCCAATTCACCAATATCTTTCAGAGATTATTAATAATGTCTTAGTAATCACAAATGCTAATAGAGTTCTGAACTGATCCTTTTTTTTAAGAACAATATAGAATGATGGAATAAGAGTTATGAAAATTTGCATATCCTTTAACCCAGTGGTTCTTCTATCAGACTAATACCATATCTCAAAGAGGTCATGGATAGGAAAGTAAACTGTCTATGAAAAAATATTCCTAGCAGCCCTATTTGTAAAAGCAATACAAAACAAAAACATTGGGAACAAAATTGCTCAATGATCTGGGAATGAAAGACCAAATTATGGTATATTAACAAAATGAAATGTTATCAAGCTATAAGAAATTATTAAAATGTTGAATCTGAAGAAATATGAGAAGAGTTTTTATAAATTACTGCAGAGTGAAGAAAACTGAACTGAATGGGGGAGAATATAACAGAGAGCAGATTGGGAGAAGGAGTATTCAATAGACTCGCTATTTTGGGGTGGTGGGTAGGGGAAAGATAGGTAGAAAATTTGTAACTCAAAATCTTGTGGAAATGAATGTTCAAAACTAAAAAAAACAAATATAAAAAATAAATCTGAAAAAAATTATCAAGTTAAAAAAATAGCCCCAAGTCACAATTATTTGATGGCATGCTTTATTCCAGTTTTTTTTTTCTGAGTTTCTTATTAGTTTTATGCTACAGCCTGCTCATCTCTAGCACACGCCTTTCAATTGCCTTCTGTGTGAAGTTATCTTTAGTTCTTCAAAGACAGCAGTGTGCCAGGCCTTGCTATCATGCAACAGTGGTAAAATGTTTATATTGGAAAGACTGGCACGAATAAGCTCCACTGTGCTACAGATATTCTCCATCCAGTTAGTCTTTCCTGTGTGAATGGATAGTATAAATCTGAACCTGGATTTCTTCTTTATGTGTTTGGTCAGGCCAAATTACACTTCTACCCACCTTTACTTTCTGTTATTTCCGGGGACTGAATTATTGGAATATGGGGTTCCACGACCATTGATGATAAAAAGAGAATGAAGTATATGCAGTTGACAAATCTGTTCCATTTCCCATCTTCTGTGGTTATCTTTCCAGTTCTACCACTAAATTTGCTTGGGATGAAATGACAGTCTTACAGTTCAGAGAATCACTCAATTTGAAAAACAGAATTAGGTTATTTTCTCAGAGTCAGTATTCATAGAAGTACAAATTATTAGATAAACACAGAAACAAAGAGGTTGATACAGTGTTCCATAACCCATTTTTCTTTTGCTAAAATTCACTCCAAGGGACTTGGTGATTTAAAAATAAAATTTGATTTCTCTTCCACTTTCATTTCTTATGATGATGTAATTTTATGGCACTAGTTACTCATAAGTTTATTACTTACTATAGGAAGTCCTACTTCTTATTTGTTCTAAATTTACCTTACCCAAATTTCAGAGCATAACCTTCTCATTCAAATATTTTGAAATTTCAAAAAGAAATCTTTTTTGTAACTCATGTCCCATTTTTTTGACCATCCCTTTTTTATTGCCCAGTAATACCTCTGATCATTCTAATTATCTTTCTCTAATCCTATTACATGTTTGTTGAAGAGTGATCACCAGAACTCAAAACAGTATTTCAAGCCTAGGCAGACTGAATTTTTACATTCACAAATGTGAGGAAGATGATATTCTACTTCTGCACATATGAAGTGTTTTCCTTTAGAGATCAAATGATTTGCCCCAGGACACAGTTGGGAAGGGAGGCAATCTGCTGATAATAAGGAAAAGAATCTACTGATTTTGTAATTCTATATTATTTTCACTAGTATTTTTTTTTACAAGGTCATATACTTGATGCCTGTGAACACACTTTTTATCCACTATTTATTTTTCTTGAGGACCCCAGAGTAAATGTTAATCTTAGGAGTTTCAAAAGTAATAGTTAAAGTTGAGGTTTCCTCTTCAATAGTTTGAGTTGCAATTTTATGACAATTCTCCCTCAAAGTAATATATATTTTCATCTTCTAATTTAACTGGGATCTGAGCTATAATGCCTAGTCATTTCTCTCTAAAATGCCTGCCAATTTTCAAGATGTACTTAGGTCTTCTTACTAGGTTATATATCTCTTATTTTGGATCATAAAATTCCATGTCAACATTAAGTTGCTTATTGATGCTTTGGAGGGATAACATTCACTAAACTTGGCTAGATTATGTTAAAGTACATAGAAACTGGGTTCCTTCGATGGTTTATGTTATACCTCAAATAAGGTAACATTCAATATTTTGGTATAATGAACATAAAGCATGTAAATGCACACTGAAAAACTTAGAAGCAATTCAAATAGAAAATAACTAGCCTATAAAACTCAGTTAATATATTTGGTTGGCAATGATAGCAGCAGTAGTTACAAGCATGGTACAAATTTCTATAAAATGCTCACATCAGCTAAAGACTACAATATTCTGTTACTCATATACACAACCATAAAGGAGAGGGTGAGGGACTATGCCTGACTAGATTATTACAAAACACAGAATACACCAGTTTACTCTGAGTTAAAAAAAAAATCACTAGAGAGTATTTCTCCGACAAGGCTGATTTAGACAGTAAACAATGATCTATACATATTATTGCAGAAAGGATATCCATGAGTTCTAGGTTAACAGGCTATAAAGCACATTTTTATTGCTTAAAACAGCAACTTAGTATACTGTGATGCAAAAGAGTTCTATTTTAAACTACTGCCACATTTAGAGCTGCATTTTCAATTTGTCAGACTATCTGGGGAAAAGATTTTCATAGCCTGATTAGTGGAAAGCAGAATCATAGAGAGAAAAAATTAATGTATCAATGGTATAGAAAAACTGGTAATACTTGAATCAAAAACAGAGAACTTGTATATTGGAACCATATAGAATGCTATTATATGACAGCATGATGATCTTGGCCTAACATCCTATTCCATTCTTTCTACTGACATAGCCACCACTCTGGTTCAAGCGCTTCATCCTCCCTCGTCTAGACAATTGTAATAGCCTCTTAATTGGTCATCCTGCCTCAAGTTTCTCTTTGCCAGTCCATGCTCTCTACACATTAACTAAAATGGTTTTCCTTAAGCATGGGTCTGACTATTTGACTCCCCAACTCAATAAATTTCAATGGTCTCTGCCTCTAAGATCAAATACACTCTCATCTGACATTTATATGGTCCTAACTTATCTTTCCAGCCTTATTATACATTACTTTCTGCCCTATATTCTATGGTCTAGCCAAACTTCCATTCTTACTGCCCCTTGCTTCCAAGGATGGTTCGTAACTATTACTGACTGAACAATTAACAAGCGTTTATGCACCAAGTACTATTACTATCTTAGGCCCTGGGAATACAAAGCTTAAAAAAAAAATCCCTGCCCTCAAGGAGCTTACATTCTATTGAAGGAGATAATATGTGCACATACAGATACAAAATAAATACAGGCAATGGAGGTGAGAGTGTCTCCATTCTTTGTGCTCTTGCCCTGTTTTGTTTCTGGAATGGACCCTTCCCTCACCTCTATTTTTAAGAATCCTTTAAAAAAAAAAATCTCAGGTCGAGCATTACCTTCAACATGCAGCCTTTTCTGACTCTTCCTCCCCGCCCTCCTACTGCTGGTGCTCTCACCTCCACTGCCTTGTATTCTGTACACATTTTTAATGCTGACTTTGTGTGAACTATATATAACCCATTAGCCTGAATGTTTTTGAATACCATAAAATTCAATAAAAGTTCTGAAATACTGGATGCCAATGCAAATATTGTAATTATTGCACACTTTCCATGTTGTGAGAAAATGATGTTTACCCATTTCAGGGCAACCTCTTTACTGAGAGACAATATAAAGTACTAAATTATTCACTAAGGAAGAAAAAGGGAAAACTCTTCTATCTAACCCAAGCTATTGCATTTAATGATGTACTGCCAATGAAGAGGAACAATATGAAAAAGACTTTCTGTTTCATGGAACACATTCTTATAATGTAGAGAAACAAAACTGAAATAAAAATTAAAGTTCAGTGTACAAATATATATCATTCATAGTCCGTCTTCATTTCTGCACTTTTCTCCTTTCATCCATATATACAAAGGAAAAAAAAATGCTGCTCAGACACAATGCAGTAACTAACAATTTTGGTACCCAAGGCAAGCAGCACAATATGTACCTTTGAATGAATTTTATAATTTATGCTATGAAAATAATATGCCAATACATGGTAGATTTTGTAGCTATTGGACCTTCTTCCACCAAGGTAGCTCAAATCCTTCTACAATTTACTAGAAAGGTCTTAAGGATCTCCTTTATCTCAAAAGGTTAACTGACTTGCTCATGGTCTTATAGCTAGTAAACATCAGAGCTGAGTTTTGAAGCTAGATCTTCCCAATTCTAAAACTAGCACTATGAGCACTATGAAAAACCACCTCTCATGAAATAATACAGGAAGAAATTAAGATAAATTCAGTGAAGCGGGAGAAGAAACCCTGCAACACCCAGTGCCCCAGGACACTGTAAAGCAATTGCAGGACCAGCTCTGGTTGGGGGATACAAGACAAACTAGAAAAGAATTGATCCAAGGAGGAGTTTGCCTGTTATGTGACCACTTGTGGGGAAGAGGCAGCATTTGGTAGTTTTTAACTAATTGGTTTTTTAGATCTTTATTTGTTTTTCTTTTAATTTTGGGTATATATACTATAAATACTATATATAAATAAATGCTATAAATATTATAATTTATTTTTAATTTTAACTAATTCTTGACAACTATTTCTTAAGCTTAGTTGTTTATATGCTTCTGAAGGATCAAATACATAAAATTAAAATGTAGCAACTTTAAATTTCCACAACCTTCTAAAATGATTACCTAAAAGTTTTGTGCCTTTTTAAATTGTGAAGATCTGAGGAAAACTTGCAGTTGCCTCACTCTATTTCATTTAGACACTATACACATGTGTTTTGTAGTCATATTCAATTATGTCCAACTGTGTGACCTTTTAAAGAATTTTCTTGACAAAGAGACTGGAGTGCTTTGTTATTTCTTTCTCCAGCTTATTTTATAGATGAGGTAAACAGGGTGTCCAAAGTCACACAACTAGTGTCTGAGGCTAGATTTGAATTCAAGAAGAAGAGGCTTCTTGACTCCAGGCTTAGCACTCCATCCACTGTGACAACAATCTGTCTCATACACATATATATACACGTGTGTGTGTGTGTGTGCACATGCATGCACCAAAATGTTTGTTTGGCATAGTTCTAAAAAAATGCTCATTGTTTGTCAATAGGCAATGTGAAGCAACTGCCAGTGACATGAGAAAGGCACTTGCTTGCCTTCATAATGTGGGGCAAGAGGTAACACACGATGATGATCATGAAGATGATATATAGCACTATAATGTAGCAATTGACCTTGAGCCACCCATATTCATATGTGAAAACAGAAGGGCCATTGCTGCCATATTAAGAACCAGTACCCTTTCCTTATAAAGGACATCAGATATTAAAACTTTCCATAATGAACTAGTTCAGTACCTTCTGTGCTATAAAAGGAAGTGGTCATGATGCTCTACCACCAGCAATGATGTTAATGATAATAATTTTTATTATTTTGCTCATTTATCAAAAGACATGGGAAGTTTTCATAATTTATTATTTTATTCAAAAGAAAATGATCCAGTACTCCACAGGTGATAAAAGTGTACACTGACCAGATGATCCATTTGAGCGGACAGCCCTATATGCCAACAGTAATGGAAGAGGAGGAAAAAAAGGAGATAAAGAAGAATAGGAAGACACTGAAGAGGACAATGAAGCCAGTGAAGAGAAGTGAAAAAGAAAAATATGAGAAAGAAGACAATCCTCCTAAACCACTATACATATACTAAATCTCCTTGAATAAGAACAAAATCAAAATGGATTAATCAAATTTACTTATGTTGACCTGCAGCCCTAAATGGGAAGAATTTTCATGGAAGCAGAATTAAATTTGCTTTAAAAAAAAATAAATTTATTTATTTATTTTTAGTTTTCAACATTCACTTCAATAAGCTTTAGAGTTTTAAATTTTCTCCTTCTCCTTCCCCTCCCCTCTCTCCAAGATGGCATGTAATCTGATATAGGTTCTACATACACATTCATATTAAACATATTTTCACACTAGTCATATTGTAAAGAAGAATTAGAACCAATGGGAGGAATCACAAGAAAAAAGAAACAAAATAAAACAAAGAGAGAGAAAGAAAGAGAGAGAGAGAGAGAGAGAGCAACCAAATAGTATGCTTCAATCTGCATTCAGACTCCATAGTTATTTCTCTAAATGTGGATTGCATTTTCCATCATGAGTCTTTTGGAGTTGTCTTAGATTCTTGAACTGTGGGGAAGAGCTAAGTCTATTAAAATCAGTCATCACATAATGCAGCTGTTACAGTGTACAATGTTCTCCTGGTACTGCTTACTTCACTTAGTATCAGTTCACATAAATCTTTCCAGATTTTTCTGAAGTCTGACTGCTCATCATTTCTTAAAGCACAACAGCATTCCATTACATTCATATACCACAACTCGTTCAGGCATTCCCCAATTGATGGGCATCTCCTCAATTTCCAGTTCTTGGCCACCACAAAAAGAGCTGTTACAAATATTTTTGTACATGTGAATCTTTTTCCCACTTTTATGATCTCTTTGGGATACAGACCTAGAAGTGGTTTTGCTAGGCCAAAGGGTATGCACGGTTTTATAGTCCTTTGAGCATATTTCCAAATTGCTCTCCAGAATGATTGTATCAGTTCACAACTCTATTAACAATGTATTAGTGTCCCCATTTTCCCACATCTTATGCAACATTTATCATTTTCCTGTTTTGCCTAATTTAGCTAATCTGATAGGTGTGATATAGTTTTGATTTGCATTTCTCTAATAAACAGTGATTTAGAGCATTTTTTCATATGACTATAGATAGATTTAATTTCTTCATCTGAAAGCTGCCTGTTCATATCCTTTGACCCTTTATCATTTGGTGAATGATTTGTATTCTTATAAATTTGACATCTGTATACATTTTAGAAATAAGGCCTTTATCAGAGACACTAAAAAAATGTTTCTCAGTTTTAACAGAATTTAATTTGAAAAAAAATAAAATTGTATTTATTGAAGCTGTCCAATGCTGAAAGGGCTCCCTTAAGAGACCCTGGGCTTTCTCTCATTAGAAGCCTTCAAAAAGAAACCTGATAGATACTTTTGAGAATGCAACAGAAGGAATTCCTCGATACAAACAGGTTGGGTTAGACTTTTTATACTCATGACCCCTCCTTTAGGGCTTCTTAAACTATGGATCATGATCCTAAGGTTGCTAGAGAATCATGGAGGCCTCTTCTATGATCCTATGTTTTTTTTTAAAAAATGTTTTTATTTTCTCTACAAAGAAGAATACTCAGACTGCGAATGATGGAATAAAAATGATTACTAGGAAATTAAATCCCAAATTAGTGAGAAAATGGTAAAAGACTTCTGTATCTTTATTTCACTTGACCCACATGAACCTGAAATTATGATGGCCATCTGTCATTAATCTAGATAAGAACTTTGGCAAATGATATAGTTGCCACAGAATCAGAAGAAAGCAAATACTGTTCCAATTTTCCAAAAGGGAAGAAGCTAGGTGCTTCGAGCAATAAGCTAGTGGATTTGCTGTCATTTTTGGTATAATGTAAGATTAAATATGAGTGTTTTAAATAGTTTGAAGTGATCACCAATAATTTGAATGGGTTGACTAAAGAAAAGTTGGCAGAATAACCTCATTTTCTTTTCTGACTGGATCTGATGAACTGCTCTACTAGCCTTGGGAATGATATGGACAAAATATATATCTGGATTTTAGTAAGGCTTCTGATAAAGTATCTTGAGATATACTTGATCAAGTGTATTGAGAAAATCAGCTTTGTGATTCATGATATGATAATAATAAAAGAAGTAAAACAAATTCAGTAGAGAATAGTAGGTAGAAATCAGGTTTTGGAGTCAGGAACACCTACCTGCCCTTGACATAGGCTGTGAAACTCTTGGAAGACACTTAACTCCTCAGTGCTCTATGCAACTGTCTAAGACCCTAATAGGTACAGTAGGTGCAATATGCATTGATTGATGGAACTTTTTACATCAACAACACTTCAGGTCAAGTTTTAAAAAAAAGATATCCTGGGGGTGGAGCTAAGATGGCAGCGTAGCAGCAGCAACACATCGCAGCTCTCACATAGCTACCCCAAAATACCCATAAAATAGGACTCTAAACCAATCCTGGAACTCCAAAACGCACACAAAGATACTTCCCACTAAAGTCAGCTCAGCTACGAGGAACC
>CM053584.1:320933478-320957903 GCA_028627135.1 Pseudochirops cupreus | reverse complement strand
CTGACTTTAGTGGGAAGTATCTTTGTGTGCATTTTGGAGTTCTAGGATTGGTTTAGAGTCCTGTTTTATGGTTATTTTGGGGTGGCTATGTGAGAGCTGCGATATGTTGCTGCTGCTACGCCGCCATCTTGGCTCTGCCCCCAGAGTGAATTCTTAATGAACCAAAAAATAGATGTAATTCCAAAAGATATAACAGATCACTTTGAGGTAATTACAAAAACAAAATAGTTAAGTCCAATTACATAAAATTAAAAAGCTTTTTCGTGAATAAAATTAATGTGGTATAAAAAAGGGAAGCTATCAACTGGGAAAAATTCCTGGTGTCAACTATATCTGAAGATGTATAGGGAACTAGGAAAAACATATATGACCAAAAACCTTGCCTTAGTAGATAAGTCATTAAACGTTATTAACAAACAACTAGATGATACATTGGATAGAGTACTGGACTTAGAATGTGAAAGACCTGGGTTTGAATCCTGCCTCAGGAATTTACTTAATTGCGTGACCCTGGGTAAATTGCTTAACCTCTCAGCCTCAGTTTCTTCACTTGTAAAATGGGAATAATAATAGTATCTACCTCCCAGAGTTGTTGTGGGGGCCAAATATAATAATATATATAAAGCATTTTGCTACCCTTAAAGTGCTACATAAATTACAAATGTTTCACAGTGTTCAAAAGAAGAATTGCGAACTATTAATCATGTGAAAGAATGCTCTAACTCGTATGTAATAGGATTGTAAGCTTATAGATGTAGATCTGGTGGAGACCTCAGAGGCCTTCTAGTCTAACCCCCTCATTTTAAGGATGAGGAACCTGAAACCCCAGAGGTTACCTGAGTTACCCAATATAATCACTTGTAATCACTCGTGAGCACCTGAGGAAGTATTTGAATGTTAGTCTTCTGACGCCAGAACCAGTGTTTATTCAACTATGCCACAATAAGGGAAATTAAAAATAAAAACTATTCTAATGTTTCACTTCACATCCAGTAAATTGGCACAGATGACAAAAGATGGGAAGAGTTAGTGCTGGAAGGCTATGGAAATATGACCACACAAATAAACTGTTGTTGGAGCTGAGAATCATTCTTTCATTCATTCAGTAAATTAATTTGAAACTATGGGGAAAAATGATTGAGTTGTCTACACTCTTTGACCCAGAAATTCCATTGCTGACCATATACCCCAAGGACGTCAGTTACAAAAAAACAAAGAAAAAAGAAAAAAAAAGAAAAGCTCATCTGAACCATAATATTTATAGATGTACAAACAAAGTAGATGCCCATTGATTCTGGAATGGTTAAACAAGATGTGGAACATGAATGTAAAGGGATATTACTATGTTGTAAAAAATGATAAGTATTTTGAGTAGTGACATAACCAGCAGTGTTGCTATGGAGAACACAGTTGACTAACTGGCCACCTTAATCCTTTCTATTCACTTTTCTCTTCTGAAAGTGGGTGGAGCTATATTCTCAAGCCATACCAGTGTTCTCCCATATGCCTGGTTCAAGGTGTGACCTTCTCTTTGGTCACCATTCTCTCCTCCCTGATCCTTCCTTTCCCTTGCATCAAAGACTAGAGATGTAATTGTCCATAGCCTATTTTAACAAGTAATTCATTTTTAGCCTTGGGATGATAGAATGGTCCTCACTATACAAAGCCCCTTTCTGCACTCTTTTATGGAAATTGTATTAGACAAAATGGTATTAATAAGATCATAACAGCACAGATCTCTCAGATATAAAATTTCCCAAGATTTATGCAGAGGTTTAACTTTACGCCCTTATTTAAGCCTCTTCTCTCTCTGCCACAGATGTTTTCCTCCTGTTCCTGCCCCTTCTTCAGTCCTCATCCTCTGTCTTTGTCTCTGTTCATCTCCTCCTACAGACTATGTCACTTTCCCAAAACTATGGGGAATTACTCAGCATTGAGACGGTTCAAATCTATTTCAGATCTGAGGGGAACATGCCCTTCTGATCTACAAATACCCAAATTCTAGTCAGTTTTTGAAACCTTATTACACAGAGAAGCATGAGAAGATATATACAAACTGATGTAAAGTGAAGCAAATAGAACCAGGAAAACAATATGCACAATCACTAGAATTATGTGTCTGGAAAGAATAGCAAAAATAAAATATTTGAATGCTATGAGATGATAGTGAACAAATTCTGTCACCTGAAAGAGATATGAGAAGGATCCTCCCTCTGCTCCTTTGCAACCATGGGTAACAGTGGGAGATATTCACTACTCCTAACATCAGACATTTTCAAGGTTTTTGTTAGTGTTGCTGGACTTCCCTTTGTACATTTTTTATTTGTTGTTGTAATGAAATGCTCTTTGACTACGGGAATGGAAATACACTGAGAAATGTAAGTTAAATAAATGTAAAATATGTCAATAACTAATTTTTTTGAAAAGAAAGAGTAAATCTAAGTGTGAGGTTTATTGGTATTAATTTGTTTGGATTTTCTTCCTAGGAGGTTAACATATTAGTTTTGTCTAACTCTAAATAACTGATAAATTATTTTATGAGGTGTAATTTTAAAAGAAATCAAGTTTTTATTATGTATAATAAGTACTTGAGTGTCTGTGAAATGAATAGATCTTATTTTTTGATTGATTACTGATTAGAGGTTAGGGTTATGAAGAATATCAGAGGAAGTGTATTAAAATTAAATCAGTTGTTTATTTAAGTACCTTTATTTTCACAAAATGTCAGAAATGCTATCCTTAGCCCTGAAATTCATCTTTTTTAAACTAAAATGTAAATATGAATTTAATACTTAAAGTAGTGGCATGCATAGCATATACCAGATTAAAAAAAATAAAAGTCAGGTCTTAAATCAGCACTATAACAAAAACTTAATAAGCAGTTGTCTCTGTGAAGAAATGTCATAGGTATTGTAAAGTAAATCAATAGACATATTACCATTTAATGAGTAGTTATAGTCTTAAGACATTACCAATGTGGAGAGTGAAGGACTTGTTTTGATAATTTAAAAGATTTATACGTGTAAGTACTTTCTCAAAGGACAGAAGTTGTAACTCCTCCTTACCTTCTCATCCTGTTGGTTTCATATATGCTTCCTGGAAAATCTTCCATAGAAGATCTATCTTCACACGTTGGAAGTTGGCTTTTCATTCTTTTAATATTTCCGTCCAACATTATGGACAGTGTTGTACACCTGTAGCTTCCCATCTTTGCAAAGAAGCAAGGGGAGATGGCTTCTCATAGCTCTTCCTGGGGGCAAGATTTGGTCATTATCACTCTATATTATAGAATTTAGTTTCAGTTGTTTTGTTGTGTTTTTTCCATTTATTGTCTTTCCCCACAACATGCCTGGTCCACCTCCTTGTTGGATATACGTATCTTTGGCATAAAGGAGAAAGGAAAAAATGGAATGTAAAGTAAATGACATTATGTGTGGAAAAAAAAACACACGAAATGAGTTATTAAGCCTGATGTAGTATCCATGGTAGATTAAGCATTTTAATCTCTTTTCAAAATGAGAATTATTACCACTTTTTTGATTAATTACTTTGTCTGGAACTTGAGGAATTATTATTGCTACGTGCTGTTTTTCCACACCCAAAAAAATTTCTGACTCTGTCTTTGCTATTGTTGTTTTACTGATGCTTTTGTTTTTATATCACACTCATTTCTGAATATTCCTCCCACTCCCATACTCAGTAAGCCTTCCTTTGTAACAAAATTTAAAAAAAGAAAAATGTGAAAAATAATTTAGCAAAATCAACCAACACCTCAACCATGTCAGGTAGTGTATGCAAGATTCCATACCCATATCCCCATTTCCCTCCAAGGAAAGTACATTTTTAAACTCATTATTATCTTCCAATATTTCATTTCATTGTTTCATCTCTTTACGTTATTATGGACATTATCTATACTGTTTTCTTAATTTTTTTCGTTTTACTTTGAATCACCTCCTTTGAGTTTTCCTCGTACTTCTGAATAGTTTATGCTCATTATTTTTATGATACAGTTAAATTGATATGCTACAATTTGTTTTGATGTTCTGGTTTTCTCCAAGCACCCCAGGTCATTGTGCCATTGCCTTGGTAGCACAATTTTATGATAGCTTTTATCTCTATGTTGTCCTATAAATATTTTACCATTGAACGATTTTTCTGGTATGATCTCAGGGTTCTTGTTAGATTATACATACTCAGCAAGGCAGCTCATGACTGTTTTTGCATGTAAAACACATGTCTACGTGAAGATGTCAGCATGTAACTCAAACCTGAATTTTTATCACCATAACCAAAGTAAATGATGTTTTAGGAGTATTTTTAATTTCACAAAACACTAGATATCATATATGTGTGTGTGTGTGTGTGTGTGTGTGTGTGTGTGTGCGTGTGTGTGTATTATTTCATTTGACTCATAGTAACTCTGTGAGTTAGGTTCATAGGTACTATGATTCTTACTTTATAGATGAGAGGCTGAGGTCCATAGAGATTAAGTGATTTGCCTATGTTCATACAACTATCAGATATTGAATCAGAGCCGCTGTCTCTCCTAAGTTCGTGTCAAATGCTTATCCATTCTACACCATTCTACTTCATACTTAGGACTATGGAATATGCCAGGAGACTAGAAATGTATTTTTGACATCATCTTGACCTCAACTAAATGAGTCATTCTTTGGGTTAGGCATTTTTCAGTTGCTTATGCAGAAGAGAACTTGCATGCCTTAGGAATTCTGTTACTCAAGTATTATGCCAATGGGAGGTCATAGAAGATACCTTCTATCTATTCATTTTTACCATTTTCTTGACAAAGTTTTGGAAACCACCAGGAATATGTCAACCTGACAGTTTCTAAGCCTACTGGCAGTCAGGTTACATAGATTAGTTTAACTTATTACCTAGGTGATTAAAAACAAATGGATATAGGATAGTCAACAATGCACAAGAAAGTTCTTCAAGGGGAGATTACTATCTCCATGTCCCCTCACTCTCAAAATACACCTGCAGCCCTTGGGTCAAGTAGTTTGGATACTGCCTTCCTTAGTCCAAAGATAGCATGCTGCTACTTTAATTAGTCAGCAAGGGAGTGTGATATTTGAGCTGGCCACTGTTGCTTCTTTACTTGAAGTATAAGCCAAATGAACTTAACTTTTCTGTGGCCAAGCATATGATAGCTTCCTTAAAGGAAAACCTGCTGGCCACCAGAATGTGTTCAACCTAACCTAGCCTGCTCTTCCTACTATAAGCAAATGCTTCCTTCAGTGTCATTGCTAAGCAGTTTGAATTAGCCTCTTGCTGGACAGACCCAGAATTCATGGGATTAAATGGAACTTTGATTAAAATATTAATATATAAAATAGAAATTCTTTACCTAATTTATGAGATTTCTACTCTTATCTACCACACACACACACACACACACACACAGTTGATGGTCTAATCAATTCAATGAATACAGAGGTTAAGCTTGCTTTCAATACAGAACTTATTTTATCAAGAAAAAAAGTTAAGGGAGCAGCTAGGTGGCACAGTGAATAGAGCACCAACCCTGGAGTCAGGAGGACCTGAGTTCAAATTTGACCTCAGACATTTAACACTTACTAGCTGTGTGACCTTGGGCAAGTCACTTAACCTAATTGCCCTGCCCTCCCCCCTGAAAGAAAGAAAGAAAGAAAGAAAGAAAGAAAGAAAGAAAGAAAGAAGTTAAAAGAAATAAATCAAGTGCTCCTATGTAACCACCTCCTAAACCTCTTCCTGATTGCACTTCTAGAACTTCAGGCATGATTGAAAATAATAAGGAGTGTTGGCATACTGACTCAGGTCTGACAACTAGAAATAGGGGAAAGCAAGGAAGATGATGAGAGAAATGGAGTTATCATCTCACAGATTGATAGGATTCACAATAGCTAGCAGTTATCTAATTCATTAAATTTCTATTGTATCTGCTACACATACCCACACACACACACACACACACACACACACACACACACACACACACACACAGAGTTTTGTGGTCCAATCAATTCAGTGAATACAGAGGTTAAGCTTGCTTTCAATGCAAAATGTATTTTATCAAGAAAAAAGTTAAGGGGGCAGCTAGGTGGTGCAGTGAATAGAGCACCAACCCTGCAGTCAGGAAGACCTGAGTTCAAATGTGGCGTCAGACATTTAACACTTATTAGCAATGTGACCTTGGGCAAGTCACTTAACCCCAATTGCCCTGCCTTCGCCCCTCCAAAAAAGCAAAATAAGAATAATAATAATAATAAATAATAACATAGTTCCTACTTTCCCATTGTTAGCCATTTGTTGTCTCATTCCTCTGGTATCAGAGCCTCAGGATGACAGAGAGAGAAAGAGAGAGAGAGGGAGAGAGAGAGTGTTCTCTGTGGTCTTTGTTGCTGGCCTCTTATTCTCTGACAAGTATCAGCTACTCTAGTGATAGCCCTGGATACCCACTTCCCCATGGAAGCCCGACATGGAAAGGTCTGTAAAAAGAAGAGAGTAAAATCAACATGAAGCCTTCTGCTATACAAATCATGTTCTGCTTTTGATTATCAAGGGGATTCTGCTTTTATTGGAAGGAAGAATTCACAGAAACAGACTCATGGTGAGGGCAGAGAGGGACAACCAGCCTTTACATGCCTGGGATACCAGACACTTCTCTACACCATTTCCCTATCTTTCTCTGTGTCTCTGTCTGTCTGCCTGTCTGTCTGTTATCTCCATCCTCCCTCCTTCCTGTCTCTGTCTTTCTCTCTCTCTCTCTTTTATAAAAAAAAATAACAGGGCTTAAGGCAAAAAAATAAGGTGGCGGAAGAAAGATTTAACTCAAATTTGTCAGGAGGTAGAGAGTGGAAAAATGTAACACTGAAGAAAATTGGAGGAAAAAAGACAGTTCTGCTCATGGAACTAAAAAACAAAATTTAATCCTTTCTAAAAAGGAAGAAGATAGATTGTCTGACAAGGAAGGATAAAGTGTAAATCAAAAATAAGAGAAGACAAGTGGTTGTAACTCACTATACACATTTGTTTACTTGCAAACAGAAATAGATTGGTTTATTGTCTTCCTTGGGTATGTATCTAAGACATAACCAAAAACCTCTCAAGACTTGCCCATATCAGATGATACAAGTTAGGGAGTAACTGATACTGACAGAGGGAACCTAGAAAGTATTGCCAAAAGACTGCAAAGTGTTGGGCAAGTAACTAATGTCTATACAGGTACTGGAGAAAAAATGATTTGGGAAGTCAAAGTGATCTAAAAGTGAGATTTGGATTTCTGAGCTATGGATTAAAATAGAAGAATCACAAGTCACTAGAAATGGATGAATTGTGTATCTAACAAAGACTGGTAAAATGTGTGTATGTGTGTATCTATCTATATCTGTATCTATATATACACACATACATATATACATATATGTATATAT
This sequence comes from Pseudochirops cupreus, assembly GCA_028627135.1. NCBI lineage: Eukaryota > Metazoa > Chordata > Mammalia > Diprotodontia > Pseudocheiridae > Pseudochirops > Pseudochirops cupreus. The sequence continues at coordinate 320,950,467 of CM053584.1, read as the reverse complement.
GTATGTGTATATGTATATGTGTGTGTGTATTATCTTCAATATCAAATCAGAAAGATTTAAATTTTTTAAAGTATAGAAGAGAAACAAAAGTGTCCAAGTATATCCACTAAGCTAGATAATACAGGGTAGTGGTTCTTAATCTGGGGTCTATGAACTTAAAAAAAAATGTTGATAAACATTTTAGTGACTGATTTCCTTTGTAACACCTGAGAAGGCATCCAGACTACCAAAAGAGCCTGTGACACAAGAGAAAACTAAGAATCTTTTTCATAGACAGTAGTTACCCGTAAATTCACAGGACATAAAAATCAAGAAAGAAACCAGTAGTCAAAAGACAGGTGGCCTCTGATATCTATACACAAATGCCCAAAGTTTAGGCAATAAGCAAGAGAAACAAGCAAGAGAAACTCTAGCATTAAGAGTCAAACTTGGGCAGGGCAGAGCCAAGATGGCTGCTAGAAGCAGGAAAACTCCCTGAACTCCCTCCATAACCACCTCAAATACCTATAAAATATGACTCTATACAAATTTTAGTGCTATAGAACCCACAAAGTGATAGAGAGAAACAAATCTTCTGCTGAAGGCAGCCTGGCAGGTGGACAGGAAGAGTCTATCACAGCAGCTCACTGGGAGCCGAGCCCAGCCCCATGTGAGCCCATCATTTTAGCCCCAGGGCGGCCCCAACCAGTGACTGCAGCAGACTTCAGGAGAATGGATCACCAGCAGCAGTGGAGGTTTCCAGAATTATCAACCCATAAATGCAAAATAAAAAATGAGAGGCCACTGGAGAACTCTGTTGGAACTGGGGGGGATAGAGGAGCTGGTCAGGCCTCTTCCCCTCCCCTCCCAGCTAGAAGTGGCGGAAGTGTGGTGGCCCTGCAGCCACCTCCACATGGCTGCTTCAGAGCTCCTGGCCTGCAGATCCTAGGGGTACCAAGCAAACATTCAGGGGCTAAGTGCTCTTGCCTTAACCTGCCTGAATCTGGATTGTGATCTTGGGTGGAGGTCCTGAGGTGTGTGACAAGTGAGCCAGAGTTTGTCGGAGTTCCAGGATGGTGCCCTCCTAATAGCTCCAGCAGCTGTGAAAATCCCAGCAATTTGGGACAAAGCTCTTCCCTCTGGAAGCAGAGTGCTACTGTGGCAAAGAGCTCAAACGTCAGGTAATTGAGTGGTAACATCAGCAAGCAAAGGAAGCAAAGCAAGCACAGAAATTCAACTTTAGATTTTTTGGGGGGGAGGGACAAAAAGGATCAACCCATGGAACGGGAGGAAGACAATGAAGTCAGAACTCCTGCACCAAAAGCTTCTAAGTAAAATATGAGGGCAGCTAGGTGGCACAATAAATAGAGAACTGGCCCTGGAGTCAGGAGGACCTGAGTTCAAATCCAGCCTCAGACACTTAACACTTACTAGCTGTGTGACCTTGGGCAAGTCACTTAACCCCAATTGCCATGACCTGCCTCCTCCAAAAAGAAAAAAAAATGAACTGGTTACAGGCCATGGAGGTACTCAAGAAGGATTTTGAAAATCAAGTAAGAGAAGTGGAGAAAAAATTGGGAAGAGAAATGAGAATGATGCAAGAAAATCATGAAAGCAGAGTCAATAACCTAACTGAAGAAAATAACACCTTAAAAAATAGATTAACTCAAATGGCAAAAGAGGTCCAAAAAGCCAATGAGGAGAAGAATGCCTTAAAAAGCCAAATTTGCCAGATGGAAAAAGAATCTGAAAAGCTCACTGAGGAGAATAATTCCTTCAGAGTTAGAGTGGAGCAAATGGAAGATAATGACTTTATGAGAAATCAAGATACTATTAAACAGATCCAAACAAATGGAAAAATAGAAGACATTGTGAAATAACTCATTGGAAAAACCAATGACCTGGAAAATAGATCCAGGAGATCTATTCAGGAGAGATCATTTTAAAATTACTGGACTACCTGAAAGCCATGACCAAGAAAAGAACCTAGAAATCATCCTTCAAGAAATTCTCAAGGAAAATTGCCCCAATATTTTAGAACCAGAAGGCAAAATAGAAATTGAAAGCATCCACTGATCGCCTCTTGAAAAAGATCTCCAAAAGAAAACTCCTAGGAATATTATAGCCAGGTTCTGGAGATCTCAGATCAAGGAGAAAATATTACAAGCAGCCAAGAAGAAACAATTTGAATATTGTGGAAACACAATCAGGATAACACAGAATCTAGCAGCTTCTGCATTAAGGGATTGAAGGGCTTGGAATATGATATTCTGGAGGTCAAAGGAGCTAGGATTAAAACCAAGAATCACCTACCCAGAAAAACTGAGTATAATTTCAGGGGAAAATATGGTCATTCAAGAGGACCTTCAAGCATTCTTGAAAAAAAACCAGAGTTGAATAGAAAATTTGACACTCAAATACAAGAAGCAAGAAAAGCATGAGAAAGCAAACAGGGAAAAGAATTCATAAGGAACTTACCATAGTTGAACTATATAGGAGGGTATATGGGTGTATGAATACATATGTGATGTATGTATATATGTGTACAGGTATACAAAGACAGAGAGCTCAGGATCAATTGAATAAAAAGGGATGGTATTTAAAAGGTGAAATTGAGAAGTGAGAGAAGAATATGATGAGAGGAGATAGGGAAAGACAGAATGGGGTAAACTATTGCATATAGAAGAGGCAAGGGATAACTGTTACAATTGAGGGGAAGAACAGCAAGGAAAAACGAAATGGGTCAACCTTACTCTCGTTGAATTTGGCTTAGGGAGGGAATGACATACATTCTGAATTGGGTATCTTGCCCTACAGGAGAGTAGGGGGAAAGGGGATGAGAGGGGGGATGATGGAGAAAAGGGTAGGTTGGGGGGGGAGGGTAGAAGCACACACTTTTGAAAAGGGATAGGGTCAAAGTGGAGAATAGAACAAGCGGTGGGGAGGGCAGGATAGGATGGAGGGAAGTATAGTCAGTCTTTTACAATATATCCATTATGGAAATGTTTTTGTGTAACTACGCATGTACAACCTATATTGAATTGCTTATCTTCCCAGTAAGGGTGGGTAATGAGGGAGGAAAGGAAAGAATCTGGAATTCAAAGTTGTAAACTCAAATGTTTAAAAAAATTATTATTGTTATTATTTACATGCAACAGGGAAATAAGATATACAGGCACTGGGGTATGGAGATCCATCTTGCCCTACCAGAAAGTAGGAGGAGGGATAGGGGAGGATATAGGAGAAAGCAGATTGGGGGAGGGGGTATACAGTGGGATCACTCTTTTGGGGTGGTGGGTAGGGGAAAGACGGGGAGAAAATTTGTAACTCAAAATCTTGTGGAAATGAATGATGTAAACTAAAAATAAACATAAAATTTAATTAAAAAAAAAAGAGTCAAACTTGACTTCATGGTTAATACCAAGAATGGTGGGATTAAACTCATGACTAGACTATGACTGTAGATAGATATACATTATTCAGTGAAACAAGTAAAAGCAGGAAATGGAAATGAATTGTATATTTAGTTAAGGAAATACAGGAACCAAAGTAGGAAAGCAAGGTGAAGAGTGTTTGGGTGAGGATCAATGAAGAGACAAACAGAAGTCACAAGAGTTTATGCCGTAGACTCCCAGGGCAGAAAGAAGATATTTGCAAGTGGAGCCATTTGAGGTTGTTTTGCATATAAATAACCAAGCATTATTTCAATATATTGATATTTCATAGAAATTGCTGCACATGGCACCAACATTTCTGAATCAAATGAGGTTTTTTCTATTTAGTAGTTAGGTAAGGAACTAGATTTAGTATTCCAAAAATTTTGTGTAGTTTAAGCTATTAAAGATTAAAACTACACTATGACTTTTGGTATGCCTCATATATTAAAAAAAAAAAACAATTGCTTTGATGTAATGGGCATGGTTTTTTGAAGTATTTCTGTTTACTTGTTAAAAGCATCTTAATTTTCTCTGTAGAAATTCTTGTCTTGCCAAAATATTCTGCATGTAAACTTTTATGATGTCATTTCAACTTATTAAGTTTTTCTACAACTAAAGTATTTGTGCAAAGGAAATGCGATGGCTTTTCATCTCCATTGATAATAGTGTTTGTGAATCACAGTGCTAAATGTATGCAAGTCAAGTCAACAAGTATTTATTATACTACTGTGTTCAGGATTGGAAATAAAAAGAAGGGCAAAAATATTCCCTGTCTTCAAGAAACTGACATTCTAATCAGGTGGAAAACGTGAATAATTATGTAAATATAAGCTAAATACAAGGTAAATTTGAAGTAGTCTCAGAGGGGAGACACTAACAGATCACATTTCCTGGATTCAGACTTTTTACTTAATTTCTATATTTCTGCTACTTAAACTGTCTCTAGCATCTCTACTTATACTAGTTTTTAGCTACTGCTGTGTACTTTTTTCTTTAAATCATTTATGTATCTTTCCTTCACCAAAGAATATTGGTTTACTTAAAATAGAGACAAGTAATTTAGACAAATTTAACTTTAATTATTAAAATTGTAAATGATTATAAATATTCTTGAGTAATTTCAGTTTTTTAAGTTGTAGCTTTATTACATTGCACTTACCAGCATGAATGACATTTGAGAACTATAAATATAAATGTATATATATATTACTTTTAACTTTGATACAAAGACTGTCTGATCTCAAGTTTATATATCTCACATTCAAAATCAGCCAGCAATTTAAAAACGTAACTCACCTCTGTAATGGGTCTAATGCTGGCTAATAGCTCTATATTGTGTCCATGTCAAAATTAAATGTCCAAACTCAAATATGGCCTCATTTGTATATGCCCTGCTAGGTAATTGCTGTACCTCATTCACTTTCAACTGTAGTGAATTCAGCATGTTAGTCTCACTTTTGATAACTTTGTCTTTATTTTCGTTGAAAAAAACTATATTTTTATACAAAAATTTCACTAAAAATATACAATAATTTTGGCCATTGTTTCCCATCTCCCTGAGAAGATTTCTTATTGTCCTCTTTAGAGATGGAGTATGCCATACAATTTGGAAAAAAAAAATCTATCTTGAGCAAAGGTTACAACACTCATTTTCAGCTATATTGTAGAGGAAATTCTTCTTAGGTGAGGTGATCTCTTTCCAATTTGATGTTCTGTGATACTGAGAAGAATAGTATTACAGACAAGGGAACCATCATGAGCAGATATATGGACTTAGGAATTTGCCAACATTCTTAGGTATCAGTGAGTAGACTAATCTGGATGGAGTAGGAGGTTTGTGTTGGGCAATCATGGAACATAATATTTAATGTGATCATAGGATCCAAGTTAGAGAATTGGACCTGACGTCTAGGGTTATCTAGATCAACTTTTTCAATTACAGAACTTAATTCTCCAATGGTTAAGTGACCTGCCTAAATTAGGACTAAGTAGTAGTCCTAATCTGATTTGACCATAGGTCTTCAGATTCAAAATCTAGAGTTCTTTCCAGTCAGACCCACTCTGTCTCCTTAGGGCCAGCTTGTGGAAGGCATTGAATTCCGTGAGGAGTTTTTACTTTAACCTGTGAGCAATGGGAAACTAACTGAAGGATAATGAGCAGAGGAATAATAAGAATCCTATTATGCTAGGCACTATGCTAAGCACTGTGGACACAAGTGTGAAAAAAATTAAGCAATGCCTTCTAATTCACCAGGAGCTTACATGATGAAGTATGGGTTTAGAAAAGTTGTTACACAGTGGTATGCAGAAAAGTGAGAAAGTGGGCAAAGGAAGACTCAAAAGAATCCAGGTAAGAAATTGTTGTAGTAATTTGGGTATGAGTTGATGAAGGCTTAGACTAGCATAATGACAGTGGTATCAGAAAGAGAGGGACAAATAAGACAGTTTTGAGGAGGAATAAATAGGGCTTGACATCTAGCTGAATACAAAAGATGGAGAAGTCATAGATGTCTCCAATGCATTGAACCTTGTAAGTGGGAGAATCATGTTACCATTGACAAAGAGGGAAATTGGAAGGTAGAAATAAGTGATAAAAAAAAAATCCTCGTAAATTGTAGAAGACTTGACAAAATGAAATAATACAGATTGCCTATAAATTTAGGAACAATTGAGCTATATAATCAGAGGGAGATGCATAAAGATGCCAAAATTTTCAAGTGTTCTAGATTATGGACCACTTATCAAAGTCAATATAGTACCATGATCTCATGATAAGCATGAGGAAGATAGCAGTTACATGCAAATCAATATCGATCAAGGAAACCTTGCATATAGCCAAAAGGTCCTAATAAAAATGACTGAATTAAACTTCCTATTGTGTTATGCCACTTGTTATCCTCTTATGGACCTGAATTTGAGAAACAAGCCACATGGAAGGTCTTAATTTTTGCCTAGGAGTTACGACTTCTTTATAACTGGTTACCAATAGGTGAACATTGCAGGCCCCCAGTTTGACTTCATACACCCTCAAAAAGCAGAAGCCATACCCAAATCATCAAATCCTATTTTCTATAGACATGATTATAAAAAAAAAACTATGGTAATAATAAATTATTATGAGTAATAAATATTCAATTATTATAATTAAACTTTTATAATAAACTATTGCCTCTTTATTCACTTAAATCACAACACAGAACAGGATTTAAAGACATATAAATGTGTAACTATAAATTGATACCTTTGTCAATAAAATCAAGTATATTCAATTACTGCTTACTTTAACTTTGCTTTTTTTTTAAGGTCCCTTCTAATTTTATTTTTTCCCCTCCTTAATAGTATTTTATTTTTTCCCAATTACATGTAAAGATAGTTTTCAACATTCGTTTTTGTAAAGTTTTGAGTTCCAAATTTTTCTCCCTCCCCTTCCCCCAAGACAGTAGGAAATCTGATTTTGTAAACTTTGTTCCAAAATCTTTACTGTTTCTCACCTGTGGTGCTGTGTCAAAAAAACAAAAACAAAAACGCCTGAACCTTGCATTTGTATAGAGCTTCTCAAATATTAGAAGTTTCTGCCTACCCCTTGGACCACTTCAGGGCTTGAGGTTTCAGAGTAGGCTTCTGTCCTGTGACTGTTTGCAGTTTGACAGAGACAAGGAGTTAATTTACTTCCTGTTCCTTGATCTAATTCACCTTAGAGACATTATACAGGTAAACTCACCCTTTAGGGGAATGGTTTTCTATAACTAACAGCTAATTCTCCATATTGCCCCATAGTATCATAGATCAAGAAATGGAAGAGACCTCAGAGGCCATTCAGTCCTACCTTTCGTTTGATGGATGGAGAAATCAAGATATAGTATCTCAGTCCATATTTGAACTCAGGTCTTCCTGATATACATACATATACACACATACACACATATGCACACACATATATACACATGCATGTGTATGTACATGTATATGTGTGCATGTATGTACGTGTGTGTGTCTTATTATTTGCCTAGAGATTTGCCTAGAGATGAGGTGACCAAAGGAGAGAGTATACAGAAGATAGCAAGCCAAGGTCAGAGCCTTTGTGGATACCCACAGAGTAGGCAGGAATAGTGACATAAATCAGTGGAAGAGACAAGAAGAAGACAGGTAGGAAGGAGACCAGGGTAGTATCAGAATTCAAAGACAGAGAATATCTTTTAAGAAAAGGTGGTCAATAATGTTAAATGGTACAAAGTGGACAAAGAAGTTGAGTATGGAGAAAGAAGCTTGGTATTTTTCTAAGAGATCAGTAATGACCTTGGGAGCAGTTTTTGAAAATTGTTGAAGTTTTACAGTTTTAAATGTCATTAATTTTTCCATTTCACATTGGTATGGAGCATAATACACTAGGTGCTAACTAGCATATATACAATACATTGGCTGTTCCCCATGTAGCAAGGCTCTATGTCTTTATATCAACCTCTTTGAGTCCCTGGCTTTGTTCAAGATCATCTATAGAGGTGGCTAGGTGGTGAAATAGAGTTCTAGAACTAGAGTTAGAAAGAACTGAGTTCAAATCTGACCTCAGACATTTATTTCCTTGTGACCCTGGGCCAGTCACTTAACCTCTGTTTGCTTCGGTTTCCTCAGTTGTGAAAAGGGGGTAATAATAGTACCTACCTCCCAGGGTTGTTGTAAAGATCAAATAATACAATATTTGTAAAAAAAACAAAAACAAAAACAGCACAGTGCCTAGCACATAGCAGACAAAGAATGCTTATTGCCTCCCTTCCCTATCTCTTATGCCCCTTCCAGATCAAAATCTCTGATCTAAGGTCCTATAATCCTAATTATGGACCACTTGAATAATTTACTATATATTTTAATAGTATATATTTTAATAATATTTTTACTGCTTTTTAACAAAATCTGTACAGTTTATGAAGATGAAAGTATAGACTTTGTGAGCAGTCATAGAATATTGATTTATAATCTTAAAGTCAAGAAATATAATGTGCTTCATTGAATTACTGAATAACCTTGGTTATTATTATTCAGGCATTTCATTTGTATCTGATTCTTTGTGATCCCATTTGGGGTTTTCTTGGCAAAGATACTGGACAAGTCCTTTAAGCAATCTGGGGTTCCTTACATATATATGAAAAATGATGGGAGAGGGGAGGAGTCCAGAATCCCAAAAAGTTTTTTCCAGTTTTAACATTGTACAGTTCTAATGAATAGAGCAGATCATCTTAACCTATAGACTGTCTGATCACTTGGTTCAGATTGTAGTTAGTATCATCTTAGTGATATAAGTAATTATTATTAGAAACCTCACATTCATAAGTTGCCCTCCCCTTTTGATCTGATCATAGCTCAGTAACTGGATGGTAGAAAATGACTGCCCAACACAAGAGATTAATTAGAACTAGGATCTGACTATAATTACTGAGATTTTTCCATACAACTGCAACTGAACTGTTTCGTGAGGGATTTAATGTTCCCTACTTGGATTCAACATATTGTATTACTCTCTGTTGCTACTCTCCGTGGTACGAGTGCAGATCCACTGAAGACCAGAATCAACATTCCTGTCCTTGCTATTTCTAACCTTATTCAAATAGCTGGACCATTGGATCATACCTTCGAGTTTTCAATTTCCCAAGTGGCTATTTATTGTCTGTCACTCAGGCAAGCTATTGTTTATCCTCCCTTGCAAAGTGACTGGCCTAGAGTCCATGTATATTATAGATTGCCTCCCTTACGATGCCACCTTTAACCTTTTCTGGAGTTCCTTCTGTGGCATGCAGTAAAATCCCATGAGGTATTTTATATCTCATTCTTTCCATTGAATTCGAGGTTGATCATAAGCTTCTGGGTTTTATTTTTTTTTCACTCATAGATAAGTGTGGGTAGCACTGTGAAGTTAAACTTTTCTGTCCAGATCATTATGTGTGACTCTTTGTAGATGAATATTGTATAGATATATTTGAAACTAAGTCAGGTAGCTTTGTGTCTTTTGGTCCATCTCCATCTGTGCTGCTAATATTGCTTAAACTGGGCATTGGGGTACACATATGACCGCCTCCTTGATCTCCAATTTAGGCAGGAATGTGGGCTTAATTTACACTGGATCAACACAGCTGTCATGTTTTTCCTTTCTTTATTTTCTCCTATTTTTATGGATCCTAACCTCAGCTGCAAATATCTGTGGTACAAAATGATTAAAAGAAGAATTTAAAAGAAAAAATGCAGGTATCTCAGCTTGTAAATTGGTACATGGAGCTTCAGCACATCACCTTCAAAGGGAAAAAAAGGCTGATTTGGGATGATAGGTGTGTGCCATTGAGGAGGTTAACATTATCCAAAAGTGAAATTGTCTTAGGAAGTAGTGAATTCCCTTTCATTAGAGGCCTTCCAACAAAGATTAGTTGATTCCTTATTACATATAATGGAAAGAAGTTATGAGTTGCTCAAGATGGTCTCTGGAGTTCTTCCAACTCTGATATTCTGTGATTTGTGTATAAATTTTAATTATAATAAAGTGAACATACCCTCTCCTTCATGGAATAATCCTTGTTATGAGTAACTCCTATTTATAGATTTCTAAAGAGGCTTTAAAAATTGTATTCATCTGAGAGGCTTGTACCCAATATACTAGAGTTCTTTGTTGAAAGGAAATTTTATTCTCAATTGTTGTTTGTTTTCATGCTCCACGTCAATGTATCCGAGTGTATAGAAGAACATTTTTAAAATCATGACGGTATAAAAAAATATCTCATTAGAAAAATGCCATATTTTTTTAAAGTGGGAAACATTTCTTAAGACTAAGATTTTTTGAGTTTAGAAGACCATATTTCTAATATATTTCTTCCTAAAATCAAGTAATTGATTAATTTTTCCATACGTCAAAGTGTTTTCTCTTTGTTGCCATACGAAGAACTTTTTCAATTTGTCCCAGAGCATGCAATTTATATAATTCTTCTTATTTTATGTTTATTTCATACCAGAACCTTATTTTTAATACAAATAATTAAAATATGTATTTAGAAATAAAGAATTCATTTGAAAGCTCTACTTCCCCATTTCTTCTCTTTTCAGTTAGTTTTTGGATTAATTCCAGGACCCATTTTCAAGGTTCTCCCAAAGGATTTTAGATGATTAGACATTTAAGGGGGGAAAAAAAGGAAGAAAAAGTGTTGTTAACCAGTAGGTGGCTCACTATGAATGTACTTGGGACAGTGTCAGAAATGTCACCCCTCCTCCACTTTGTCTTTGTTTTCAGTCTCTGCTGCTTTGAGCTTTTTCTACAATGTCTGAGTCATTTACAGGAAAAAGAAGAGAAAACCCTCGCCTTTGAGATCTGGAATAGCATAAGCCTCCATCTTACTCAGAGGACAGTGTTCACAAACGGTAGCCTAAGCAAAGAGTTCTATTTTCCACACACCACTGCTTGTTCCTTTTGTTTCTTGTGTCCTTGGCAGAGGCTGAAAGAACTAGGCCTGTAATACTTGGGCCCTGCTGTGTCACTTAAGGAAATAATAAACCATTGTCTTCATTAAGCAACCCTTGTTTTAGCAAACAGAACCCAGATACTGGAAAGGGAACATTTTTTAGGAGGGGGGGTGGTGGTGGTGGTGGTGTAGAAATAGAAAGAAGCATGCTTTACAAAATTCCCTAGAGAAACTGCTTTGTTTCCCCTGTTTTATAGCTACTTACTGAGAAGATTCATATTCAAATGGGTTGGGGTTGTGAATCTGTCGTTTGCACATTCTCATGCACCCAGGAAGGCTATGATTATGGCTAATTACAATGGAGAATGAAATCCTAACAAGAGTGCTCAATCAGATTGCTGTTCATGCATGAAGTAACTAAGACTAGCCAATGGAGGTGTGATTTTGGTAATTACAAACAATGTGGCTATTTGAAAAAAAAAATCTTAGTAAATCTGCTCAAGACAAAATAAGGTCTAATTAATCACTTTAGGCTTTGAATTCTCCAGATGATCAGCTTGCTCTGTTCTTTTTCAGGGTCCTTTTAATAGACTTGATCTAAGGAATGAGAATGCTTCCTTGTTGTCCACACTTTCATTAGTTAGAAGAATGCAACAGTTTCTAGCCTTCTGAGACTCCCTTTGTGCCAATCATGTTGGAACCCGCTTTTAATGCAAGTTGACAGAATGTTAGAAAAAATAAACTTGTTGGTATTTGTTCTTGCCATTATCTCTCCGTGTGTGTGTGTGTGTGTGTGTGTGTGTGTGTGTGTGTGTGTGTGTGTGTGTGTGTGTGTGTGTGTGTGTGTGTGTGTACTGTATGGAATTACTGAAAATTTTAAATTTAAAAATAATTACTGAATTTAGTCAACAAATTGATATTGTCAATACAGAATAAATGTAATTGTGCTCATCTTTTAGCTCTTGCATACACAGGCATGTTTTATGTTCTAAGCCAATAAATAAATTTGAATTACATTTTATCCTAATTATTTAGTTCTCTACATGAAGTTAAAAGTGAAAGAAAGGAATATTTTGCAACTCAATGGAATAGAGAGCAAAAGGGCTTGGAGATAGGGTTGGTGTAGGCCTGACACTGTCAAAGGCCGATTTTTTTTTCCTACTCTAGACCAGTTTTTCTGTGCCTTAGTTCCCTCATCTGAGAAAGTGGATTAATGAAACTGACAGGGTCACTGTGAGGAATGCACAATGAAAAGCTAGTCAGATAATAGTAAGCATCAAATTATGTAGTCCCACATTCCCTATAAATATTTAGTAGACTCGGTCCTCCCATCTCTTCTTCCCAACTTGCCACCGTAGTTCTGGGTACCAAGTTTTCATCATTTTGTCTTATCATGTTGGATGAATTTATAGGAGAGGAGCAAGGAAAGTCTCTTAATTAACACAACTAGAGATTTAATTTGGGGTTGTTTCATTTGAATATGCATTGTTGGCCTTAGGGCTAATAGATAGTAGTTGCATAACTTTTACCTCTCTTCTCTGTCCCCATCCACCATCCCTGAAAACTAAATGGAAAAAGATTTTGTGCCAAACTATTAGAACTGATCTGTAAAATGTTTGTGGATGTTAAAGCAATTAATTTACTACTGTCATCTAGAAAAAGAAAAATTAAGTTTCTAGAGTATTACTGGGAAAGTGACCTCACAATTTTGCATATATATCCTCTGGTAATTTTATTCCAATGAATTGTTGATGATGGACTCAGAGAAAATAGTAAATAATTGTGTAAGAAAGTTTCTTTAAAGATTGCATACTACAAAACAATCATATTTACCCTTTTGATTGCTTCACAGAAATGTGAGTCTGTTATATGTCCCAGGGTAGCTGTCATTATCGTGATTATGTAAAGTATATATATGGTCCTTTTCAGTCACCTACATGTAATCAATAGTCTGTTGAAAAAAACTATGTTGAATTAATCTATTATTTTTTCTACCCTGTTTCAAGAAAAAATAATATTAGGAACTTGTTTCAAAAAGTATTTTTTAAAAATATATTTTAGAGTTAAATTCAGGTTATTAGAGGGGAAAAAGTCATGAGTGTGTTTTTTCAAAATTCCACAGCATGGTATCAATTGAGACTGTAAGCAATTTATGGTTTGGTAAAAGGGAGCAATCATCAGATCATAGTTTTACTGCTGTCCTTGAATAATTTACATTTTGAAGAAAGTTGAAGATGGTTAAGAATCGTGAATTCAAATAGTTGTTTGAGAGAATATGGGCTTAGGCCATTTCTTTCCTTATAAAAATTGAATATCTTGCTTTTCTTCTTGCTTCCTAAACACATGGATACAGATGCAAATAAGGTGAGACCAACTCCCTGTAAATCACCTGTCAACATGCATCAGAAAGAGAACAAATAGGCAAGGAGGGGAACTGCTTCTCATAAAAGCTCTGAATTTCTTATGTTTGCACAGAGAATATTTATATTCTTTACAATTGGCGGCAAAGGACATTTAAAACTGTAACTTTGCACTTACCTAAAACACAGTATGAATTAACTGGTTTCCATGTGTGAGACATTTACCACATTCTAAATTATTTGTAATATCTATGACATACTATGGAATTTTGGAGAACACACTCACAACTTCCCTTCAATCCCTCACTCCCATCCCACCTCACATGACATACATCTTGGTACTTCAAGTCAATTTTCTTTATGTAAAATAACAAATTTGTTTACAAGGGTAGGATTAATGTAGTCCATACCCTGTTTCAACTAAACCAATAAATGTTTGAAACAAATTCTTACCATTACATACTTTAGAAATTCTATCCTTCTAATAGAGGCAACAATATTTTGACTTATTTAATCAATGAACATTAGTGCTTCCTTACTATATGCCAAATACTGGGATAAAAAAGAAAAAGTGAAAACAGTTCTATCCTGAAGGAAGTTACCTTTTAATGGGAAAGATCAGTTAAGAAGTTATGGAAATAATTAAGGGTAGCAAAGCCAGAACTCCAACCCAGATTTTTCTGAGTCCAAGGCTAAATTACATTTCACATTAGTGTACATTTTAACTTTTTCTGAATCAAGACTTGACTGTGCAAAATTACTCATTCTCAACCATATCAAACTGTAGAGAGCTTAGTATTGTAAGGATATGACTGTGGAAAGCAAAACAACAAAATGAATTTTAAAAAAACATCCACCAACAAGCACTTATTAAGTGCCTACTATTGGCCAGACTGGGTAAACAAAGACAAAATTTAACCTAGAGACAATCGGAAGAAACAACATACAAGATAGATACAGAATAGATGAAAAGCCACATACAACAAAACTAATGCTTGTAGCTAATTGCCTTATTCGATTATATGCACCTTACAGATGAATCTATAAAGATTGATTAGAAAGTTTTCCATGAACTATTAAACAAAATAAGCAAAAAGAAATGATATAGGTGTACCTTAGCTGTTTTTCTGTGTCTTCCAAAATTATAACCTTAATTGTTATGCTTAGTTTAAAATAATTTTGTAATTCTGACAAGAAAGAAAAGTGAGATCAATAGCTTTAAACCTTGTTTTTAATCTGGTCACATATATGCATACTATATATACACACACATACTATATATACATATATATATATATATACATATACACACACCACACATATATACACACATGTATGCATGTATATATGTGTGTATATGTTGAAGTTTAGGGGTACTGGGACCCTGAAATAGCAAGACATGCTAAATGAATTCAACCCAAGCCTTCTTTCAGTCAAAGAAAAATAAGGTTTATTAAAGATCGGCCACGTTGGCTGTACTCTTAAGGAACGTGAACATTTGTAACACCAGACTGCATCTGAGCACTTTCATGGAAACAACATCTTATATACAGAAAGACTGTGTGAGGGGTGTAGGGGGGACCAAGTAGTGGTGGGGGGGAGTGACTGCAGGAGGAGTCCAGGGAGGATCTTGATGAGAGTGGCCAGTAAGCTGGGGTGACTAGAGGTAGGAGGCCTGGAACCAAGAGAATGGGATTAAGGGTGAGAAGTAGACTATCTGGAGATAATAAGACTGTGGAGGGCTAGCCTAGGGTGAGGCTAACAGAGAATTAGGCATAGAGATGATGAAAAGCTTATAGGCTCAGGCAAATGCGGATCAAGTGAGAAGGTTCAAGGAGAGTTTAAGAGGGTACCCAGAGCCTGTACCCCTTCACATATATATGTATATGCATGTAGGTATATGTATGTATATAGAAAATGAATATAATGTATGAAACATAAATAAAATATATGATATTATATATATGTATATATTAAACAGGTATGTGTGTGTATGTAGACAGATAGTCATTTTATGGATGACCATTGATATTGATATTATTGATATTATATAATATTGATATTATTGACTAATAGATATGACTATTTTCTTTGTGATCTTTGAGAGTTATTGTGGTCCCTAGAATATCAGTTGACTGTCAGCCTGATGATCAGCTTCTAAAAACTCAGCAAGACCAGTCCTCAGCCAAAACACAAATAGTTTCTATCTGGATCTGATCTCAGCCTTTCCAGCTTGGTAAAACTAACACTATTGGAATAGCTTGTTTAGAAGCCCTCAGTCATTACCACACCATCTTGAGAAATCAGAGCAAAACTTTGCTGGAAGAAATGAGATCTATGCAGATCTGTATCTCTAGACGCAGCTATATTTCCATATTACTTCCCGTCATTGGACATTTTCAGCTGGATGTTTTGCAGTCATTTCAAATTCAATGCATCCAAAAGAGCACTCATTATGTTTCCCCCCAAATCCCTCTTCTGGACTTTCCTACTTCTGTTGAGGATACCAATATCCATTCAGTCATCAGCGTTCATAACTTTGAAGTGATCAGTTACTCACCCCCAAAGACCTCATTAACTGTCAAGTCTTATCAGTTCTTCCTTCACAGTATCTCATGCATCAATCTCTCTAGTCATATGGCTACTGCTATCTCTCACTTGAACTGGTACAATAGTCTCTTATTTGGTCTCCCTCTCTCAAGTGGCTTTCCCTCCTCAGTCTCTCCTCCATAATAGGAAGATGTGTGGTGACTCTTGTAATATTCCTGCCAGAGTGCTATTGCTGAAACATTAGTTTCTTCGCGTCACTCCCTTTCTCAGTCAGTCCAATGGCTTTATATTAGCCTTAGGAACGAATGCAATCTTCTATGCTTACGGTTTGATTCAAATCTATTTTTCTGTCATTGTCATACATTACTCTAGCCAAATTACCCTTCCTACTATTCCTCACATATGCTACAACTGCCTCTCCTGTCTGTCTTTCAAAAATTGTCTTCCATGCCTAGAATTTACTTCTTCCTCTCTTTTCACTCTAGAACCCTTAACTACTTTTATAGTTTGATTCAAATGCCATCTTCTAATTAGGGTAAGATGTTAATTCCTCTCCCCCTGAAATTACTTGGTATTCACTTTGTATACGTTTTGTGAATATGTGCCTGTTGTTTCTTCCAGTAGGCTGTTAGTTATTTTTTGTCTTTGTTTACCCAGCACCAATCGGTGCCTGGCAGACCATGCCCACTTAATAAATGCTCATCGATTAAATGATTTAATTAATTTTGTCATTAGGCTCTCCAAAGTCATGTCCCTATTTTAATAAGCAAGTTGGTATTGTCATCTTCTCTATTGTTTTATATGATTGAGAGTGGGAAGTTTTACTTAGTTAAGTATTCTGATTAATAAAGAGTTACTAGATAGATGACTGTGGTATGGTGAAATGAGGTCAGATGCAGAAATATCTGAGTTTGGGTTCTGGCTCTGCAGCACCTTACTTTTTCAATAACCTTGTCATTGATCTCACAGTTTATCATCTCTCCATTGTCCAGACCATCCTCCTTTCACACAGCTGCCAAAGTGACATTATAAAAACACAGATCGGAACTCACACATCGCATATCAGTCCATGTTTCCTCTAGAATGTGTATCAGCAAGCACCCCAGCACACTCAGGGTGGCTGCTAGCACAGGTTCTTAGATCTGCTTTTCTGAAGGAAAGCAACTCAAAATGGGTTAATAATCTTACTTTAATCAAGCATATCATTTACCTAGTTCAGGGGGAAAAGTC
>CM053584.1:320913633-320932978 GCA_028627135.1 Pseudochirops cupreus | reverse complement strand
TGGGTTTTCAGATGACCAGAAAGACAACAAAAGACATGTGGTGGATCCAAGTAGGGTACAACATATTTTTAATAATTATGTTTATTTAAGAAGTGGTTTAGAAGACATCAAGAATTTGTATGACTGGAAAAGGAGGTGATTTAAATATTTAGTCAGAGACTGAGTAACAGCAGAGAGGGTGAAAAGTTGTAAGTGGCCCTTCATCATGCATTAAAAGACCCAGGAAAATGTCTCTTGTACATTCAGCAGATAGTCAATAGAAGATTTATGGAAGTATGTGGGCAAGAATTGGAAAGGATGACAAATCATGATTGGATTGAGATCTGCACTGATGAGTAAAGTCTCCACATTGATGAAACTATAGATTTATAAAAATACTGAACTAAGTCAAATATTGTAGGCAGAATTTCATTTATCCCACACTTTGACTGTTACGTACTACTTGGATTGTCCCATTGTTGGACCTCAGTTTCCCCAAAGGTGATTATCATGTACTTCAGTTCCTGCTACCTATGGAAACTTTACTAAACAGTAATGTGGGACATGCCTGGATTTACTTCATGTTAAAGAGAAAACATCCTTTAAGTGTCAGAGTTACCATAATTTACATACCTAATTTTAATATTAGAAACAAAATGACAAGCTTCTGAATCCCATTTCAGCTTATTTTTTTTCCTTTCTTTGACTTTTAGAAAGAATATAAATCTTAAAATATTTATGATTTAAATAGTAACACTTCTCTCACAAGGGCATTGTAGAAATTCATTAATGTTTATGAAGGAATTTAGTTGAAGAAAATGCTGCACAGTAAAGAAGGGCAGCATTGGTTATCATAATCAATTTTTTAAAAAGAAGTCTCAAAAACATCCATTGACTGTATCACAGGAGGAGAATATTTTAAGTTCTATGTGTTCGAATGTTTAATACTCAACTACTAATCCTTTGATACTCCCCCAAATTAAATGCATTTGTTAACCCCAAAATATAAGCTTTTATAAAAGAGGGATATTGTATAGATGTCATACCAAAAATGTGACCATTTACGTGAATGCTATTTATTTTAGCATTGTAGCAATTTAAGAGCTTAAGTTTTATCAGAAACCATAACATCCATTAGTCCAACACCCTCCTTTTATGAAAGAGAAAACTAAGACTTAGAGAAATGACAAAATTTGGCTAAGTTCATGTAGGTACTAAGTGACACAGCCCTGATTCTTCCCCTACAGGTGCATTAAAGAAATGTCCATAATAATGCTGAATACGTTCCTGAGTTGTTAAAATGACTGAAAATACAATGAATTTAATATAATATTTAAGTCTAATATCATAGGGTGCTAGACACAGTGCTAAGCATTTTTAAGCAAATATTATCTCCTTTGAGCCTCACAACAAACCTAGAAGGTAGATGCTATTATTATTCCTATTTTTCATATGAGGAAACTGAAGCAAATAAAAGTTAAGTGACTTGCCAGGATCACATAGTAAGTATCTGAGGCTGCATTTGAACTCAGGTCCTCCTGATTCCAGGGCCAGTCCTCTATTCATTCTGCCACCTAGTGGCCCTGAACTCTTTGTTTTTTAGCCAGTATAACTGAAATTGCTAGGCTTCCTTTTGCCCTGCCTTCCCCCTCTCCTGAGGTTCTTAACCTTTACCTCTAGAGATGAGTATTATTTTGTAGCTCTCCAAAATAATCCTTTTGGTAGTGTGGTATGGCAATAAATAAGAAAATTAATCTGGGTAATATTGTCATTTTTATTATGTTGGCATGTCCAACCATGGAGCAGTTAATATTTTCGCATTATTTGGCTATTCCTAATAAAATAAGAGTTAGGGATGTTCCTCATTTCATAAAGCCAACAAATATTTGTGAAGGATCATTCGGATTGTAACAGATTCCATTTCAATTTTAACCTATATATAGATGGTAAGGAGTTATAAAAATCTTATAAAGGAAAATATAATCTCTTTTGGATTGCTTTAGGGGAGCTATAAATCTGCAAAGAAAATATTCACTTGTAGTAAGCTGTTTGGTGATAGGATAAAGTAGAGACAAACCACAAATTTTGAGGCATGTGTGTAAACCATAGGAATTTAGTGATTAGGAATATAAGCTGTGGAAGGAATAAAAATTACAAGAAAATATAATTTTTGTCATTTTAAAAAAGGTTTTTTCTATGTCTTTTTTATTTTGTTGTAAACTAGTAGCCATCATCCAAAGTTATCTTCATAAAACTTGAGCTTTGTGGAACTGGTCAGGGTTCCTAGAGCTATGTGGAATTTGACTGGAAAGCATCAGAAGCAATGAGTTTCAGTTGAACTTTGAAGGAAAAAGGATCAAACAAAGCAAACACGTTCCAGGAAGACAGATTAGCAAGTTAGAGAGACTGAGAGAAATTTTCTTGTGAGAATTTCCAAGACAAGATTATGAATGTTAAATGATACGGATAGGGTCACTGAGTAATTATCTTTTGTTAAATAGTACATGTTTTCTATACTGAAATTCAAAGAAGAAGAATTTTAAAAAGATGATAAAAAGTAACATATTAGAAAAATAGATAATAAAAGACAAAACAATCAGGCATTCTAAATATTAAAGAATATGTGCACGAAGAACCTGATTAATCTTTAAAGATAATTATAGGTTATATGATTGATAACATTTAAGTTTTTAAGAGAAAAAAAAATCAAGATCACTGATCAAATAAGGAGAAAGTGACTATTTCCATATATTATGTGTAAATGTATGCACATATATATGTATATATACACACATAGATACTTATGACCTTCTGTTTTCAATCTGTGTCTTTTCATTGCTCTAGCAAAACAGGTAAAAAGAAATAAGAGGGCAATGAATGCTTAGGAGAATGGAACAACAAGATGGGAGGACTAAGAGGAGGAAATAGATGAACATCAGCAATTTCATCTTAATTCCTTGGTGTATGAAATTTTATATGCACAATCGAGTAAAAGCAGCCTGTTCAATTGCCCAATAATAAGCTCATTCTTATATAGTACTTTACAGTTTATAGTGTATTACTGACTCATTATATATTATTGATTCTGTCTTTGCTGATTCCCTGGATTCATATCCAAACAAGAGAGACTCAAGTGGAAAGTTAGTCTTGTTGACTAGTATATGCTTGTCCATGGAAGTTTTTGTATGCAAATATATGTGGAAAGGAACCTAGTTAATTTTTCTGGATTAATAATCTTCCACATATTATTGGCTAAAATCACCAATTTTACATACATGAAATAATTTATGATGATTTTGCTTTTTTATAATTCCAGTTTGTAAATGCAAATGTTAGATAAAACATGTATAGGCAAAAGGAGAAATGTGTTTTTTAACCCTTTTTCTGGAGCTAGCCAAACCAAACCCAGATTACTGGCACATTGTAAAGGCCCAATAAATGCTTATTAGTGACTCAAAATGATCCCTACTTGCATTGAGCTTGCATTCTAATGGAGGAAACAAGTATATGTGAAAATGTATATAACATAATAAATGTAAAAGTAAGTCCAAACACATGCAAAGTTGGTAAATACAAGGTAGTTTTGGAAGGAAGACATTAGCAATTGGTAATATCAGGAAAGACTTCATGAGGATGATGGTGCTGAAGCTTCATCTTATAGGAAGAAAGGGACTTTATGAAGTGGAGATAAGGAGGCAAAGTGCATTACAGTTATGGGACCCTAGTTCTGGAGTCAGAAGACCCAGGTGTGAATTACAACTCTACCAATTACTACCTATATGGCCAACTCACTTTTATTTCCCTAGGCTTCATTTGTAAAATGATGTGGTGGAACTACATTGTGCTTTCTAGCTCCAAATACTGTAAAGAAATTTCATAATTATTATGTGTTTAGATCACTGACATTTTCAATAATGGTATCTAAATCTTCATTTGATTCGATATGAACAGGCAATTTTTTGATGAATAAATCAAAACAATTTATAGTCATATGAAAAAATGCTCTAAACCATTACTTATTAGAGAAATGCAAATTAAAACAACCTTGAGATATCATTTTATACCTATCAGATTGGCTGAAATGTAGAACGAGAAAGTGACAGATACTATTGGGGATGTGGAAAAATTGGAACCTTAATTCATTGCCGGTGGGTCTGTGAGCTGAACCCACCATTTTGGAAAGAGATTCAGAATTATGCCTATAAAGTTATTAAATTGCCTATGTCCTTTTACCCAGCAATACCACTATTAGGTCTGTTTCCCAAGATGATTAGGGAAAATGGAAAGGAAACTAAATGTTCCAAAATATTTATAGCAACTCTCCTTATGGTGGCAAAGAACGGGAAATTGTGGGGATGCTCGTCAATTGGGGGAATTGCTAAAAAAAATTGTGGTATATGTTGATGATGGAGTATTATTTTGCTATAAGAAATGATGAGCTCAATGATTTTATTTTTTCTATTTTTAATTTTTAAATTTTTTTTATTTTTAAATTTAGTTTATAACATTCAGTTCCAAAATCTCTTGAGTTTCAAATTTTCTCCCTTGATTTGTAGAGAAATTTTTAAAAGATTAATCAGAAAAATAGCATGGTAGTTCCATAACTATTACCACTTCTGAGATCATAGGATCATGGATTTTGAATCAAAAAGGCTCTTAGAAGTGATCTACTCCAAGATTCTCTTATTGTAATATGGAAATAGAACCAGAGATATCTAAGGTCACACAGATAGTAAATAGGAGAGGTCGGATCTGAACAGTACTCTGAGTCTAAATATGAAGATGATGGAAGAATTTATATAGGTCTTTAAAGTTTCCAAAGAGCTTTACAAATATTATCACAATCCTTACAACAATGATGAAAGGAGTAGGCGTAATTAATATTCCCATTTTACAGATGAGGAAATTGAGGTAAAAAGAAGTTAAGTGACTTGCCCAGGGTGACACAGCTAGTAAGAGTCTGAGACTAGATTTTAACTCAGGACTTCCTGACTCCAACCTTAGCACTTTACCTACCATACCTCCTGGCTGCCTCACCTCTCTTTATCCTTCACTTATGATACTGATTTTAATTTGAAGTCTTAGATTTTTATTTATAGATATTAAATGATAAGGTCATTTGAAATCAACCAGTTTATTTGATTTGGAGTTCATGTGATGGAAAAGGGATGTTTTGGAAACATATTTTCTTGGAGAATAAAGATCCTACATAGTTTCTGAATACTCTTAACATAATTAAACATTACCTGACAAAATTAGTTTTAGCTTTTTCCTGATTAAATAAATTATATACAAACTTCATTTAAAAGGCAAAATAAAATGTATATCTCCCAAAAAGACAAAGAGTTGATTTGAGTTAGAAGACAGTCTTTGTTTCTATAAATCTGCAGTTTTCCAAATAGAATTTCATAGTTAAAAGGGATCTTAGAAGTCAGTATAGGATGTCTGATGCATAAGTAGCCTTCAACAGCAACTCTGATTAGTGGCCTTTAAGTCTCTGCTTTAAAACCATCAGTGAGTGAGAAGCTCATTCCTTCACCAGTTAAGCTAATTTCACTTTTGGATAGCTTTAATAGTTAGGAAGTTTTAGTAGTTATGTGGCTGAGATTTAAGCAAATTTTAGCCTTTGGTCCTAGTTATCCCTTCTGAAGCTACAAAGACTAATTCTAATCCCTTTAACACATGATAATCCTTAACATATTGGAAGACAGCTGTCTTATTCAGACTAAACATCCCTAATGGATCTTTCTACAAGATGGTTTTAAAAGTTCTTTCATAATTTTGGTTACCTTTCTGTCATTGTCCCCTTTTAAATGTGTCCAAACTGATTAAAATACTCCGGAGAGAGTCTGGTACAGTATAAAACAAGACTATAGCCTCCCTTGATCTGTGTGGTCTTTTGAGGTTTTTGGAGGGATGGTTGGGGAAGCTCTAATGTTGGTATTAATGCAGCTCAGGAACAAATTTTATTTTCTTTTTTTTTAATATTCATATAACATGTTTGTTTTTGAAATCAACTAAAAAGAACAGCAGAATCATCCATTTAAAGCTAGAAGGGACTTTAGCACAACCCTCTCATTTTGCAGGTGAGGAAACTGAGTCCCTGGGAGCTTAAATGACTTGCCCGAGATCCCACAAAGGATCTTGATAAAAGATGACTTCCAGGCCTCTCACCACTTTGTTTACTTTCCTTTGAATACACTCTAGCCTGTCACTGTCCCTTTTTAAATGTGTCCAGAACTGAATACAATACTCCAGATAGAGTATCAGGACTTATTATCACTTAATTCACAGTGGTTAGGTAACTCTCTCTTAGACTATTAATTGCAGAGAAGATGTAGATTTAAATTGGTAAATACAGCTTTATCATCTAGAAATTGTCTGTACCAATGAAATCTTTTTTTCTTTTTCAAGCAATAGAATAAACTTTAGAGGACAAGAGAGAGATGCTAGATTACATAGAAACAAAAAAAAGTCTCGTACAACAAAAATAATGTAATTAAAAGAAGAAAGATCAAGAAATGATTGGGAAAACATTTATGGAAAATTCATCAGATAAAACATTGACATCTGAAATATATGAGAAGCTGTTAAAAATCACAAAAACTCTGAGTCTATAATGGATAAAGGGTCAAAAAATATGAATGGGTAGTTTTCCAAAGAGGAATGCATGTTAATAATCACTTGAAATACTAAATTACATCATTAATCAAAGAGATACCAGTTAAAACAGCTTTCTGGTTTTACCTGAAAACTGTTACATCATAAAAAAAAAACAAAAAAACTCAAGAAATAATGATGAGTATAGTGGACATCTGGGCTCATTGACCCATAACGGGGTGTGCTAGCTCTCTCCTCCAAAGTTCTAGAGGTAGCTTGAGGGAGACAAAGTGTCCTTTCTTTAAGGTTATTGACTGGGCCCTACTGTTTGTGTTCCTATTCCTTCTCCTTAGATTTTAGTAATTAGCGCCGCACTTCCATTTAGCTACTTTACGTCATTTAGCCTTTATAGAGAGATATTTACTTCAAAGATTGAGTAAAAACAAAGATACATACGTTACCCTCCATTTGGAGGAGGGGGTTGCCCTCTCTCTCCTGTTCTACTTTGTTCTCTGAAGAGAACTGGGATCACTCTTAGTATAGTTCTTACATGACACTTGTTCCCACCAAGTTCATGTCTGATTGTTGTTTCACTGCCAACTGAGTTCTTGTCTCACCTTTCCCTGATGTGGATCCTGAAGGTCACTCTAGAAGATTATTTCTTATTCCTCAAGGAATTGATGCTGTACTGATTGCAAAACCTGTATATTGGAAACTGGGGTGCTAGGACACCTGGATGCTCCCTCTTCTGACCCAAAAGATTGGGATTTATAATCCCTTTACTTTTAGCTATAACAAATACAGAGTCTAAGGATCAAGGCTAATTTTATGGGGTGACATTTTGTCCTGAGTAGACAAAGCCCAAGGCTCATAACATTGTTGTAAGCCTTGAGAAACAATCAGACAAACAATGCTATAAGCAGCTAACAGTATTGTCTTTCATTAGATGCCATTTTCTCCAATGCATTTCCTTTAGAAGTAATTACTACTTCTACCAGAAGTCACCACAACTTGTCCCCTAGCCTCTTTCCATGGGGAAACCATCAGAGGCTCTCCTTAGGTTTGTAGAGAAATAAGTTATCTCTTTCATTACTGATGAGCTGTAAATTTGAATCTTTTTAGAAAATAATACGGCAGTAATCAATAAAAATTACCTCCCCCAAATCATATTGGGTCACTTTTTGAACCTAGAAATACATTATTTATTAAGAATCTTTTCTGAAATTGTTATAAAATAGCAACATCAAAGAGATAGGAGTTCAAAGATTCTCACAGCAGCATTATATGTAATTGCAAAGTAAATGGAAGAAACCTGAGTGACTTATATTAGGGGTATGGTTTAATAATATCAGTCTATTGATCTATAGAACACTATAATGCAATTAAGACATAAAAGAATAAAGAACAGAAAGAGATATGAAAAGGGTCTTCAGGAAAGAATGTAAAAAAATAGACTACGGAATCAAATATAACATATAAGAAGAAAAGGTAAGAATATGAATGGACAATGAGTCCTGACAGATGTGCATATGACATGACTGAAAATTTTTTATATTTTATGTGTAACTGGTTTAGAGCATACCTGTTTATTTAATGAGTTTAATCTAATTGCAAGTCCCTATTAAGCACTTTTAACTAATTGCATTTATGTTCTATATTATGTTTTTAAAATTTTAAGAGAAGATAATCATAGTAAATGTCAGAACCAAGATCTGAACCCATGTTTTCTGATTGAAAATTTAGGACTGTTTCTGTCAATCTGTGCTGTACTTCTTGGGACCTCTGAGATCCCTATTAGCTTTAAAACTCTGATTTTGGAAGTTATATATCTTGTCCTGACTTTGTGAAGGAAGTGTATTTTGATTTCTTCAGAGGAATCAAGTTCACTGAGTTTCAATGACAAGATGAAGAGAAGCTTCTGTTAGAATTATGTCCTGCCTTTTCCTTTATTATGATCTGAGATTTTTAAATTGTCACCGAGGCAGTCACACAAAATGAGTTGCTTGCTTCCTTTTTTTCTTCTGTGTTCTAAGTCAAATATATCAGGGAGAACAATAACATGTTTCGTAAATAATGTTAAAACCACAAGTTGGAAAAAAAAGAAAAGTTAAGATTTTTATAATTAAGACTCTTTTTTCCAGTTCCTGTGTGTTATAATTTTAACACTTCATTACTATCACTTATTTTAATAAACTAATGCTTGCTACCAGCTTTAGCTATTAAATGGCAGTTTAGCAGATGGTTCATTGTATGTTGTGGAAAAGCAAGCTCCTTCTTATTATATCTGTCTTACTTAGGTATCGATGTGTAAAGCAGAGAGGGAAGGAAAGATATGGGTTTGGTACAATATCAAGCAATAGATTGTGTTGCCATTATTATGCTCTCTTTATAGCTGTTTAGGCCACAATGCAGAAAAAAAGAACTCCAAACCATCATGAGGAAAAAAAAATCCCACATGAAAACACGGGTAAATTGTCAACCATATTTTAGTAAGGCATTTAGCATTTTATTAATCTTTTGTGTCAATCATGGCTTCTGTTTTCCTACGAACTTTCTGGTCCCAAGCCATTTTCTGATTTGTTTGTAGTTTTTAAAAATTACTTTTAGTCGATCATATAGAATAGAAATTTGAATCATGACCATTTCAGGAAGCCATGATATAGGTAGATATTGTGATTTGCAAATCTTTTACATTATTTCCAGATTCCATGGTTCTGATGACACATGGTTTTTTTTTTTAATTTGTTTGTTTGCTTGTTTTGGGGTTTGTTTGGGTTTTTTGCATTCAATGTTATATTTAGCACAGGAAGAACACATCAAGATACATGACTAAATATCCTTACTTGGTGCTTCCATCAGCTTTTTGTAGCTCTCTTCATAGCTTGAGTACTTGAATAGACCAGTTCAAATTATTTTTCAATGATGTGTCCTAGTAATTTTGGAATTGTATTCTTATACATCTTTTCTCCTTCTTCTTCTTCTTCTTCTTCTTCTTCTTCTTCTTCTTCTTCTTCTTCTTCTTCTTCTTCTTCTTCTTCTTCTTCTTCTTCTTCCTCTTCTTCTTCTTCCTCTTCCTCCTCCTCCTCCTCTCCCTCCTGCTCCTTCTCCTCCACCTCCTCCCAGTCCTTATTTTCCTTTATTGCTCTGGCTCCATCTTTTTGCTGAAACACTCCAGTTGGGGTTGACCTGACACATTTATTTAGTAGTTTATGTTGAAAATAGAACTTCCAAATTGTCTTTGTATAGAAGAAGCTGTTACTTGATTCTTTTTCTTGGAATTTCAGCAGCATCAAAGAGAAAAAAGATGTTTTGAGGAAAAATGACTAAAAATAGCTCTGGAATAACAAAATAAATTATGTTCTTCAGGACCTATTAGTTACCTGAAAATCAGTGTCAGAGTTATAACCCAAGGCTAATGAATTAACAAATTATGTTTTAATTAAGTTCTTATTCTAATTAAACTCTAATTAAAGAATCATGAACAACTCTGTGTTTTGTATATTTGGCCATAAATATTTTATAAGCATATGCAAGGATATATTTCCTTTGTGTAAAAGTACATATTTCATCTTTTAAAGTTAAAGAAAAGCACAAATAACTCTTTAAAACTGGAGCTTATTATCTATTTTTATTTTGGGAGAGAATAACAAAAGTATCATTACTAATTAAAATGAAGACTTAGAAAAACAAACAAAATTTTTGTGACACACATGAATAGGTACATCTGGAAAAAAGACTGTCAAATCCCCTAACAGATTTCCTTTAGTATGGATCACATAAAAAGTATTGTGGCATAATGAGCGAAATAAAGGAAAATCTGCAGACAGCATTTTTTTATTCTTTTAGAGACAAAGTTTGATCCCAAGTGCAAAGTATTCCTATTTGCTATCTGACTATGTTTTAATATAGTAGGGCATATAACTTATTATGTAATTCAATGGAATTAAACAAATATACTGTATAGATGAAAAGGCAAAAAAGTTAAAATGCCAGTAGTTTCATGTGGTTTAGATTAAACAGACTGTCTTCTTACAAATTGATGTCACTATCCATGGGTAGAATCAGGTAAAAGACTATGATGGATCAGTGCAAATCCATGCCTCCTTATAGGAAAACACCACCAAAAGCATACTACTCTTGATAATAGGTCCTTACTATCATATTTATATATAAGGAACAGTATGCTTCATGCTATCCTCCAAATATGTGGCATTCCTTAAATTAATCTTACATTTGTTTAAAAAAGAAAGCAACTTCAGAAGTACAAGATGTATAGATTGTTAGCAGGATGTTTAAAACAGAATTTGGGGGAAGTGGACTTGGTGACCTCTAGAGCCAGCATGAACCAACGGTATGGTATAGTAAAAGCAACCAAGAAAAGTGCGAATGCAGCCAATACATTGTTTCTAGAATGAAGGTGGCAATAACTCATACTCAGAACTGGTAAGACAACATCTGGATTCTTAGTGGTCAGCTCTGGGGGCCACATTTTAGGAAGGATGTATTTAAGTTCACATTTCTCTAGCACTTTTAGACTTGAAGGGTTATCTTATTTGATCACAACAATCTTCTGAGGTAAAGATGTGGAAACTGAGGCTCAGGAGAGGCCTAGTAGATAGAGAATTGGCCTTGAAGTTAGTAAAGGCGTGCGTTCAGGTGTTGTCTGTGTCGCATGATAGATGTGTGACCCAGGGAAAGCAATTTAACTGCTCGTTGATTTATTTAGTCAACGGCATAAGAGTTGAAGGCCTGCAGTTTAAGGTTGTTGTTGTTGCTGTTGCTGAGGGTGTGTGTGGGGGTGTGTGTGTGCGTGTGTGTTTTGTTTTGTCTTTGCTTTTTGGAGGGGGGAAGCCAGGGCAATTGGGGTTAAGTGACTTGCCCAAGGTCACACAGCTAGTTTTGTGTTAAGTGTCTGAGGCTGGATTTGAACTCAGGTCCTCCTGACTCCAGGGCCAGTGCTCTATTCACTGTGCCACCTAGCCACCCCTGTTTACTTGTTTCTCAATTGTGTCCAACTCTTTTTGTGACCCCATTTAGGATTTTCTTGGCAAAAATACTGGACTGTTTTCCATTTCCTTCTCTAGCTTATTTTACAGAAGAAGAAACTGAGGCAAACAGGGTTAAATGACATGCCCACTCTCACAAAGCTAGTAAGCATCTGAGACCAGATTTGAACTCAAGAAGATGAGTCTTCCTGACTTCAGGTCTGGCAGTTAATCTACAGTACCATCTAGCTGATTGGAATTGGTTGAAAGTTTCTTTACCTGGGAATTATCTTAGCTAAAGAAATTATACGTCCAGTCCCTATCTCTTCTTCTTCCGGAAGGACAATAAGGCTGCATAAAAGAATTGAAGCCATGCCATTCTAGGAAGAAAAGACAGACCTGATAGGTGAATTCTTGCCTTATCTTGTTGTGGTTCAAGTCTCTACTCTATTAGGTAAAGTGAGTTCCAGTCTTGGTCAGTTTTACCTTTACCTTGATGTGACTTCCAGGCTCCTCTGCAAGATGCAGGCACCCTCCTGTCCTCTCCACTTTCAGCTCCTTTTTAATGTATTATCTTCCCTCATTAGAATGTAAGCTCCTTAAGGGCATGACTACCTTTATCATTGGTATTTTTATGACCAGCAATTAGCACAGTGCCTGATATATCCTAAGAGTTTAATAGATGTTTGACCTCCCTGCTTGTCTTCAGGTATTTGAAGGGCTGAACCAAAGGTATAAGCTGACATGCAGACTTGTTCTACTTAGCTCCTAAGAAGATAACTAAGCACCACGGATGAGTTTTACACATATATGTTTGGGCCCAATACAAGGGAAAACTTCCAAACAATTGGAGTTATCCAAAAGTGGAATGTGTTGTTTTAGAAGATAGTCTTCCAAAGGTTAAATCTGTTTCCTTAAGTCTTTAAGGAAAGGCTTAATTGATGATTCCCTATTTAAGAAGATAAAGAGGATGCTCATGTTCTAGTTGGTGTCTGCAGCCTGTGAAATCCCTTCCAACTCTCAGATTCCATGACTCTGAATAGGTACAGTGAGAACAGAATATTTAATGTCATAACGTGCAGTGTACTTTCTTTAGAATGATTCCTGTCATAGTCTAGACAAGCAAAGTTGGTTTTCCTTGTGCTGAAGTAAGCAATAACCTCTAAGGTATGGATTGAAGGCTGCTAAAAGACCCCTTCCATGGAAATACCTCCTTCATCAGCCACTCCACAATGTCTGAAATTCCCAAATGACTTTTTTTGGGGGTGTCATTTCATGCCAGTCTAAACAATCCACATAATATTTGCATTTTAGCAAATCCAATTATCTCTTAAAATCTAATAAATTCCTTAGGCTGAGAAATTGGTCTTGGAAGGAACCTCAGAAAGTCAGATCTTAGTAAAAGTCTGTAGTCATAAGACATTTCTGGGAAGAGTTGTTCTTGTAACATTTAGGAGAAATCCCCTGGGCAGATAAAGGTTAGTTCAGAGAGAGTGAGTAAAGGGTAGATTCTAAAAAGAAGGAAATGATAGATAACTGGCAGGGGAGAAAGAAGGTCTTAAAGATAATGATTGTCTATTTTTACAGTTTTCCTAATCTTAGTCCTGGCAATTGGTCTCTGTGTCTGTCTTAATTAGTTTCAGCCACAAAGTTGATATTTTTAAAAAATTAAATTATTTTTAGTTTTCAACATTCACTTCCATAAGATTTTGAGTTCCAAATTTTCTTCCTATCACTCCCCTTCTCCTTTGATATAGGCTCTACATGTACATTTATATTAAACCTATTTTCCAATTAGTCATGTTGTAAAGAAGAATAAGAGCCAATGGGAGAAACCACGAAAAAGAAGAAACAAACAAAAAAAAGGAGAAAGAGAGGGCACAAATAATATGCTTCGTTTTGCGTTCAGACTCCATAGTTCTTTTTCTGGATGTGAATAGCACAAAATTAAAATTTCTTATTTCTACTGAAGGGGTAAAATATTCAATCTATTAGTACACAAATTGATTTGAACTAATCAAACAGCTCTAGGAACAAGTAACTCTGTTGTGTGGATAATAAATCCTGCCCTTTCCCTTGCCTCCCCTCCAAAATCAGTTCAGAGTTAATCATCTAACAGCAGGAAGGGAAGGGAAACTTCGTAAAAGTCTACTTTGTGTCATGAAGACCAAATTTTTATATATAAATATATATGTATACACACACAAACATATATGTATATATTTATATATATACTTATATATATATATATATACTTACACACATGTATGTGTATATAATATATAGGCATAGTTATAGGACACAAAGGCTCTACCAAGCACTGTATATAGTTCTGAAGAGTTTACAAAGACCCAGAAAGGAAATTCCACTTCGTTAAAAAAAAAAAAGATTTCTACCAAGAAGATAGTTACATTTGAATTATCTACTATTACACCTTCACAGATGATTCCATAAAATACAAAGAATATGATAAAATACACTAATTTTCAGGTCATAAAAATAGTATTCAACCATCAATTGCTGTATATCTTTGCTTAGTCCATGTTAACAACTTTTCAGGAATCACCTATTGTTCCCTGAAATCTTGGTCCTCAATTCTCATGGTCATCTTCTGTCTCTTAAAAGCTCTGCTCTAATAATCTCAGTTTCTATACTATTATGTTTTAATGTAACAAAAATCATGCCGTATAGAGAGAGCATGCCCAGGAGAAACCTGGTCAAGCTTAAGAAAGTTATATAAAGTGGGAAATATCCCATTAATATCTCATTAAAAGATAATTGACTGAGTAGCAGCAAATGAGGATGATTGATTGAGCCATAGCTACTCATACAACTGAGTCACACCCTTAGATTTGTTCTTTAAAAGAGAGAGCTGACACAGAGCTGAGAGATGGAAAGAACCAGAGCTGAGAAATGTAGCTCTGGTGGGACTACACAGAGACCTAGACTTGATTCTGTGGATTGAATTTGTGTGCATATGTGAGGCTCTTTGAGAAAAAAACAAAAACGTGATTCTGGAAGATAGATCCAGAGGAGATGACAGCAGACACTAGACAGAAGCAGTAGTGGGGTATTGATGAGGCGATTATGAACAAGTGAAAGATCCCAAGACCAAGGCTCCCGAACACAGAGGATGAGTTCCTGGCCAACATGAGAATCCTGGATGAAGTCTACTGGGTTTAGTTTCTGGGACGAGGCAGGAGCTGGAGCTGAGAAGAATTAAGTGACAGAGCTACTCTATGGAGAAAATAATAATAATAGTAATAATGATGATGATGATTGCTAGCATTTATATAGGCTTGCAGAGCACTTTGTTAACTCATTTGATCCTTGCAACAACTCTATGAGGTAGTTGTTATTATTATTTCCATTATGTAAATAGGGAAACTGAGGCAGATAGAGGTTAAGTGATTTGTCTGGGGTCACGTGGCTAGTAAATGTCTGAAGCAGAAGTTGAACTTGGGTTTCCTTATTCCAAGTACAACACTCTTTCCACTAGGCCACCTAGCCACCTCCTTGTTCCAGCCTTAACCTGTACTAGTCCTGTGAGTTATGTGGACTTTGTAGACCTGGCGAAAAGGTACCAACCTTCTAGTGATACCCAAATCTTTTCCCTTATGTTGGAGCATTAGTTCTAGTGTAGTACCACAAATCTGAAGAACTGTATAGATTACTGGGAGAAATGGGGTTCCCCCAAAAAGGGGATATTTGATTCTCATGCAGCTCTTAGTGCTTTCTCTTTGCAGGGAGGCTTCAGTCTTAGGGAAGATGCTGGTGGTGTGGAATGTCCTCTAAAGAAGATCTGTTTATTGGTTAAGGTGTGAATCCTTTCTATATTGCAATTGTTTAGGGTATTTAAAATAAAGCCTGACTTGTATTTGACATTTTATTAACTGGAATTGTTGCATGGTAGCTGAAGGCATTTTAATCTTTTTTTTTGTAGAAGTCATATAGATATGAACAAATTCTAATGTCCCCAGAAGTAATGCGAGGTGGAAGCTAAACAACAACAAAAAATTTTTTTAAATTAAGAATAAAAAGATTCACGTGTACCTGCAAGATTGAATTCCATCCATAAAAACCCAGAACCTAAAACTTTGACTAAACTAGAATGACATGGCAGTATTTTGAAGGCTTGGATTTTGTCAGTATGAGTAAAAGAAAATACAGAAATTTGAATAAGTTTAGTGTCCATGAATGGCATCAGCTTGATATTTTGAAAATGAAAAAGAGCTTACTCTGACACATGAATATTGATAAAATAGCAAAATATAGATTTATAGATAATATTTCTTACATTGTTTAAAAGAACTTACCATTTTATTTTTAATTCATTGATTAATTTTTTTAGACTGGTTCCCTCTATCTCAACTGGAAGTACAGAAGCCAGCCACAGGACAAATTCTAGTATTGACTGGCACAAAAGCTTTAACTTGTGCCATTTTTTTGACTTGGACTTTTTCCCCTCTCCTTAGGCAGTGTGGTAGCCCTCTGACTCCCAGGGGCTCATCATATTGGTGCCAGACTTAGTGTGGATAGAATTCCTCAAATCAGTCATCCATCAGCATTAGTCACTCCCAGGAGAAATGATTCTAGGAATAGGCCGCCATGTCTAGCCTGAAACATGTCATTTTATTTGAATGTCTTAACAGTGTCTGATGTTGGAGGATTCTGAAAATTTTACTTGTATCAAAAACTAATACAGAAAATATAACTTCAGTTGTTTTTATACAGATATTTATTTCCTATCTTTTGAAACTATTCTTTTATTTTCAGAAGGTAGGAAAACAATTTTACTTATCTGTAAGGTAACAATACTTTAAGTAGAGAATCACAAATACTTAACAAGTATTTTCTAAAGTGCCTGATAATAAACCTAATAGATCATCAAAGATACTTTTTCTATATATTAACATATAGGACTCATAGGAAAAAACTGTTTTATTTCTGATGAGCCAAAAGCCTTTGTGATGATCAGGGCTGGGTAAAAGCAAAATTGGAAAGTAGCTTTACTGATCTTTTTTTTTTGCCTTTCTATTCTGTCTTTCACTTCCCATTTATACTGAAGTCTGGCTTTTGTAGGGTCCTGGGTCTTTGGTTGTTTAGGCAACATTGGGCATCCTCCTAAACTTTATCTCCTCAGATCATGTCCCATGTGACCTTCATCCTGTTCCCTGTTTCCTACCTCCGTCTCTCAGCAGTACTCACTTGCGGCATATCTCTTGCCTTCAGGGATGTGGGTAACCAATCTACCATGCTACTTTAATACGAATTTGTTTTTTACTCTTTATAGTTTTGTGGGGTAGCAGCATAATATTTTAACCCAAATGCACAGTGTCCAACTTAGAATATCAGAACTGGAAGAAACTTTATTTTTTTAAACATTTTTATTTAAAATTTTGAGTTCCAAATTCTATCCATCTATCCTCCTTCCCTTCTCTCCCCCCCCCCCTGAGATGTAGGTTATATGATATGATAGCAATCAGATATAGGTTATACATGTGCAAGTATATAAAACATTGTAAGGAACTTTAGAGGACATCTCTTCTAACTTCTACCCAAACAGTAAACTCTATATCCCCAAGAAAGTTATCTAGGTTCCTTTTGAAGATTTCCTTTGATGAGGTAATCTCTCCTTTAAGTAGCACATTCCACTTTTGTTTGAGCTGGTGAAAAATATAATATTTTAGAAGAAGGTTTTTCAAGGAACTCAAGTGACATCATGTAAATTACCGCTCATTCTATTTATAAATAGGTTTTGTCTTGCTAGTAAGATGGTGATACTAAGGTGGTATTTATTGAGCACGGGAAACTTTGTTAACAAAGATACATAGTGTCCCAAAAGTTTTAGTGCAGTTCCAAGCTTTAATAGTTTCATAGATTTTGCTTGAATGATGAATATAGAAGAGAACTCCAGATAGACCTACCTTATTAAGTAAAAAATCTTGGTCCCTGAATATGAAATTCAGGAGTATTTATTTCTTTGATGGCTCTTCATGCAATTTCTGTATTGAAACTCTTTACAGAAGCTGTTTTTAGACAACTTGTAAAAGGATATTTTATTCAACATTTGAATGTGGCAACGATGACATTTAATTTTTTGTCACTTCCTTTTTTCCTATGAAATTTGTGTGTGTGTGTGTGTGTGTGTGTGTGTATGTGTGTTGCTGTAGGTAAATGTGAACTGAAGAAAAGATGTTGAACTTTTGAAATACCCTGTACAAGATAGTGTTCCTATATTCAAGGTTTTCTGTTTGTCTGTTTTCCCACAGATTTTAAACATAGTTACAGATGATGGATGAGTGAAAGATCGTAGTTTATGCTTCAATTTTTACTTCTTTCCCATTGCATTAAATTAATCTGTCTAAGAAAACATTATTTAAAATAATTTCAGAAGTCATTTTTCATCCATTTTTTCCAATAACTAGAAAAACATAAATACATCATATTATTTTAATTAACACACAGCTACTTCCACATCTTATCTTTATTTAGTTTGTATTTGACTATTAAATATTATTGGTATTCTCAGATTAAAATTATTTGGTGATCAGAATCTGTTATTGGAATTTTATGTGTCTAAACAACTTTCACCATATTTATTATTTTGTGTAATTCTTGCTGGAGTTTGCTTTTTTAAAAAAGAAGTGTGGGAAAGTCGTTTCCATTATTTTGATAGTTAACATCTGTGAAGGACTAGATTCAGCATAAATCTGTCTCATCATGAAGGAAAGTACATATAAATTACATCATAGGCTGTGATTGCTTGATATGCTATGATTTTAATATTTAGGGTTTTTTTTCCCCTTCAAGGGACCAATCCTCTAGCTTCTACACATGCAAACTAGTGATTTTGCTTGAATAAGGTATATAGAAGAGGATTCTAAATATGCTCTATTTTGTTGGCCATAATTTTGGTCTCTGAATATGAAAACCAGAAGTATTTATTTCTTTAATGACTTTTCATTCGATTTCTATACTGAAACCTTGCAGAAACTGTTTTGAACAATTTATAAAAGGATATCTTATTTAGTATTTGAATATGGCAATGATTACATTTAATTTTTTGTCACTTTATTTTTTCCTATGCAGTGTGTGTGTGTGTGTGTGTGTGTGTGTGTGTGTGTGTGTGTGTGTGCACGCACACCATGCACTGCAGGTAGATATGAACTGAAGAGAAAGGATAATATTTTTTCTTCTCCATGGACTAATGCTAAGTCAGTGTGTTTACTTCTGTAGTCTTCTGGAAATGTCTTGTCTGAGGCCTGGGAAGAAAATTTTAGTTTCAGTGAGTCAAATAGCTTCTCTCTATTCTCTGTCCTTAAATTGTGCCATTATTCCTAGCCACCCACCTTGTAAATAGGTCCAGTTAGACATAAGAGAGAACAAGTAATAGACAGTAGATAGTATATAAATCCATCAATACTATTGAGGAAAAAGCAATTTATTACCTATTTGGCAAGAAATTCTTAGAAAACTGGGATATGATCTGCTAGAAATTAGGCATATACCATTTTACAATATATATCACAATAAACTCAAAATATATTAACTTGAGTATTAAAGATCATACGATGAAACATTGTAAAGAGAAACACATCAGGTGCCTTTCAAAAGCATCTGTAACTAGGAGTGAATTATTTTTTTTTAAATTTATTTTATTAAATTTTTTTTGAGTTATATATTTTCTCCCCGTCTTTCCCCCGCCCACCACCCCAAAACAGCCATCCCAGTGTTTCCCCCCTCCCCCAGTCTATTCTCTCCTATGTCACTTTTTGGTA
>CM053584.1:320884068-320913133 GCA_028627135.1 Pseudochirops cupreus | reverse complement strand
GCTCACTGAAGACAAGCCTTTAATGCAGGGGTTCCTAATCGTGTGCCTGTGTGTGTGTGTGTGTGTGTGTGTGCGTGCACACGTGTGTGTATGTAAGGGGGGAGAGACAAAGACAGGGGGAGGGAGGGATAGAAAGAAGGAGAGAGAGGGAGAAAGAGGGAGAGGAAAAGCAGTCTAGAGAAGTTTATGGACTCCTCATAATGTTTTGAATTTGCATCCTACGTTTAAAAACACCTAGGATTACAGAGGAAATCAATTATAATAAAATACAGCTATCAATTCAAAAGTTAATGAACTTGATTGCCAAAGCTAATGGTGTTTTCTCAATCTTCTTTCCTGACTTGTCCCCAACCTTTAACACTGTTGATCACCCTCTTCTTATGAATACTTTCTCCTCAGTTTTCATTATGGTGTTTTCTCATGGTTCTCCTCCTATCTGTCTGACCATTCAGTCTCCTTTGCTATATCTTCCTCTATGTCACATACACTAAATGTGGTTGTCCCCCAAGACTGTTCTGGCTTCTTTTTGCTTCATCTTCTATATTATCTCATTTGGTGATCTTATCAGTTTCCACGAGTGATTCTCAGGTCTATTTAGCTGGCAGCAAACCCTCTCATGATCTCTAATCTTAAGTCACTAAATGTCTGTTGGACATCTCAAACTTAACATTTCCAAAACAGAACTCATTATCTTTCCTCCTGAATGTTCTCAAAAGCATCTCTGTTACTGTTGAGGGGGCTACTGTTCTCTCAGTCACCAAGGCTCATAACCTCTGTCATCCTCTATTCCTCACCCGCATCCATTCCACCTATCCAATCTATTGCTAAGTTTTATCATTTTCTATCTTTACAAGATCTCTCATATACCTCCCTTTTTTCTCAACTTACAAAGCCACCAGCCTGGTCCAGTCTCTCTTCATTTGAGAAATGAACTATTGCAATAGCCTTCTGGTTGGTTTCTGAGCCTCCTCTACCCACTCCAATCCATCTTCCAGTCACGTCAGAATAATCTTGCTAAAATGAAATCTGACCATGTCATTCTACCAACCCCCTTCAACACACAGATGCAATGAATTCCAATGGAGCCTGTAATATTACCTCCAGGATCAATTTTTAGTCAAATTTTTAAAATTAATTTTAATTTCATTTAAAATTAATTTCTTAAATTTAATTTAATTTAAAGTTAATTTTTAATTTGAAATTTTTGACTTTTAAATCCCTTCACAGCCTGAAATCATTCTGTTCTTTCTGACACTTTCCTTCCTCTAGAATTTAGCACAGTTCCTGGTATATAGCAAGAACTTACTAAATGCTTATTGACTTCACTTCACATACTTTAAGATTCAATGCTGCTTACTTTTTCTTGCACACACAGAAAAATGATCTTTTGATTCCATGCCTAAAGTTTATTTTTCCTCCTCATTTCTACCTGCTGCCATTCAAGTTTTCCTCCAAGTCTTAGCTCAGTTCTTACCTTTTACGGAAGGCTTTTCTTGGTCTCCTTGCACCTCCTCCTAACTGTTAATGCTGTCTGAGATTACTTCCTACCTACACTGTATTTATCTTATATCCATTATACTTTTTCATTTTGTCTCCTCCAACATGTGAGCTACTTGAGAGACCAAATTTTAGCCTTTTTTTTCTGTATTCACAAAGCTTAGCACATGTCTGGCACATAGTAAGTAATTAATAGATACATATTGAATGACTCATTAACAAATCTTTGAAACATCAAGCTCACAAACACTTGCTTTAATTTAATGCTATGTTTTACTTTATTGATTCAAATGTTTGGTTTTTTTTTTAAATTAGCAATAACAAGAATATAAGGATCCTGTATTTTCTACATCTCTAACTCAATTTGTAACTGTGAAGATGTGGTCTCGTATTTTTTTTAAAAAATTGGTACTGTTAAATTGTATTAATCCGTAGTAGACCAGCCTCATATAGATTTTATAGGTATGTATAAGTAAGAAAATATGTGAATAGTTGCTAGTGTACTCTCTATTGTCTTTTTTGAGGATTTATAATACCAAATAAGATCTTTTTCATTATTTAGGGATTTCTTTGTGATACCTTGAAAATTAATTCCAGGGTGCCTATAAATTTATATCCCCTCCAGGATTTATTTTCTGTGTAGGCATCTGGTCAAGCTGCTCTTAACAAATCTGATTCTCTGAGCATTATTTCCACTCCCTCATATACCACACAGAATAGTAAGATGTTGAGTCTAAACGTGGGAATAAAACTGTCATTGAAAGGGAATAAATGACTAGAGAAACCGGTAAATTTGTTGCATTGTTCATCTTTTTGTTCTCCTTCTACTTTTATATGTAAATGCTCTTGGGATAATCTAGTTTAGCTGGACTCTGACAACAATGAATATTCATTAAATGGCCTAGCAAGCATTTACAAGGTCCAGAACATGGGGCCCTCTGCTGATTTTTATTAAATACACACACATCATTAGAATTTCCAAATATTCATCCACATGGAAGTGCTGGGTGTCACAACTGCCTAGAATGTGACAGTGTTGCAGCTCCAAAAAGTGGTTCCTAGCTTTTTCCTCGTATCTAGGAAGAGTGTCACCTCTTACACGCTAAATATATTACTTCCTTTTCAGGGTTTCTGCTCTGGTGATTGGTGGGAAGCAAAGCATCTGCTCCCTACTTCCAGATCTATACTGTGGGATCTCAGAGTAAAGATATTGGTTGAGGGACATTAGCACATGAAAGCAGAATATGTCTTGATTTGCCAAAGGTTAGCTAACAAGAGGCATATGAAGGTTTTATCTGTAATACCCGGTGCTATGGACCTAGCTGGACACTTTGCGAAGTTAGTATTAGGAAATGAAGGAGAGAATATCTTTGCTGGTTTTAGGGGGTGAAAACAAATAGCAAGGCACAATTAATACTTATGAGATGCATGCTGATTAACAGGCAAGTGCCAGGAGAGTGGCTTTGGATCGTTAAAAGGACGAATTAAAGGCTTACAGAGATATTTATTTGTTTTCCTTTCTCCTTGGGATTATACGTGGGAAATGCTAACTCAAACTCCATGAAGGAGTGGCAATAGACTTCCCATATACAAAGATCCTAGTAAAGTAATATAACCCTGGCTTATTAATATAGATATGCCTAAATTTGTATATGCTCAATGTGAAGAAAAAACACTTCCAGCCACAAAATTTTAAGAAGTAAAACCACATTCATATATATATACACACACAAATATATGCACACACATATACATATACTCACATATATATATGTATGTATTCCTGGTATGGTACAGAGTTAGAGAGACCAGACATTATGGAAAACATCAAAGGTATTAATGTGTTGTTGCTTCTGCCACAACTTATAAAAGCTGGTTAAAATTTTCTAATGATGGACTTATTAGCAAAAAGGTAGACTTTTCAGAACACTGGTTTTCAGACAAAATGGACTTTGGTTCTATATGATGCTTTTTTTTATTTCCAAAGTGACTAAGACAGCATAAAAAAGGGGAGCAGGGTGGTCTAATAATAATAGTACAATTTCTAGAACATCTACAAACATTAATTAGACTGGTCTTTGTCCAATCTTTGGACATCTATTGGCATTTATTAATTCCCTACTATGTACAAAGTCACTGTCCTAGGTACCGATAAAAAGATAAAAAGTAAGCCATTCTATGCATTCAAGAACCTTATATTCTACTAAGGAAGACAACATATATGTATTATAGGTGTGTGTGTATGTATGCATGTGTGTATGTATGTATATGTATGTATATGTGTGCGTGCGCAAAATAAATACAAGGTTAATTTGTGGGAAAATGCACTAGAAACTGGGGAACCAGGAAAGGTGTGCTCTAGGCTTTGATTAAGCTGAATCTTAAAGGAAACCAGAAATTCTAAAAGGTGGAGGTGAAGAGGGAGTACATTTCAAGCATGGCTGCCTATATAAAGGTATAGCAATAGGAGATAGTGCAAAATGTACAAAGAACAGCAAGAAAGCCAATTTGGCTAGGTCATAAAATACACATAGGGGAGTAAAGTATAATAAGACTGAAAAAGAAGGTTGGGGCCTGTTAGTGAAGAGTTTTATATGCTAAATAAATGAGTTTAAATTTTCTCCGAGAGCTAAGAGCCACTGGAGTTTATTGAGTGGAGAGGGATATGGTCAGATCTGCACTTTAGGCAAATCATTTTGGCAGCTATGTGGAAGATAGATCGAGTAGGAAGTCTTGAGGGAGGGGGATTAAGAAGCTATAGCAAAGGTTCAAGTGATAAGGACATAGGCTCATAGATTTAGATCTGGCAGGGACCTGAGAGGTGATATGGTTTAATCAATTCATTTTCAGGTAAGGAAACTGAGACCTTGAGATGTTAAATGATTTGTCCTAAGCTGCACAGGTAATGATTTTGGGGAGTTTTAGTTTACTGATGAAGTCAGAAGGCAAACTGAAAAAAAAAAGTTTAGAAGTTCATGAGAAAAAGGAAAAAAAAAGAGAAATAGAATACAGTTAAAGATGAGTGAATAGAAAGGAAATAGGAGCAAAAAAACAATTTTTTTAGGAGTTTGACTGAGAAAGGGAGGAGAGATGTGTAATAAAAGCTTAAGAGACTGGTAGAGCCTACCAATGATTTTTTTTTTTAATAAGGGGAGGGGAATTAGACCTGTTTCTGGGAAGTAAGGAAGAAACAAATAGATAAGGAGACCTTGGTAAGTGAGCAAACATTTATTGAATAATAGCCACCATGTCACAGGAACCGTGCTAAGCACTTTATAAATATTATCTCATTACAAATTATAGGCAAAGCAAATAATTGTGGGAGCAATCAGACAAAGAAGATGAGAAGAGAAGGGAACATGAATATGTGAAGATACACTGGTATTTGTGAGAAAAGGGGCTGCCATCATAGAGAGCAGAAGAGCAGAGTGGGGTATGATATTCAGGTTTTGAGATGTAAAGATGGGGGAAAGATACGTCAGGGTGAATGATCTCTAATTTCTCAGGAAAGTATGAGGCAAAGTCAGCCAGTAGTTGACTGAGAAGGAGACCAGATGGTATGAGAAGAAAAGTGGTTTGTAAGAGTCATTGTGAGAATAGGGATAGAATCATTTAGAGAGGAGGAAAAATGATTTTATTGATACGGTGAGATCAGATGACACAATTTATAGTTAACCTTGTCATCATTTTATTAGTTACTAGTAATGATGTTTTTATCAATATTTTTCCTTACCTTGTGTCAACTTAAATTCTTCTGGTCACCATATGACCCTTTTAAGTGAGGTTTTTAAAGTTAAAAACTGCTAAAAATTCAACAAGCAATTAAGTGGCTACTTAAAGTCAAATATAAACACCCAAAGAAACACTGGAGGTTTCTCTAAATCTACTAACATAAGGGAAGAAAGATAGTAAAGGAAGGGAAGTCTGGAATAGGGTTCGTTGAAAACCTCATGAGTTTTATGGTATTACAATTTTTAACCTATCAACAGCATTGATTTAAACCATATTGTTAACAGAAGCATGAGCAACTATTAAAATTCTATAGAAGCGATTCAAAGAGATCATTCTTTTGTACAAGAATCTATTTTGTTACCAATGATATTTTATGGTCAGAAGATTTTTTAAAAAATAAACTCTGAATATGAATCTAAATTTCATATCCATGAATCTCCACTGATTTTCATATCAATGTTACCTTTTTCATATCAGTTTTTCAAGACAACTTTTAACGTTTATTGGTTTTTTAAAGTTGTATTCATTTGTTACCTTTGCCTTGAAACTAATAGTCACTTAATAACTGCTGAATAGAATAACTTTTTAGATTGTTTATTTTTCCTCTCTTTTTCTCCCTTCTTCCCTCCCTCTAAGGAAATGAGAAACTCCATTCAATTTAAAGGGGTCTAAGAACTCATTGTCTCTCTACAAGACTCAAATCAGAAGAGACACTTTCTCCACTATAAATGAAAACATCAAACAAACATTGATTTTCTTATGGTCACACTGTTGCTTTGATTTCATTTGTCACCTGTCAAAGAGCTTAGGTTCTTTGTAGTGTCTCCTTTTGTAAAAGGAAAAGGAAATCATAAGTGAAAGGAGAGAGAATGAGTCCTTCATTAAATTACTAATTGTAAGAGGCCAGCGGATTCACCTTCAGAGCAAATACAGAAAATTCATCAAAGCTCAATTCGTGGCCGCAACCAGAGTTTTTTGACAAGTCACAACAAACATTCTTAAGAATGATGTTTCTGGTTATGGTTTAAAAATGAAAATGTAATGAAAACAGACATTTCTTGATGACAACCTTTATAGATGGGTACGGGGTGGGGTGCAAGGTGGGCATCATCTTACTTCTTTCTAAAACAAACTGATATTGGAATATTTCAGCTATAATATCCCCACGCTGCCCCAATTCTCCACCCATATCTACCAAACTTCCTTAACAGTCATGACTGTTTAACTTTAAAAGGAGGAGTGATTTGTTTTTCTCCTAGTTGTCAATCTACCAAGTTTTGAAGCTTACAACATCCCTTGTTTCCCCCTGGGTCCATAGTAATGTGAATTGTCTTTATCCGAGTGCCTAACAAATCACTGTCACATAGCAGCAGTCGACCTTTCTTTTCAATCTATGCACTTTTCAGGAGTTATAAATCAGTTGACTTTCAAGCTCGATGAGATGGCATATGCCCCAGTTTGAAGAACAGATGGAGGCTTGGGGGAAAATTGTTTCTGCAGGCTTGCTACAAGCAGCACTGCTCCATAAAAGTGAACCATTCACACTAATTTCTCACATAAATTATACGGGCAGCAGGGAGCACCAGCCCATTCAGCAGAAAATCTTTCATCTAGATTTCAGAGGTCATTTAGCAAATTTAAATTAAAGTTATTTCTGATACATGGTTGTATTTTCATTCTATACACTTTCAAGAGATGGCAATTTGCATCAAATAAAGGAATGGCTTTAATTGTATATGCAGTCCCCTCCTCCGAAAGAAGAGTAAATTAACTGCCAGAGGATTACTTTTTCCAAGACTTCTAGGATAAGCCTCAGCTATTAATTAATCACAAAGGAATTCATAATTGAAATATGGCAGCTCTGCACTACAAAAATCAGGTAAACTGTCATTTTCTTTAGAAAAATCTGTTTTACAAATCCTACTAAGGCCTGGCACTCAAGCTCAAGTGCTGGCAGTTATCAAAAGAAAGAGAAATCTGGAACAGTTACAAAACAACATTCTTTATTTTTTAACGTGAAACAAATCATTCAGCTGTTGAGTAAATTTGCCTATTCAGTTTTTAAATCAATATGGTGTGTCATTTCATGGGGCAGAGACTCATATTCATTTTTCTATGAAACATTAGGAAAGGAAGATAGGAGGAGGAATCAATTACAAAATAAAATTTCAAAGCATTACAATCTTGTGACATGTTGCAAGGTTTAAGGTTCAGGAAATTAACATGGTTGGGACTTTAATTATAAAAAATAAGTTCTGTGCAGATTTTTAATAATTATATTCAACAACTAGGTTTTATTATTATAAAATAATCAGTTATGGTAATTAAAACCATTTACTCTGATAGTTTTATTTCAATTAGTGAATAGGAGTTCTGGCAAGAAACTGGAAAATATTTGAAAAGACAAGAATATAAAGAGAAAAATGATTGAAAACAGTTTCACATTGTTATTAGGAACTTGTGATTCAACACAGAATGTAGGTGTTCATACAAACTACTGTTCATGGAAATTTTATTGACTGCTTTAAGCAGCCAATTAATTCATGCACAATACTTCTTTTCCTGTTGAAAACATTTTTATTCTGATTAGAAAAAACTTTATTTGCCTTTATAATTTTTAAAGTCAAATTTAAGAAAACAACTGCTCACAAGAATGAATAGTGTTGAGCAAATCATTTTAGTATTAACAAAGGACAGAATGGTCAGGCTGATGATGAAGTTCTATCCTCTACAGCTTTATAAATCTTGTTCTAGTTCACCCTTTCCAACCAGCATATCTTTTAGGAACAGTTTTAATGTGGTCTTCTCAGGTAATATAAAGCAGCATCTTTTTTTTTTCAGAAAAATAAGATCATGTTTAATTTTATGAGGTTTATAATAATTTTGATTTTATAATGCTTCAATGGGAACAATTTAAAAATAAAAGTCTAAAAGTGCAAATGATGTTTTGGGGGGGCGATTATCAGAATGATTTATAAGTTTTAGAAAAGTCATGTAAGTAGATATTTATTCCAACATTAATTTTAAAGGAAAAGTAAAAAAACA
Organism: Pseudochirops cupreus; assembly: GCA_028627135.1. NCBI lineage: Eukaryota > Metazoa > Chordata > Mammalia > Diprotodontia > Pseudocheiridae > Pseudochirops > Pseudochirops cupreus. The sequence goes on along the minus strand of CM053584.1, from coordinate 320,904,859 downwards.
CTTTTCATTCAATTATTTGTTTGATTGATGCAATAATTTGACCATAGATCCCTGGTCTGACTCATCTAAATTATCTTCTATCATTTTACAAGTGGTAATAAAATGTTTCAGAATAAGAAAAGTATTCTCTGAACTACAAGATATCAAAGTTCCCCTTTGGCTTCTCATTTGTATCTATAATACTGAAAATTTTACATATTATGTTAGCGGATATTCATACAGCTTTTAAGGTTTATACCACTTTAAATGCATTATTCCATTAAAATGTTTATTGAATTGAATCCAATTTAATTTGATCATCTTAACAATCCTCATTATGATATAGGTATAGCAAAAATGATCATTTTATGTTTTTAAATTGAGTAAACAGGCACAGAGTGGTCAAATTACTTACCCAGGAACATATATATGCCTTATATGTGTATATATACACACATACACATATGCATGTTATAAATATTAAATCTCACAACTTGAAATCTAGCAATCTTTCTACTATACCTTACTTGCTTTGCATATAACATATCTGTATATGCAGATATACATTCCTGTTTTCTGTTACTGGATTTCTTTGATAGCCAATGCCTTGATTATATTAGAATTTAGATATCCTTTGAAATAGTACATTTGGAAATGCTGTCCATCATCTAATCAAAGACTAGATCACAGGATGATGATGACGATGATGATGATGACACTCCCTCAAAACTCAACCCACTGTCCATGTTGTATATGGGGGAAAGAGGAACAACAGCAAAGTAGGGGAATGTCACCCAGAGTAATGAACCATGGAGAGTTCATGTACCCTCAGGGCTTTATGGTAGCTGTGAAGGCTTTACAGGAACATTGCTAGGTTGGCTAACTGAGCTCTTTGGGTACCACTGTTTGAGTTAGCAACCTAAGAGCCAAAGAACAGACAGAAGGGCACAGAGATGAAAGCTGGTCGTTTCAAATCCATCATCATACTTAAACTGACACAGAGGATAATAGAGAAAGTGGTGCTTCTTCATGTTCTGGCACCACAAGAAGGCGAAATAAACTAGAATAAATCAGAAATATCAATAGTTGACAAAAAGATTTCAGCCCAGATAGTACTGACTGTTAAAGCAGTCAAATTGCAAGTATGCATGAAATGAACTGAACACATAAATGTTTCATTATGTGCCAATACCATAGCATAGTGGAACTGGAAACAGATACCAGCAGCTATAGGCAAGAGCTTCATATGTCTTTTGTCGATATTATCCTCAGCTCCAAGTCACACAGTAACATATTAAAAAATGCAAGGAAATCCTAAGGAAGAAGTTTATCTCTAAATCAAAATTAAACAAAATAAGAGATGATGTAAAGAATCTCCTAAAATCTAAAGGAGGAAAACTTGAAGAATGTGAGGTCGTTGAAAATCTTTACTTAATGTAAACTCAGAGAGTTAAACATACTAATAAAATGGATAAGAAAAACAACACCAATGATTCAAATAATTTCGAAAAGCAAGATGGGCAGACTTAGCCTTGAATTTCAAGGCCTTTTGGAGTTTGATGACATTGAACTAAGTAGCAGACCAATCACATCCTAGTATCACAATTAAAAAAAACCAACTAACATTAGCTCTATCATGCATAAGCTCATTTCCCAACAATATTAGACAAAAAGTATAAACACTTACACAGCAGTATATATGGAGGTTTTTGTCAACCTTTTGCATAAGCCTTTTTCATAGATTGTATAAAGCCTATGGTAAAGATCAAGATCCAAAAATGCAACCAAAAGGGCCTCCACAGGCAACATTCACAACAGTATGTCAGCAAAGAAGCACAGAAAAAACAGTGATCCAGAACCAGCTCACTGCTACCATAAATTACAAAAAGGTTATCCTTAAGGAGGTTAAATAGTGAACAGTAATAGAAACCATACAACAAATAATTGCAGCTTATAAAGATGTAGCATTCATAGAATTTTCCGCAAGATGCAAACCAGTGGTTAGAAATATTCATCAATGAAATCTGTAAGGTGATAGTAACGTATGATTTAAGATCTAAAAATGACCTCAAAAGTCTTCTAGTCAAATTCTCTCTTATTTTACAAATGAGTAAAACAGAGGCCCAGAGAGACTGTCTTGCCCAACGTCACACAGGGGGCGCTCTTTTAATTACACTGCGCTATTTTTTTTTGTTAAAATCTTGACCTTGCTATATTATTCTTGAACTTTATATCGGCATTTAATCATTTGAGGCAATTTATTGTTCTTGATCATTTCCCTGGTTATTTCTATCTGTAAATTACTAAGCTCCACCATAGAATAATCAAATTATCAAAGGACATTAGAAGTAACCTAGGGTAACCTCAACAGCATTTTACTGTTTTTTTTTCTTCTTTATCATAATCATCTTTGTGCTCCACAGGATTGAGTTTTACAGATATATTGGCCTTTTCCCCCCTTTCATTTAAATAAATAATGGAAAGAATTTATAAAGCATTTTAAGGATTGCAGAGCACTTCATATATAAATCTCATTTCATCCCCACAACAAGGTCGGTGCCATTATCATCTTAATTTTACAGATGAGGAAAATGGGGCTCAGATAATTTAAGTGAGTCATCCAGAGTCAAAGAGCCAAAATGAATTCGAGATGGGTTTGGAACTCAGATCTTCCTGACTCTCAGTTAAAGTATTCTTGATTAGTTCAGAAAGCTTCCTGCCAAATACAGTCTTTCCAAATGATATACATTCATACATAGAGACAAGTATGTATATGCATGCCAATAAATATATATGTATATATTTATACATATACATATACATATATATGACTACATGTATTTGTGTATATATACAAAACCAACGTGCCACTTCCCTTTTAGTTTTAGTTGTCTAATTCTAAGACCCAAGCCAAAACTACTGGGAAAACTATTCTCTTCCTACAATAACAAGCAATATAAAGTCATTTAATGGTAGAAAATAGGGAAAGGGACTTCTATGTACTTGTAGAGCAATCTACAAGCATGAACTTGCTCCAAACTTCAAATAATGACAAAAATATCACCCTTTATGTGACCAAACCCAAATTAATCCAATAAATATCTAAGTATATCTCATGTGCTCTAAGACACTAGCTACTGGAAATAAAGCAGAGAGGGTTAGAGTAGCCTCTGAGGCTCCTTCAGACACTAGATCCACAATATGGTTTTAGAGAAGGAAGTTTTCAAGATAAAAAGAAAAAGCATGGTTTGAGACAGGTTGAGTTTGAGGTCCTGAAGGCATTTGGGAATCAGGTCTGAAACACAATTCAGAATTGGAGACACAGATGTAGGGTACCTGCATGGTGGTTGAGTTTTAAGCCATGGGCATGAATTAAACTGATGGATAAAACCAAGGGTGACTGGGAAGAGAGAAGAAAAAACTCACCAAGAACAGGAATGTGAACACTCATCCTCACTGAGGGTCAGAAGAGAATCATAGAACAAGGAAACCAAGAAATAGTTTCCCATATTGAAGACATTTTTACTATACATTAGCAGAACAGTGTCAAAGATATAACAAAGTATTTTCTGATGATTAGAATTAAGAAAAGGCGAGGAATAAATGGATACTTTCTGCTGAAAGGATTATTGTGATTTACCTGAAGATTCAAGTATATGTGTTTTTCCTGATCCAAAGTGCTGTAAAGTGTGTGAATTTTTACTGTAAACACATACTTAAATACAAGGAAATATTATACAGTCAGCTTGGTTTATCTTCTTTTGTTTTATAGAATTAGTATCATTTATATTTTATAATCACTGAGAACCTACAAGCCTATAATGTTATATGAAAGCCTTTCATATATATTCATAAGACATTTATGATAACACATCTATGAGTCTTCATAGTCTGGCAAACATACATATTTGGCTCCCATTTTGTAATTTTATTAAATTATTAGTTATCTGAATATTCTATAGTTTGCTATCTGGTAGACAGATTAATACTACTGTATTTGGCTCCTATCCTAAATTTAGAGGGCACCATCAGTAAAAGAACTAGGCTGAATGGAGTCCAACATTTACTTCAACATCTCAGAATGGGTATGTGGTGCTTACAATCTGATAGAAGTATGATCATTTTTATTTAAAAGTAAACATCTATGCTCTTAAAATAACCCATGTCTTCTGTTGATACGAGAAACAAACAAAAAGTTTAATGTTCCCATCTCTAGTTCCGTTTATCCCTTAATTCTATTTTCTTAACAATTTTCTACACAATTCTACTCTACCACCATGAAGCGGTCACCATTACCTTGTAAACTTTCTTTCATTGTTGCATCTATGTAATTTGGCATACCTAACTACATTTTAAACTCCTTAGGGTAAGGGACCATATGAGGAGACATATGATCAATCGTCTAGACCCAGTGACGTAGACTGCCAGAGGGTTTTAAGTGCTTGAGCCACAGGAGACAAAGACACTGGTGTTTATGGAGTCATATGCAACAGGCACTGTCTACCTTCATAGTCAAGTCCTCCACACCTAGCAACAATATAGATGTCCTAGTTAGCCATCCCAGGCTGGTCCCCTGTCCCTTCATAAAGTAACAATGAAGGATCCTGGTTAGGTGAGGAGGACAAATGGAGCTACTATGAAAGACTTTGATCAATTATGGCCTAAAGCTCTTATGTTAGCAGGTAGAAGTGAGTAATGATCTCTTTTTGGTAAACACAAACCCCACCAGGGGTTGAGCTCTATGTTGTTACAGTTAGCAGCACATCATGCTAGACAAAGGAAATGGTTATCAGAGCCAGAAAAGATAGATTGAAACTAACCGGGTCAGGAAGCCAAAGTAAGCAATTTAACAGGTTTACAAGAAAAACTCAAGTGAGGGTGGTATCCAAAAGAAAAACTCAAGGAGAACATCTGCAAACTCTAAGAACCAAAGTCTTTCACATCAATTAGTTTGGGATATTTCAGTATTCATTGCTGAGAGCTCTTGGCTAGCAGCTCAGATGGGGGAGAGGGTCTATCCTGATGTGGAGAATACAGAATGAATCTGGTTCATGACTCTCCTGAGAAATAGAGTTGATTGATCTTGTGGGAACATGTACTCTCTGAGATAGCAAAAGATGTCCAAGAAACTGGAGTCCTGACAACATCAACTATTTCTTCTTCTTTTGTTATAATCACCCCCTTCTCTTCTCAAGTAGGCATAAAGTGATGAATGAATGAAAACATGAACGAATGGAGCAAGACCTCCCATGCTCTCAGGGAGAATGTATTTTACTAGGATGAGATGGAACATACAAGAAGTTTCAGCTGCAAACAAAAAGAAAAGCCTCCATGGTTCTTAGTGTACAGGAGCAAAATAAATAATACATCTTAAATGTTTTTTCCACTGGGTGAGTTTGGGGGAGAGACTAGATTGATTGCTGATGTTGAACCATTTGACAGTGCCAAGCACTCTCATGGTGAGAACATATTCCTGGACCATCAACAGTTATAGCTTCTGAGGAGGCAGGGGCAGGACTTTCAGAAAGAGTTGCTTTGTTGTATCACCACAAGAATTGTGGATGATTGATTGATTGATAATTACAGAGGTTAAGCTGAAAGTAAGACTATTGATGTGCAGGGCATTGGTATTACCAAGGTTTTTGGGTAGACTCCATCAGGGTCTGAGGAGAGGTGATGCTTGAAATGGTGGTGGTGGAAGTTTGACTTGCCTGGCACAGACAGCCCCCAGTTTCTCTCTCATGATATGTTGCTAAATTGCCTACCCTGTGGGTCTTAACTTAAAAACTACTTTTTTTCTTAATCTATTACAAATAAAAATTTAGTACAAGGATACCTTAATGAATCTGGAATTTTATCAGGAAGGTACTCTTTCTACTCTTTCCACCAAACAAATAACCATGACCTCTCATTCTGTATGATTCTTGTTTATCTTTCTGTAAATCTTCAATAGATGGATCTATCCAATATGCTAGAAATTTTGGTCTTTTGTCTTTTAATATATGCCAATGCAATACTATGATTTTCTATTTTCTACTCCTTACTTATACTACATGACTGCCCTGGTTTCTTCTCTGGTCATATATATCCCTGAAGATATCTTTTATGTCATTTCACATGTGCAAGTCATTTTTGCTAATATATATACTATTTTACTATGACACACAAAACAGTATAATGGTAGCGAGTAAGGAAAATTACAAAGGATATGGAATTATATATGTCATACTATATACATATACATACATATATGTATACATATATAAATTTCTACAGATACAATCCTACGAGTGACAACAAATAATTTTTGTTTAAAAATTATAAACTGCTTTAAAAATTCATAACTTTCACACTATTGGCTACTTTATCCCTAAAAGGGCAAACAATTTAAATTTCTAAAGAAATACCATAATGAATGTTGAAAAAAGTTTGAAAATTATATCCCAAAATCTGAACACATACAAGAATAAACAGATATCATGGAAAACTCTAATGTTGCTGTATCTCATGAGTATACTGAATGTGTTTTTTCAGTTTGGTTATAAAGCAAAATATAAGGGAGACAAAGATATTCTAATGAATCTAGCTTTCTAATTTACACTATTTTACATCATTTTAACAATTTTATTTTATACTTAGAATTTTTAGTTGTACCATAAGAAATGGCTACACTCTTCTATATACAGGCTAAACATATTACCATTGGTTTCCCTTCTGAGTTAAATGTCTTAGCTGTTTAACTAGAATGATATTTAACAATGATATTTTTACTTCCCATCACCTGATATACTATTCACACTAGTAAAACTACTATCTTTTTTTTTTTTTGGTGGAAAATATTTTTAGTTGATAACCCCCAAAGCAAAGCAAATACCGTGATAACAAAAATAATCCAATAGGAAGAACAGGTTAAAGATCAGCATTCATTTCCGAAATTAAATTTAAAAACCTTTTCTAGTTAGTTAAGAGATTGGCAAGTTTTTACAAATAACATCAGCGAGCCTTTTACAGAGAAACACAGTCGCATTAGAATGAAGTCATTAGGAAATACATTTATTTTGAAGCCAATTAACCTTTTGTCAGAGAAATGTCGGTGCTGTAATGGTTTCAGCAGTGGAGGTCAGTCTCTAACAGGGGCACGTATGACAGCGATTACGCTGGCTGACATATGCTGCAGACCGAGAGTACGGCCATGGAATAAGAATCTGCCTTCGTCTGTATTCCACTCTGCATTTCCAGGGAGCAGGCAATCTTGACCTATCCATTTAGGTAATTAAAGCTTCCATTTGGAAGTGTCCTGCAGGAAGGTGAAATTTGGGGGAGATAAATGGCTGTTGCTCACTGTATCCAGCCACCACTTCCATCATTTGATGGACTGCCTGAAACAGGCTGGGCTGCCAGGTTCTCATAAAAATAGAGATGAATTGGGCAGCAGACAATTCTCTAAGGCAAAGCAACTCTGTCATCTTCTTTTTTGCAACCTATAATTTAATTGTTAGCCAAGGTAGATGGCTGACTCAGGGGGCCTTTTTCTAAGAGCTTTCCTACTATCTTCTATTTGCTGAGAAATTACTCTAGTTTACTTACTTATCAGCCAACTTTGCTTGGCAATGGGAGATGTCACTTCAATAAGCACAGCTGGCCATCACAGCTGTGCCCTGACTTACCTTCCAGGCTATTTTGTTTCCTTTGGAGTCATGCTCAAGGGCAATCGGGAAGTCTCCTCGCTCATAAAACTTTCGAAATGCTGTGGGTTTTGTTGGTCGTTCTTTAAATGCTCCTGCAGTCGGAGGGCCTCTCACCTATTAAAAATACATAAACCCAATATATTATGATCTGATTTAAAAACATACCAAAAAGCGTCAAAATCATTTTATCTCTTAGCTGTTATTGTTCAGTTGATTAGAGGGCTACCTGGATCAAGTAAACTAGGAAGGACTTACGCAAGTATAAATCTGCAGGATTTGGATTTTTCATACTTTTAATGTCTAGAACTCTCACAGATATTTTGTAGACCTTATGGCAAAAGAGGGGGAATTATTTTGCATGTGAATATTAAGGACATGATGTTAGAGCATCGTTTTAATGATATTTCTAAAAGCTATGTCCAGCGGCATTTTCTTCATTTTCTTCACTTCTGCAGACAGGTGGTAAAGGGGGAAGTAATATGTTTCAATGAGGGACTTGTTTCAATAAAGGTATCATGGGTCAGGAAGTTAAAATATTTTACTTGTAAAGGTAGATACACCGCATCACGATCCCAGGATAAATACTTTTTATGAAACATTGGGCAAACTGTTGAAATATGTGAGGTTATTCTTACTTCTTTATCCATAAAAACAGGGACAATGTGCTCATTTTTCTTTCAGGATATGGAAACGGACCATAAATTATAAAAATTTCACACAAATGTTAACTAATGATTAGTTTGTTAAAAAAATATACATAGGAAGACCATAAAACAACATTTTGCATAAATCAATTAGCAATGAAGTTCATGTCTTTTTATCTGAAAGGAGAATGCTTTACAATGACAATATTAACATCAGGGGTAAAACTTAAATTGGTGCTTTTCATCACTCAACTAACACATTAGGCTCTAAAATTTGAAGGCATGACTGAAACATTTAGGACATAGTAAAATATATCACTCTACATACAAAGAACTGAACCATCACACAGTTATGACATGCACCTTTCGCAAAGGTCAAATATGTTTGTCTTTCCCAGAATGCTATGACTGATAGATACTTTTCTTTTACTGATTTCTTGATTGCTTTATTTAATAACATTATTTAATATTGACTTTACATTTCAGTTCCCTCCTTTATGGCAGTATTTCTATAAGTGACCTCGATATAGTTATAAGAACCCCTCTACTAAAGTTCTATTTTGATGATTCATTGTGGCATGGAGATGACCTAGCATTCTCTATGCCAGGAAGACAGAAGCTCTGGAACATCCTACCTACTAAGTTGGAAAGACTTCTAAAAAGTGTGTAGCAAGAGACTATATGTTTGACAATCAAAAACCAGATTAGCATACTCATTAAGTACCATGTAGACAAGTACAAAAGATATGAAGACAAACAGAGATAGTCTTTGCCCTCAAAGACCTTATATTCCAATGTGTATATGTGTGTGTGTGTGTGTGTGTGTGTGTGTGATTAGTGAATGCACTATACATACATACACACATACATATATATAAGTATATGCACATATATACATAGACATATATAAGTATATACAGAATATATACAAATTAAATGCAAAATAATTTGAAATAATTTGAAAGTGAGGGCCCTACTACTTGGGGGCTGAGGGAATGGAGGGGATGAGAAAAGACTTCAAGTAGAAGGTGGTGATTGTGCTGAGTCTTGAAAAAAACAATGGATTCCAAGGTGAGAAGTCTAGCAGGACTTCATTATGAGGAAGGTAATAATTTATAAAAAGCTTGAAAAGGAAAGCTTGCATCTACTACATAATTTTTCTTCTTCCTTTCATTCCCACCTCAGGAGATGTTTTTTATGATTTTGCAGTTGCATTTCCCACTCACCCACCCCTGCACTCTCAGGGAGGGAAGAATATGTAATTTTCTGGATAACATATAGCTTAATGGAACATTTTAAAATAAGCATACTACTGGACTTTTTTTTTAAGGGGAGAGTAGATGTAGGATAAACATTATTATTTGGAAACTACTGTGAATTTTTATACTGTACTTTAAGTGGTCTCCCCCAATAAATCAGAAATAATCTAATAAGATAAGGAAATATAAATCATATTACAATTGTGGGAGAAATGCATTGAAGATTTGTCTAAACAATGGGGCCAATAGTTAAACCAATTAGGAAGAATGGATGTTAGAGTGGAATGCTTTTAATAAAATCAAATGTACTTGAGAACTAGAAACTAAATATAGGCTGAAATGGTTATAAATGACAAAATACTTTACATGTTCATATTTAGTAAAGATATAGCAATAAATTTAGGATCTAAATCATGAAGTCTGTCATAGTTGCAATGATAATAATAATCATTAATGGGGGGAAAAGTTAAGGCTCTCAATTTCATCTTTGAATATTTTGAAGAATTTCTTTGTAGCATATTTAATCTAGGGTTAGTGTAGCTGATAAAGACTAGTTTGTTTTGAGTGGGGAATCCACATTATCTTATATTCAGATTTATTTTTATTTAGCTACATCGTTGAATTTGAAGAAATGAAATAGACATCAATGATATATTTTCAGCTGCTCAAACCTTAAGTCTGAGTTATTAAACCATTGCTGTTAAACAGCCAATGGCACAAGTTTTACTAAGGAACAATAGCAATTTACTTTTGTGTCTAGAATTTTCAAAAACATACAAACCAATATTTGGCATCATTATAGTTCTCTAAATAGCACTATGAGGAATTATAATCTTTTCTTTTTGTGTGTGTGCGACAATCAGATCTGAAATGCCAAGGAAGTAACAATTATTCAAGAATATCAAATCATATATACAATACTCAGTTTACAAATTAACATAAAAAATCCATAACAATTGAATTTGTCTGTTAAAGGACAGTGACTTGCCTATACTTAAATTTACTACAGGCTGACTGAATCATCAGAATTGATATCTCCTGAAACTTTAAAATATATATACTATAGGTATTTCAGGGATTACATGACTGGATAAAGTGATAGCTAGGTAAAATATCTTAAGTGATATCCCCTAACAGTGAGCAAAACTATTTTATCCATATATTACATCACTAAGTACACACACACACACACACACACACACACACACACAATTTTCTACTATTTTGATGAATCTGTGATCTCATCAAAGTGGGTATTCCCTTTCCCAGTACAAACAAACCTTCTATATCTACTCATCCCACGGTAGTCTCCCTAAGATCTCCATAAAAGACTGACACGGTGCATTAGAGAACTTGCTCTGATTCTTTTAATGGTGATTGTCATTTGTTTTATTAGACAACACTTTTTCAATTTAGTATTTTGAAGAAACTGTTATAAATGAAATTTGTCAACCTACTAATCTTATCAGCTTCTTAGTAAGAGATGAAAGTTAGAATCAGTTTGGGCTGTCTGCTTTATAAATACAACCTGCCTTAGAACTCTTAAAAAATGAATGTTTCATATTAAGTTTTTATTCACGCATCAGCATTTGCTTGATGATGCCAGTTCTGCCATTTGATTCCCATTTGTCAGTTTGCACTTCATAGCTACATAATGGATAAATGTCCCTCTGAGTTCCAAGTCAATTCTTTTGATAAATTTCATTTTCAGTGAAATTATACTGAAAATCCATGTTCAATTCAAATAAATACAAAAAATGAATAGAATGTGTGTAAATCATTTATGAACACTATACTTAATATTTCAATTCTTTAGAGTAGCTGAAGAAAACATTAAGAAAATCTTCCTACTTCAATTTAATCAAATCATTTCAACAAAAAATGATTACAAATCTAATAGAAATAGAGTACCATGCTAGTCTTGAGTTAAAAGCATGCTTTTTTCTCAAATCTAGCTTTTAGAAATCCAATAGTTTTCATATGTGACCAATGAAAAAGTAAAATTCAGTGTTCTAGTTTTCCCCTTTCCTACTACTTCTATGCAATAAATTATAATATGTAAGATCAGACATCTGCAGTATTTATTTAGAACAAAAATGATAGTCTGTTATTTTTGCTCATTAAATATATTTTAAAGATATATTCATTTCCAATGACAGATTGTAGTAAAAGTCATATTGCAGCCTACATTATCAATTATTGAACAAGCTGTCATATTTTAAAAGGTAAATTTTATAATATTTCTTCATATGTACTTCATGTATTCTTATACACACTTAGAAAAAATTCTTCTACCATTCCTGTCACAATCAATCTAGTCCAGCTTTTACTCTGAAACCTGTTTAAAATAATTTAAATTAAGGAGTTCTGATTTAAGCCTCAACAAATAATTTTTCATTGTGTCTAAAACAGAGAAATCTAAAGCATTCTTCTTACTTAGCATGTTTTCTTTCACACACACACACACACACACACACACACACACACACACACACACACATGTATTTGCCCAAATGCCACTAGAATAAAACAGTACTGTGGAAAGCTAGGGTCTGTAAAATGGCCTAAACACACACATAATCGAATTTTAGCTTAAAGAATGAAAGATGTGAGTGGATAGATACGTGTTGAGAGACAATATTAATACCAGAAGGATACCAAATTATAAATCAAAGCAAGAGTTGAAGAAAGCCATTGGGTGAAATAGAAAATAAACATTTTCTCATTGACATTAGCATCATTTTAGAATGTCGGTCCATCATAATTTAGCGTATGAAGAACTTACCACTATACCATGAAATGTCAAAAAGTTTAAATACATGGAAATTTATTTAAAACAGTCCGTGGTCACTGGACATGGAATTTTTATATTTAGATATGAACATATATTTCCAAGGTAGCGCTCAGGTCAACATCCTAACCTCAGCCCCCAATCTCTACCACATTTATGTGATTTTCCCATAAAATAAAGTGTAAAGGTCCTTTGTGTGTCCACATCCATTTCAAATGCCTGGACCATATATTTACTTTTATTGATTAGCCAGAGGACATAATTAGTTCAAAGTAAAAGCAATTAATGAAATAGCATAGTAAGAAGAATAATAATAGAACATTTCTCCCATAAATCTGGGTCACAATTTCTCAACTATACACATCACTACAAAAAGTGGATACATCTAGGGAATATGCATAAAGAGACAGACACATGCACTGAACATGAAGCCAGGATATATAGATATATATATATATATATATATATATATATATATATATATATATATATATATATATATACATATATGTAAAGGGTACCAGTCTGATTGGGATATATATGTGGAGGGGACAAATATAGGTAATGTGTGGACAGATGGAACTAATGGGAGAAAAAATATCTAGCAAGATTTGGATAAGGAAAGATGTCAGTTCAAAAGAAGAAAATATTACTAGAATTTAACAAAACAGAGAGATCTGCAGAAAATATAAAGTAAAATATGGAAATAATGAAAAATAAGTCTACTGGAAGATAAAAAAAACTGTATAACTTATTCTGGAGAGCAATTTGAAACTGCCCAAAGGGCTATAAAGATGGGCATACTCTTTGACCCAGCAATACCACTTCTAGGCCTGTATCCCAAAGAAATGATTTCAAATATCAAAGAAATTATTACAAATAGGAAAAGGACCTGTAGGTACAAAGATATTTATAGCAGCTCTATCTGTGGTGGCAAAGAATTGGAAATCAAGGGGATGCTCATCAATTGAGGAATGGCTAAACAAGTTATGGTATATAAATGTAATGGAATTCTATTGTACTATAAGAAATGAGGAGCAGACGGACTTCTTAATAACCTGGAGAGCCTTATATGAACTGATGTTGAGTGAGAAGAGCAGAACCAGGAGAACATGGTACACAATTACAGACACATCACATGTGAGATGACTAACTTTGATAGACTGAACTCCTCTCAGCAATGCAAGACTGTAAGACAACTCCGAAAGACTCATGATGCAAAGGACTATCCACATCCAGAGAAGGAATTATGGAGTCTGAAAGTAGATTGAAGCAACCACTTGCTGTCTCTTTTTTTTTGTTTTGTTCCTTTCTCTTTATTCATTCCATTTGGTTATAATCCTTCTTCACAACCTGACTAATGTTTAAGGTGAAAGTGTCCGTAGAAACTACATCAGATTGCATGCTGCCAAAGGGGGGAGAGGGAGAAGAGAGGGAGTGAGAGAAAATTTGGAACTCAAAATCTTGTGGAACTGAATGTTGTAAACTAAAAGTAAATAAAGAAATTAATTAATTTTTTTTTAAAGTAGCATAACTTTCAGTGAGACTGGATCAAAGGTCCGCTCTGCATAACTTCCATATTTTTGTTCATATTTGCCATAGATCTTCACTGCATATATGTTTATACACATATACATACACATATACACAAAAAAATTAAGAGGAATGAGAAGAGGGATGCTTTGTCTATAGGCAGTAGAGGTAGAAGGGAGAACAATTTTATCCAAAGGGAAATACAACATAGCTTAGTGAATAGAGTTGGAAGGTTTGGAGCCTGGCAGACCTGTGTTGAAATTCCTTCTAAAAGTTAGAATTTGTGTGATCATGAATAAATTGTTTGACCTTTTTCAGCCTCAATTTCTTCCTCCATAAAATAAGGAAGATCTCTATCTATACAGTGAACCCATATATATGCACCTAATGACATAGCCAACATATTTAAAGAAAAAAATTCTAAATTTCAGAAAGATTCAGACCAGTGAGAGAGTTCAATGAGTCAAACACAAAGATCAGTAAGAAACACTTCATACTTGAAAAGTAGCACAAAAGTAGATTATGTGGGGAGAAAGAAGAGAGGAAGGTAGGAAAAAGGGAGGGGGGAAGAGATACAGAGTGAGTGAGAGAAAGAGAAAGAGAGAGAAAGAGAGTGAGAGAGAGAGAAAGAGAGAGAGAGAGAGATAGGGCTGAAGGGAAATGCTAAGAAATTTATGTATTTTTCAAGTATTCAGGTAACATTCACAAAGTGTTTTTTATGTAAATAGAGAATAAAAGAAATTTTAAACTCTATATTAATAGGCATACTCCAGTACTTCAATACATATGTGATCACATCTGCATGACTATCCCATCTATTGAGGAAGACTGCAACCGATTCTTTCTTTCTCATCCTTTGTACATGCATTTGCCCACGTCCTTCTATAAATTCACCACAGCAGATCTACCCAATGGGTCGGGCTGCTTCCTCGACATTAGGTCTGGTCCCACCACTGGATCTTTGCTTTTCTTCTTTGCTATATACATTTACTTAAGAAATACATGTAGGACAGTGCTCTTACAGTCAAAGCATGATAGCAGTTCCACCATCCAAGCTTGAAAGTAAAAAGAGTTGGTTATATAAAAACATGTTTATAGTTTTAATTTTGTCTGTTTTCCTTCCTTCCCTTTAATCCTTAAACGCCCATTGGACCACTTTTCTTAGTTGCATTTTTTAAACTGTTGTTGTTTTTCTTTAAATATTTCTACTGCTCTTTTACACATTCAGAAGCTTCTATCATCTTTTCCCATAATACAATATAGAATAGTTTGTAATCTAGACTAATCTCACCATTGGCTGCCTTATTCTTTTGGCCAATAAGTCATGTTTGCTGATCAGTATACTTTTTATATTCCTTCAGTCTTATCATAAAGGCAACTGACAACCTTTGTTAAACTTTCATTAAAAATTATTATAAACAGAGCTATTATCTTTTCTTTCATCCAGTTCTTTTCAGCATTAATAAATTTTTAAATAGGTAAAGATATCTTTGTTGTGCATAAATTTTTCTAATTTTTATTCTTTTAAATTAGTATTCATTTTTACCTTAGCTGTAACAAATTAACTGAATACACAGCTAATTTCAGAATGACTTAAATCAGGACTGATTTTCCTATCTGTTAAAATAAAAATCAATGCTTTTCTGTGATATTATTTGGCCTGCAAAATGTCCAGTGTCTCCTGTTATTCTTCCTGAAGAAAGGTATTCATAATATAGAATATGAATCTTATATATAATCTACAAACCTTTGGCATCTCTCGTTTCTTAGTTGAATCAGATTTTTAACATATTTTAACTATCTTTGCTATTGCCTATCTTTGCAATGAAGTCACTGAGTTACACAGCATGATGTAATTATATAAAAGATAAATGTGATTTTTAAAAAAGATAAAGGTCTTTAAAAAAGACTGAACTGGGTTTAAGAAGAATGAATGGTTCAGAGACCAGCAAATTTGGCAGAGCAACAAGCAGGAGAACCCAGTTCCCCCCTTGACAACCCCTTCAAAGATCGTTAAAAAGCCGAGTACCAGATACAGTAGTGATCAGGGAATCTAAGCAGAAATAAGAGTGGGGCATTTGTGCCCAAGATCACAAATTTTGCCTATATTCAAATGAACAGGGTAGGAACTGTGAAACTACCAGGAATGGGCAGCAGTGAGTCTCATTGACCCCATAGGTGGATCTCAGATTAAGCCTTTGGGACTAAGTTAACCAGCAGTTATAGGACTATTTTTCTGAATATAGAACAGTTTCATAGATTCAGCCCTGAGCCTAGGGCTCAGTTCAGAGGAGGAGCAGAAATACAATTGCTATTACTATTTGAGTCATAGAGAAGAAAAATAAATTGAGGAAATAAGCACAGGCAAAGAGAAAACAAAATTATCACTTTTTAAAAATGATGTGATGGTTTACATAGGAAACCTGGGAGAGAATAGTAAAATTAATTGAATCAATTAATAACTTCAGCAGAGTTGGAGAATGTAAAATAAAACCACAAAATCATCAGCATTTCTATATGAAGCCCATTTAATGAAGCCCAGCAGGAAGTGACAAAATGAGAAATTAAATTTAAAATAATTATAGACTGAATAAAATACTTGGGAGTCTATCTACCAAGATACACACAGGAACTATGTGAATAAGTGTCCAAAACACTCTTTGCAATAATAAAGACATCTAAAAACTGGAAAAATATTACTTGCTCATGCATAGGTAGAATCTATATCATAAAAATAACAATGTTGCCTAAATTAATTTATTCATTTAGTACCATACTAAATTACCAAAGAATTCATTTGAGCTAGAAAGAGCTGGAGAGCTAGAAAAAAGTAACAAAATTCATCAAAATGAACAAAAAAATTCAAGAATTGCAAGGATAAGAGCTTTTTAAATGTGAAGGAAAAGACGTATGAGAATACAAAATACAAAATTTTATGTGTATATATACATATACATTTTAAAAATTATTTTTATTCTTACATATGTATAAAGAATTATTTTATTCTTCGTACAATTCATATATGCATGTGTTATATAAAAATAACTTTTAAAAGAGTAGAAGAACTACATAATTTGTTCATGGCTGAGTAGAGCTAATACAGCAAAGATGAAAATACAACCTAAATTAATGTTATATCAATAACTTTCTTTACTTGGAACATATTTTGTATTACATCAGCATGAGTTATTTCTTCTAAAATAATATGTAAATGCCTTAAGAGCAGGAATTTCTTACTTGTTTTCTTTATTGGTTGTATATACTAGGCATTTAATACATAATTATTGACTGATATAATTCAACAAAATAGCAACAAATTTTATCTTTTTTTTAAAATTTTATGAAAATATCAAGGGAAATTATTTTTTAAAGACAAGGAGACTTTCACTGACAGATATCAAATTGTAGCATATAGCAATAATTGTTCAAAATTTCTGGTACTTATGATTAAAAAGAGAGAGAGAGAATGCTTAGCAGAACAGAATTCCTTCTTAAACATCCTCCCCGGCTTAACCTGTTTATTTATCCCTGCCTTTGCTGTTCACCTCTACACTGGCTAGTCTTTTGCTGATTATGATAAGATGCTTCAATAAGAATTATTTTAATAGCAAAAGATTAGGATAGACTCTTAGAAAATAACATTATCATAATTACTATATATCATTCATAACAATTATGATGTTGTTATAATCATTATTATAATACATAATAATTATTATTAGTGGTGAGTTTAGTAGTGATGAGCTTATCCTGGGAGGGGCATCTTGTTCCATGGTATTGAAAGCAGGCAGATCAACAGATGCAAAGTGGTCTGATATATATATGTACAAGGTACTATTGGGAGTGAAGAAATGAATAGCAAACACATAATTCACACGCACAAAATACTCCAAATTAAATGCAGAATGTAATAAGTGTCATAAAAGATATACAACATGTCCTATGACTTCAGAAGAGAGGTTCCTTCTACTTAGGCAAATTCCTGCCTTCACATAAAATATTTACTTAGTTTTTGCAAAGTACTACAGTTTTCAGGAGCTCCAGACTGACATATTGTAACTATGATATGTATTTAAATTCTCTTTTCAATCTTGGAAGTTGTGAAAAATTAAATCAAATTTACTTTGCCTGTACATCTCTAGGAGTTTCATATTAAAAACGATCTCATGTTCCTATTGTGCTCACTGATCCCTAAATTCATTCCCATCTCTAGCAAATAAGTGTAAGAAGAAAGACCTAAAGGTTGTACTACCCTCATAAGCATTCTACAGCATGTCACAACTCCCAAATCAAATATTTAGGAAACTTAGGGAAGAAAGCACATGAAAGGAATTCAATAAGCAGAGCAATATCAGATTAAAAAGTCGTTGGGTTTTATAACCAATTTTGTTAAATGTATTTTAAAGACCCATGATACAAATGCCCTAGGAAGGAATTTAACCTGGGATTTCCAGAAATAATTTAAATTTCACAACACCCGAGTGTATGTTATTTCTGGCATATTAACCTACAATTCATTGTAACTGACAAGGGCAGCTATTTTTTCTTTCTACTTTATAGCTCTGGAACAGGGATCCAAATACTTTTATCTGCAAATAACCGATTTAAAAATTACTATGTTGCTTGTAAACTGTTGTTGTATATGAAATAATATAAACTTGAATCATACAATCTTTGAGTTGAAGGGAACCTTAATAGTTTTCAAATATTATTCCAACTGATGCATTTGTAAGGTGGTTCCCCATAATCCTCAATCTCAACTAACAGAACTGAGATGCTCTAAGTTTGGTTACCTTCATCAGGTAAAAATGCCTCTTTGATTGTTGTTGCAGAAAAAAACCAATCACAGATATAAACTAGATAAATTCTTTAATCAACTTGGGAAATATGGAATACTGAAAGAAAGCAGATGACACCATAGAAAATGCCTCATGGCTGGTAGGAAAGAATCAGTCATGTCCCATGAGTCTTGAATAAACTAGTATACCAGTTTGGTTTGAAGAATACTAATAGAAGGCCAGTCTAGTGGAACTGATCTAACCAAGTTAATGAGCATATGAATTAACTTGGATGTCCTCAATGGATATCTTTACTGAAAATTCTCCTGCAATGTAAATTTCCTTTTGTTACCTGATGAATGACCTACAACTCTCTCATTTTTTTTTTCAGTATCAAATATAAACTGCCGCAGGACTAGCCTGAATCACACGAAATCAAGAGTCTCTCCCCCTTCTTGACCATATGACCCCCTTGTGAACTGTTAAAGTTCAGAACACTGGACTTTCCATAGATAGCAGTATCTTTGGATCAGCAATGGATGATTTAAAGAACTTAACACACCAAAGGGCAACTACATAAGGAGTCCACAAAGAAAGAAAAGGAGTTCCAGGAATCAAGGCTGTGAGATGATCCTTTGTCACACATACTCTCTAAGCTTAAGCCCACTCAAGCACAGGGATCTTTCGTAAGAAAAAAAAAGTATGCCCCATAATTTGTTTTGTTTTTCTGTACAGAAAAAAAACTAATTAGGAAAGGCTGCCAGATGAGGCCTGCTGATCCACCAACCACAAGGGCCATTCCCAGGCCTATCACCACAGGGTGGGGATCAGACAGAGCTGGGTAAGAGATAAAAGCAGGGCTGGTGGCAGGGAAAGCAGCTACTCCCAGGACTGCCCATCCACAGCCTGGAAATTAAAAAACTCCCTATCTGAACTTCCAGGGACCAAGATGACAGACTGAACCCCGGCTGCTCCAATCCCCACCTCTGACCTGAAAACACAGTAATTATTGCCCCAGAGGAAAATTTTAAGCAATAAAGGCTTAGGAACTCCAGAGGAAGGGCGTGGCTAAGGTCCTTCCTCAAAATGGGAAGAAAGCAGGCTACAAAGACAAAGACTCTGCAATCCTATTATGGTAGAGGGAGGAATCAAACTCAGAAGGAGAAAGTATTGACTCCATGCCCACAGCTGAAACCTTAACAGGGACTATGACCTAGTCTCAGGCACAGAAAGCATTTCTAGATGAGCTCAAAAAGAACTTTGAAGTCCAGCTTAGAGAGGTAGAAGATAAAATCAACACCTCTTATAAAAACAAAACTGCGAAATTAGAAAAAACATTACAATGAGGAGAACAGCTCCTTAGAAAGTAAAATGTGTAAACTAAAAATGAAATCTGAGCATATGGAAAAGAAGCTTCAAAAACTAACTGAGGAGAATAATTAACTAAAAACTAGAATCAACCAAATTGAAACCAATGACTCTGTAAGGAACCAAGAATCAGTCAAACAAAACATCAAGACTGAAAAATAGAACAAGAGGTAAAATATCTCAATGGAAAAATAACTGACCTGGAAAACAGATCCAGGAGAGACAATCTGAGAATCATTGGTCTATCAGAAAATCATGAAGAAAAAATGAGTCTGGACAATGTCTTCCAAGAGCTCATCAAGGAAAACTGCACTGAGATCCTAGAACCAGAGGGTAAAATAGAAATCGGGAGAATCCAACAAACACCTCCTGAAAGAGATCCCAAATTGAAAAGTCCATGAAACGTTGTGGCCAAACTCCGGAACTATCAGGTAAAGGAGAAAATACTACAGGTGGCCAGAAAGAAATAATTCAGATATCACAAAACCAGTGAGGATTGCACAGGATCTGGCAGCCTCAATGTTGAAAGATTGGAGGAACTGTAATACGATTTTTTGCAAGGCAAAAGAGATCAGGATACAACCAAAGATCACCTATCCAGCGAGACTGAGCATAATCTACCAGGCAAGGAGATTGAGAAACACTGACATAACAGAATTCCTGACCTTTCTGATGGAAAAGCCAGAGCTCAATGGAAAATTCAACCTCCAATTACAAGACCCAGGAGAGACATAGAAAAGGTAAATAAGGG
>CM053584.1:320865597-320883968 GCA_028627135.1 Pseudochirops cupreus | reverse complement strand
GAGGAAAGAATGAAGCAGAAAAGAGTAAATGATGCTACACAAAGAGGCATAAAAACAATATAGTAGAGGGAAAGAAGGGAGGGAGATGACCATTACATGAGCTGCTCCCTCACTGGTTCTGTGCAAGGAGGGAATAACACAACCAGTTAAAGATAGGACTCTATTGAGAAGAGACATAAAACTTATCATAATAGAGGGAAAGAGGGGAGGGAGAAGAGCACTGCATGAGATCTATTCTCGTCAATCTTGGTTTGAGGAAGAAATAACATACAACACTGAGTATAAAAATCGATCATATCCTACAGGTAGTAGGAGGAGGGAAGGGCAACGAAAGGGCAGGTTTAGAAGGGAGGGAAGAAGTAGTAATGGGGAAGGGCAGGAAAAGGGAGTGGGGCAGATAAGAAAGAAATACTGAGGGAGGCGGAGGTCAAAAGGAAAACTCTTAAGAAGGAGAAGGGAGAAGGGGAAAAACAAAAGCATAAACAGGGGAGGAAATAGGATGGAGGGAAAGACACAGATAGTAATCATAACTGTGAATGTGAATGGGATGAACTCTCCCAAAAAATGGACGCGGATAGCAGAATGGATTAAAAACCATAATTCTACAATATGTTGTCTACAAGAAATACACCTGAAACAGGGGGATACACACAGGGTAAAGATAAAAGGCTGGAGTAAAATATATCATGCCTCAGCTAAAGTAAAAAAAAGCAGAGGTAGCAATCCTTATCTCAGAAAAAGCAAAAGCAAAAATAGATCTAATTAAAAGATATAAGGGAGGAAACTATATCCTGCTAAAAGGCACCATCAAAAATGAGGCAATAATCATCACTAAACATTTATGCACCAAGTGGTACAACATCTACATTCCTAAAGGAGAAATTAAGGCAAAAATATTTATTGCAGCTCTCCTTGTGGTGGCAAAAAACTGGAAATTAAGGGGATGCTCATCAATTGGGGAATGGCTAACAAATCGTGGTATATGAATGTAATGGAATACTGTTGTGCTATAAGAAACGGGGAGGAGATGGACTTCATATTTCTGGAGAGGTTTATACAAATTGATGCTAAGTGAGAAGAACAGAACCAGGAAAAACTTGTACACAATCACAGACACATCGTATATGTGATGACCAGCCTTGATAAACTGGACTCTTCTCAGCAATGCACAGTTATAAGACAATTTAGAGAAAGATCTAGAAAGAACAGAGTTTAAATGGAGACTGAAGCAATCTACATGCTATCGCTCTTTTCTGTGTTTGGTTTTGTTTCTTCTTTCTCATTGTTCACTCCCTTGGTTACAACACTTCTATACAACCAGACTAATGTCCAGTGTGAAAGTATTTGTAGATCCTATACTTGATTGCACACCGCCATGGGACGAGGAGGGGAGAAAATTTGAAACTCAAGGGATTCTGGAAATGAATCGTGTAAACTAAAAGTAAATAAATAAATTTTAAAAAAAGAAAAAGCTAATTAACTCTGGCTGATAAATTGATCATAAGTGGTGGGTATAATAGATGGGGGCTCCTAAAATACAATATCAAAAACTACACCCAACCCTTTAGTACCTCTAGAAGCCCAAGAGAAGTAGTCAGCTATTGTCTATGACCCAAAACACCTGTAGGAGTTGTGGTTGATAAAGGTAATCCCAGAGAGTTATGACACATTCCTTGAGCACCTCTAAGGACTGAGAACTCACTATTATCAAGGAAGCCCGCTCTGTTTTTAGACAGATCTAATTGTTATGAAGTTATTATGTTGAGCTGAAATCTCCCTGATGAGATCACAAATCAATATAAGTATAATTTTACAACTTGGGAAAATAAGTTTGGTAGTGATAAATGTAAAGTAAATGGTGAAATTAGCAGCAGAAACTATTATTTTCATTCATCTATTTGCATTCCTTTTTAATTTATTCAACAAATATTTATTAAGTATTAAATGGGGAAACCAAGGCTCAGAAAGACTAAAACAAATTTGTCCTAGAACACAAAGTTAGTAGATGGAATAAAAATTAAGAAAACATTAATGTTTGTATCCAAACAAGATCTAATCTGAAAGGAATATGCAGCCTAAAATGTTTATTAAATTCAGTTTTGATGTTTTGTCATTGAATAAGTCAAAGTATCATAATTTAAGCTCATTTTTAAATTTACCATTTTGTCACTACAGTCAAACTGGGCATTTACTCTTTGTGATTGTCATGATTAGGATGCATTGCAAATGCATGCAATTATTTTAAGATAAGGGGTATGATGGCTTTAGCATATTTTCTATTGTACTTGACTCCATAACAGAAAAATAAAAAAGTTGTTTTAGCCTTCTCCAACCAAATAAGATATAATAATGAAAAGAAGAAAGGGAATCTCGACAGTTAATGGATAAAAACAATTTACGAAAAAGCTGCCCTCTTCTTCCAGTTAAATATAAAAGGGGTACACATTTAAGTGCCATAGTGTGCCTCTTGCTATCAACTTGTCTCCAGAGACTCATCAGAGATTTCAATTTAGCCTACGCTATTTAGCATCTGTCCTCATACAGCTGATAAAATGCCTGAATGACTGAGACGGCTTGGCTAATGCACTGTCACAGCTAACATTAAAGCCAAAGAAATGAGTTGGCTGAATGTGAGAGGAGGAAAGAAATAAGTAAGAGCTTAAAACATATTTCATTTCTCTAATGACTTTAATGTTGTAAAGACAGCAAAGATCTTATTTCTAGACTTCATGAAATTCTGTTGTTGTTTTTTCATCTGTCTTAGAATGACGATCCCTTTGCTGGAGTATTATATCCAAACAGTGTTTGTGGTTGTTTGTTTTGCAAAAGATGTCATGACTGTCCATACTTTACATTTTAAGAATGGTTTAATCAAGTGGACACAAAGAAAGATTTTTAAGCGTGCATAAACCTTTCAGCTATTACATCAATCTATCTACTAGTCTGTAAGGATGGTGTTGATTGATACTGACTTGTCACCTGACCACACTTGAAAGGAGTTATAAGATGCTCGATCAGTGCTTCTGAACTCTTTTCTCCCCTTTGGTCACTTGGGGTAACAGAGCGTAGCAAGAATTTTCTGTCCCAGGTGGGTTAAGGTAAATACTTTTTTGTCATTTCTTCCCCTTTACTGTGTATAGAAAACATGCCTTCCCCTTCTGCTTCCCCTCCCAACAATGTTCATATTTAATACTACCTACTAGAAACAAGAGTCAAATCCTTCCACCTCTCCTCCATGGTGGATGCTTTTCTAGTCACATCACACTCTTCCTAGAAGCTAGCACCAGAGCATATAATATTCCTAAAGTTTCGGTAATCCTTAGGAAGGAATTAGCAAATACTTTTTGTGTGAGGAAGTCACAATCTGGCTATTTTTATTGCTATTTTACTACACATTTTTCTGCCACCTTTGCATATACCAACATGTCCCTATGAATTCACTGTCATTTGAGTATATGCATATTGGACTGTCTTTCCAGTACTAGTAATCAATTTGGACTTGGTTTCCACAAGCTTGTTCCCTTTGTGAATCCAAATAAGCATCTGGGAAGTCCACATCAGAAGTGAATCAAATGACCACGATCATGCTCTAATTATTCAATCAACAAGCATTTGCTAAGCATTTAATACAGTCCAGGCACTGTGCTGAGATAAAAAGAAGGCAAAAACAATCCCTGGATTCAAGCAGGTCACATTCTAAAGATGAGTTAAGTATGGAAAAAAACCTAGCTATCCATAAAAAATTTACAGAATAGATAGATAGTGATCTCAGAGTTTCCGTGAAAGCACTAGCAAAAGGAGCAACCAGGAAAGGCCTCCTGGAGAAGATGGGATTTGAACTGGGACTTGAAAGAAGCCAATATAACAAAGATGCAAGGGAGAGATTGGAAAGCATTCCAGACACAGCAGTTAGTGCCATGGAATAGAGATGGTCAATGGAGTATCAAGTTGAATCAAAAATGAATAAGCCATTGTAGCTAGATTATACTGTGTTACAGAAGTAGTAAAGTGTAAGAAGACTGGTCAAGGTTGAGAAGAAACTTAAATGCCCCACAAAGGGCTTAATATTTGATCCTGGAGGTCCAGAGGTACTTAATTTTAAAGAAGGGTCCAGGAGAGGGGCTCTACAATCGTTTAGGCAAGAGGTGATTGGGGTCCTGAACTAGTAGATTTGTGAATGGAGACGTGAGAAATGTTGTGAAGGTAGAAATTATGAGATTTGATAACCAAATGTGGAGTAAGGGTTAATACTCAAGGGTCATGTCAAGGATGTGAAACTAGTAGAGTGGGATAGGGTTGGTACCCTTGCAAATAAAAGGGGAATTCATAAATGGGGAAGGAGTTTTTGCAAAAAGATAATGAGTTCTGCTTTGAACATATTGAATTTGAGATGCCTATAAGAGAACCCAGTTCAAAATGTCCAGTAAGCAGTTAGGGACAGAGGATTGGAGCTCAGAAGATACTAGGGTTATTTATACAGATATAGGAAATATCTCCATAGAGATAAAAACTGACTCCATTTTTAAAACTTATGAAAAGAACAAGGGATATGGTTTAGAGAGAAAAGAGAAGGTCCATGACAGGCTTGGAGACATTTACAGTTAGGAGGCATAACACAGATAAAGATGCCACAAAGGAAATTGAAGAAGGAGCCATAAGACAAGTAGGAGAACCAAGAGAAAATAGTGTCATGAAAACCCAGAGAGGAATGAGTATTCAGCAGGAGGTGATCAACACTGTCAAATGTAAGATAAGGATTGAGCAAAGGTCATTAGATTAAAGGCCATTAAGTGATCATTGATAATTTTGGAGATATCAGCTTCCGTTAAATGATAGGTCAGAAGTAAGATTTCGGTGAATTGAGAAGCAAGGGGAAGGAAAGGAAGTGGAGGCACTGAACAGAAATTACTTTTTCCAGGAATTTAACAGAGAAAGGAAGAAGAAATATCAAACAGCACAGTAGGATCAAGTCAATGTTTTTCGAGGTAAAATAAAACAAGTATGACAATAACTATAGAACCTAGCACAAAAGTTAGGTTACAGGGCTCAAATGAGAAAACGTATGTCAAGTGTCTTGAAAGTTTACTATTATTATTATTATTATTTGCTATTATTATTATTAATACCCTTCCTAGAACTGAACATAATATTCCAGATATTCGAGTTTCCAATATTCTGCCAAAGGAAGAGAAAGATGACAATATCATTGTAATAGGAGTAATATTTGCCTATGTTTCTCTGATGTAGTTTCTTTTTCCCTCATCCTCACAACCCCACAACGTAGGACAGGCCCAGGCCCCTCACTCTTCCCTTCTCCAACTGACTGGCTTTCCCTATAAAGAGACAAAGCTACTCTGGAACCTGAATGGCCCCAGTTTCCTTGAGGCAACTTCCTAAGGACATAAAACCCTCAGTCATATAGAATTAAGGCCCTTTAGATTAGGTGGATTCTTAAAGACCACAGCAGTAATCCTATACCTTTCCATATCCTGCCTTGAAGACCAGATGGGCTTCCATGGGGAGCCCAAGGGGACCTTGTTCAGAGAAGCACTAGTTTCCTTGTTGAATATCCTAGCTTTAGGGCCAAGTATGTTTCCTTTTGTTGACTATTCAATGACTTGTCAATACCTAGTTTTGTCCCAATATAGAACCAGAATTAGGAGAATGCTGGCATAAGAGACACCTCCAATAATCATCTTCCTATTCTTTGCTAAACTCTGTGTCTTTCTTAATCAAGTCCTAGAATTACATTATTTTTTTGTAGTGTTTTTTATTTTTTATTTTTTTGAGACTGGGTCTCTGTCATCCTGGTGGGAATTATAATGGTCACTCAGGGCCTGAACCTATAACTGATCAGTGTCAGAGCTTTGACTTGTTCCATTTTGACCTGGGTCTGTTCACCTCTCCTTGGGAAGCCTGGTAGCCTCCTACTCCTAAGAATTTACAATATTAGTGCTGGACTTTGTGCAGACACCTAATTGGCTTATCTTACTGCCATTCAGAAGTCCCAAATAGTCATCATTCAGCCTCATTCCCCCCATAAGAGAGATTACAAGGGTGAATCACAGCATTCAACTTGCATTAGTTTTTTGGCTAATGACACCATTGGTTTTGTTCATTGGCTGATGATGCCATTTTGGCCACATGACACTACTGATTCATACTAAGTTTGCAATTCGTTGAAAAATGAAAATGTTTGTCAAATTGCTACCTATTTGTGAAGTCCAGCTCATACTTTTAAGGTTGATTTTTTAAAAGTCAAATATAAGAATTCACTCTTATTGTCATGTCATAAACATGGGTACTCAGTACAGTATATCAATAATACAAAAATAGTTAGCATCCAGTTCAAACCTTCCTATATAACCTGCCCAATCCTTGTCCATGCCCTCTCAAAAATCTACCCCAGTGGGAATTCATCCAATATGTCTGAGAATCTTTATCTCCATATCTTGATGTTGTATGGTTTCCAATCAGCATATAGGCTATCCATTAGTCACTCTTCCCTTGGTTTCATTGACCCATTTGCATTCCAAAGTCATATATCTTTTTGATGGTAGCCTTTACGCTATTTCTCTTGCATAATTGGTCATTGGTAATATAATACCTGCACCTCCATATTACCCTTTGTATAACTGGAGAATAAAATTCTTGAAATCATGTACTATGGTTCCCATTACTCATAGCCATTCAGTATCACAGAAACACCTTTAATATTAACATGATAGGCCTTTCTGCTCATTAAAAGTAGTAAAGAATTTTCCAAATGCAAAACATTCAGTTTTTATTATCTTATTCAATTTTTGTCCCAAATATGTTTGTAGTATCTGTCCAAAAGGTATGTAGTGTGTAAGACTGATTCTATAGGTTCTCTACCCATCTGTATATCTTGACTGGACAATGGGTTTTCTTCATCCATTTAGTTTTCTTATATGAACAGTTACACTGAATCCTTTTCACTGATTATAGATCTGATTTAGATGGGTTTCTGAGATTCTGGGGCTTGATGTCATTTCTGCAAATAGGATTATATGGAACTCCCAACCACCTATACGGAATCTCTTTGATTTTTATTTTGTACAAGACTTCAATGACAATGGCAAATATATTTGGTGAACCTGTTATGCCTTGATGGATTTTTTTAAAGTAAAGATTTTATAACAAATCTAATTATACTGATAAAACCTGACTCATGCTAGACTCCTAGTAGTTTAGCTTCAATATTAAAACGAAATTAGAATCCAATACTCATGGAACATTCAACAAATAAAAGGAAGACTAGTTAGTCCCAGCACAGGAAGAATATTGAACACAGACGTTTTAAAAAGACAAAACTAACTACTTCTTCCCTGACTCAAAGATATCCACAATCATCCACTGGTCAAGCATCAGGGTCCAGCTAAAGCCCTTGGTGGATTTTTGTATTTGGGTGAACAGGAAACTACCTCAATGGTCTGAGCCTTACTTTGTTAAGTCAATCAAAGCCAGATGAAAATTTCAATACCTTTTCATCAAAAGCTAGTCTTACTAGTATGGGACAGGGCCTTAAGATATTGCTTCTACCACATACTAAATTTGATTTTTTTTTTTAGACTCAGCCCAAAATTACAGCGTAGCACTACATGACAACTGGCCTTTCCTTGAAAGCCTCCAATAAAGGACAAAACTCTTCCCCATCTGATTTCCCTCTTTTAAATGATCTACAGATTATCATTGTCTTTCCTAAAATACGGTATCCAGAATTGAACTCAATACTCCACATGTATGTGGCCTTTCTAGGCCAAAGCACAGTGAGTCTATTGACTCCTTTTTCCTTATGTCTCTAAAGAGTTCGTTTAAAAACCATGCATGCCCTTTTTTTTGAAGCAAAGTTTCTGCCTAACAACCAATTTGGAAATTTGTTTCTATTAACTGTGCCCAGTGTTTAGCAGATGTTTTGTTTCCCCTTACCCCAAGGGACAGACCAGGAGGGTGAGATGGGATAAAGATGGGGTAGAGAAAACAAATTAAATAAAAGATAACTGAGATAGTTTTTTGAAGAAAAATGCAGAGAGTATGAAGAGGTCAAAAAGCACCATTAGGACAGCTTGGATAAACAGTATACTTTAAAAAAAGCAAAATATACATAAAAGATGTGGCGTTTCATGAACAATTCTTTTTTTTCTATTGACGTATATACATACATATGGAAATTCTTATTTTATTTGGTATTTATTAAGTTCAGAATAAAAATGTAATCATAAAATCTGCTGTCTTTCTATACCTTCTTCATCTTAAACCTATAAATTTTATTTTTGAGCCAATGTGTAACAATTCACAATCACACTATCTTATTTCATTTTATTTGAATTGCCTCAAAATATTATAAAATGTTACAAAATAAAATCAAGATATCTTAGTAATAGCTTCATTCCCAATAACTATCATACTCTACCATGAAATATATTTTGGATCATTATTAAATTAGAACTATTACATGTATAAAATGAAATTAAAATTTTAAATCTATTATATTTTGATATGTACTTTAAAAATTTGAGACATTTTGTGTTCAACAACAATGAAAAATGTTTCTTTAAATAAAGCTTCCTTTTTTTTGAGAAAATATTCTTGGACCAGATACAACAATACAAAGGAGTAGTTTTTTAATTGTTATTCATTTATGAGAACTATAGTCTTAGAAATATCTTTTCTGGCATCAAGTTTTCTTTTGAATACAAAAGGATCAACTCTGGTCTAGACAAGACTAGTCTTTAAGACCTTAATATTAAAGCACAATTCTTCTTTTAAAAAACAATTTATATCTTCTGCCTGCTTAAGAATGTCTGATAAATTTTGTACAGAGGGAAGATCAGGTTTACAAGGTACTTGGGAAAGGGATATATAGGGAAAGATTTTTTAAAAAGAGCAATAAGAATGATTAATGATCCAGAAAGACTGATTTATGGGGAAAGATTAAAAGAATTAACAACGTATAGCATGAGTAAGGAAAAACTAGGAGGAAAAAAGTTAACAAGCTAGAGAAAGCAGAACCATCTACTGGGATATTTTAAATTAGATGTTGGGAGTGGAACGAGACCAAAGCAGAGAAAAATATCTCATCAGGTTTTGCTCTTTGATTCTTTCATATAAAGATCCATAAAATACTAGATGACAAATGGGATAGAGCATCAGGCCTGGAGTCAGAAAGACTTGAGTTCAAATTTGATCCCAGATACTTCCTAATTGTGTGATTCTGGGCAAATCACTTAACTCTGCCTCCATTTCCTCATCTGTAAAATGAGCTGGGGGAGGAAATGGCAACTACTCCAGTATCTTTGCCAACAAAACCCCAAAGGAGTTTACAAAGAATCACTCTTGACTGAAACAAGTCAACAGCAACAACAAACCCTAGGAGAATGTTTATCATTATTTAGTCATTGTAAGTTTCTTTTCAATTCTAAATTAAATAGTGATTATCAGCTCTCTACTCTTCTTAAAATGAAAATCATAGGATCTTAGAATTGAATGGAATCCCAAAAGTCCTCTATTTCGACTGTCAATCAAGTTATCTGCTAGCCTTTTCTTAAAGACTCCCAGAAACAAGGAACTCACTGCTTCCCCCAAGATAGCCTATTCTATTTTGTCAGCTCCAATTGTCATGAAGTTATTCCTCATACTGAGCCAAACCCTGTTTCCTTATATTTTCCACTAATAAGTTCTAGTTCTTCCCTCTGGGAATGAACAAAACAAATCTAATCCATCTTCCTCATGACAACCCTCAAGACATATGAAGACAATGATTATGCCCATCCATGCTGTATTCTTTTTTCTGAACTAAACCCTTCCAGTCTCTTCAGTCAATCTTCATAAGAATACATTTTAACTTTTCCTGGTTGCCCTTCTGCAAAAATGCTTGTCAAATTCCTCCCTAAAAGGTAACGAGCTCTAAAATGAGCATAGTAGTCCAGACTTATTTCAACCAAGATGGAGCAGGCTGGGACTATTGCATCATTTGCTTTAGTCACTTACTATACTTATTAATGTAGTCTAAGATCACAGGCACTTTTTGGCTTTCCATATCAATGCTGACTCAGATCTTTTTCACACAAACTAACGCTTAGGAAAAGGAGAATGAAAGTCTCAAGCAAACAAATCTTAGTTTCATTCTGGCTACCAGAGCCTACGTCAAATTTGTTAAAGAATATTCCCCCTCAAGTGGTGAGAAGACAAGGTTGTGACCCCAATTTAATTTCAGAACTTCAGACATACAACAAAACAAGCTTCTATCACA
Source organism: Pseudochirops cupreus (assembly GCA_028627135.1). Lineage (NCBI taxonomy): Eukaryota > Metazoa > Chordata > Mammalia > Diprotodontia > Pseudocheiridae > Pseudochirops > Pseudochirops cupreus. The sequence goes on along the minus strand of CM053584.1, from coordinate 320,873,695 downwards.
AGATCTGTTACCTAGAAGATACACACACACAAAATCAATGAATGTTTAGATAGAAAGAGAAAGTAAAATTTATTAAGTACTTACCATGTGAGATTTGAACCTAAGGAATTAGAACAAATTACATACAAGGATAAATGAAAGGACAGGACTCAATACTTTCTCTGCTACCAAATAAAACAGAGGAAGGAACAATCATGGGAAGTGCCAGTAAGGAACAAATATCAAAAATACTACGCAAAAGCAAGTAGTCATGAAGAAAAAAATAAGAATAAACCTACGCCACTTTAAAAGCAACTAACAGATATGGAGAAAATATCAACTTTTTGAAGATAAAGCAAAAATTACCAAGATTATATTAGTAAGGATCTAAAAAAAAACAATGAAGAGCAAAAAATGAGTTTACAGATTGGACGGGATGCAAATTAGAGAGAATGTATGGCACATCAGCATAGCCAAAATTAAACTATAGAATTACAAAGAAAAAGGAAAAACCCAAACATCAAGGAAGAAAAAACATATATTTAAAATCTTCAGTATCATAAAGTTCTGAAAATCACAAAGGAAAAAATAAAAATCTAGGACAAAATACATATGACATCTAAAATATGATTAGAACACAAAATACCAGAACCAGTGAATGTGACCATATTTTTTGAAAAAAAAATTCAAAGGTAAGTAAGGCTTAAAAGTATTTGTGAACAAAATCCACAAATAAAGAAATCCTTACAAGCAATGGAGAACTCCAAATTGACGGAACAAGTTCCTGAGAAAAATAGTCATCTATTTTAAGCCTATTACAATTTATATATAAGATTATTTGAAACCTTGTTTTTGATCTCACCACTCAACTAAAATTTCTCCAAAGCTACCAATAATCTCCTAAATGCCTCATTTCATGGTCTTTTCTCAATCCTCATACTTCCTGGCTTTCATGATACGGCCATATCTCACCTCCCCCACACTCTAAAAAGCATTCACTTCAACATCCCCACTATCACTCCATATGTCTCCTCCCTTTTTTGTAGCTAAATTCACTGAGGAAACCGTCTGTAATAGGTGTCTCCACTTCCCTTCTTTTCACTCTTTTCCTAACTCATTATAGTTTCATTTCTGAAAACAGCTCTCTCTAATGTTATTACTATCTCTTAATTGTCAAATCTAATAGCCTTTTTTAAAAGGCCTTTTCTAAATCCTCATCCTTCCTGACCTCTCCATGATCATTAGCCCTATCAATCACCTTCTCTTTGACACTCTTTTTTCCCTTGGTTTTCATGGCACAGTTTCCATATGGTTCTCCTACCTGTGTGGTGGATCTTTATCCAAGTCACACATGCTAACTGTAGGGTTACCCCAAGGGAAGGTCATCCTTAGACCTCTTCTCTTCTCCCTCTGTACTATTTTAGTTGGTGATTTCATCAGTTCCATTGTATTAATCACCAGCTTTATGCTGATGATGTTCAAATCCATTTGCCCAGTCCTAATCTCTCTCCCAATCTCTAGGCTTGCATTTCCAACTGTCTACAGGACATCTTGAGCTAAATGTTCCATAGACATCTTAAACTCCACACATCCAAAACTGAACTCATTTTCTTTCCTCTGAAATCTTCTCCTTTCTTAGTTTTGTTATTACCATTGAAGGCGCTATCATTTTTTCCTAGTCACCCAGATCTGTGACAGGTGTCATCTTTAACTCCTCACTGTCACCCCCTCATATCCACATAATTGTCCAGACCAGTTGTTTATACCTTGTTTATATATCTTGTACATGCCCCCTTCTCTCCTCTAACATGCAACCAACATGATGTGGGCCCTCAACACTTCATGTTTATACTATTATAATCACCTACTGGCTGGTCTCTCTGCCTTAAATCTCTCCCAACTTCAACACATCTTCCATTCACTTGTCAAATTGATCATCCCAACAGGTCTGATCATATCATCTTTGTATTCAATCAACTCCAGAGACTTTTATCTCCAAGATCAAATATAAGAAGGTTCTCCATTTGATTTATAAAGCCATCTATAACAAACAGTTCCTTCCTATCCTTCCAGTCTTCTTACACCTTACTCTCACTCCACATACTCTCTGGAATCCAGTGACAATGGCCTCCTTTCTGTTCCTTGTATGTGACACCGCATCTCCTATCTGTTAATTTTCACTGGTTGTCCTGGAACTCTCCCCTTCCTCATCTGTACCTCCTAGATTTTTCTGGCTTCCTTCAAGGCCCAGTTAAATTCTTACTTTCCACAAGAAGACTTTGCCTGTCCTCCTAAATCTTAGTGCGTTCCCTTTGAGACTAGCTTCAACTTATTCTGTATCTTGTTTGTACATATTTGCTTAGATTTTTTTTGCCCTCATTATTTGACTGAGAGTTCCTTGAGAGCACAAACTGTTCTTTGGTCTTTTTTGTGCCCCTAGGGCTTAACACAGTGTTTGGTACATTGTAGGCATTTAATAAATGCTAGCTGACAATGTATTTAACACCTCTCTTAGATAAGTTTTCCTTTCATGACTTTTCTGACACTGCTCTCTTCTACTTCTCTAAGTCTGATTGTTCCTTTTTAGCCCTTTTGGCTGGATTATTATTATTATTGTATACCCCAACTGCAACGTTTGTTGGATCCCAAAGCTATTCCATATGGCTTTCCTCTTTCTCTGCTTTCTTGGTGACTGCATCCGTTTCCACAAATTTAATTTTTTTTTCCCCTAAACCATTAACTCCCACTTATTATATATGTAATGCCACTTTTTCTCTTCAGGGCCTGTTGCATACTACCCATTGTACAGCTACCCACTGGACATTTTTAACTAAATAACTCATATGTATCTTAATGTCAAGAGGCCCCAAACAGAAGTCTAAACTGACTGAAAAAGTTCCTAAGAAAAATACTGATATATTTTAAGCTTATTGCTATTATTGTGTTTTCCTAAACTCCAGTCCTCATTCCTATTTTGACAGTTTCTGTGAAGGGCACCACTATTCTACCAGTCACTCAGGTTTACAGCCTTGGAGTTATCTTTGAATTCTCACTCTCCTTGACCTCACATATTTAGTCAGAGCCTAAAACTTGCTGATTCTGACTGTATCACTGCAGCCATGTGGTACAGTAGGCCTGGAGTCAAGAAGCCCTTAGTTCAAATCTGTCTCTTACACTTACCAGCTCTGTGACCCTTAAGAGTAGGTCACTTAACCTGTTTGCCTCAATTTCCTTGACTGTAAAGTGGGGATAATAACAGCACCTATCTCACAGGGTTGTTATGAGGATCAAAGGAGATAATATTTTTAAAGCACTGTAACACAGTGCTAGGCATGTAATAGAAGAAATATAAATATGAAGTCCTTTCCCTTCTCCCTACATCTCCCAATTCTGTCATCTTTTCTCTTTTTATACAACCCTCATCCTAGTTAAGATCTTTATCATTTTCATGCAGTCTAATGAAATACCCTCCTAATCAGTCTCCTTGATTGAGTCAATTCCTCTCTTTAATCCAGGCTTCACAAAGTTGTCAAAAGAATAATCACAAAGCATGACTATGCCACTCCTCTAACTCAATGAGCTTCAGGGATTTCTTACTATATCTTGGCTCAAAAATCAGGTTTTTCTAGCTTTTGTAATTTGGTTCCAACCTTCCTTTCCAGTCTGATTATACATACTTCCTTTCACACATTCTACTTCCCAAATCTCAAGGGAATAGATAGTGTTAGTTTTAAAAAGAGAAATATAAATCCTATCACTAACTGTAACCATTAAAAAAAGTATAGAAGATTAAATTTTACTCTTTCCAGGAAACATAAAAGACAATAAGAAAAAAAATTCTGAAGAAAAAAATATATTTATTTATAACAACAAATATGAATAGCCTGAAATGTCTTATTAAAAGAAACATATGTAAAATATATTCATGCTAAAGAGTCATTCACATGCTAGTTACAAAAAACATTTAATTTCAAAAGGAGAGAACTGCATAAAAATTAAGAGATAGTTTGAAAGCATATCATGCAATTGCAACTTCAATAAAATGGGAGTGGTTGTTATGGATTTCTGATCAAACACAATTTAAAACAGAAAATCCTGAAAGGGAAAGAGACCAAAAAAAATTAATTTAGATCCACATTTCATCTCACACTATATGCCAAAGAGAATTTCAGTTACATAAGCTGAAATATGTATATGTATATATGTGTATAAATGTTACATATATACATATAAGCATATATATATGTTATATATTTTTTAAAAGCAATGAATATAAAAAACCTGTTTTTCTATTAAATAAATATTTTGATTTAGTGTTGACAAGATATGTGATAATGAAAAATTAATATATAATGGTATATATATCAAAACAAAAAGAAAAAAATAAAACGGCCAAAAAATGCTTCTCTTTGCTCTGTCTTCCTCCCTCTCTCTCTCTCCATCTCCCCTTCTCCTTCTCTCTTTCTATTTCTTTCTCTCTCATGAAATGGGATCTACATTGTAGAAGGAAATATCTAAAATTGATGAAATCCCAGTTGCATTTAAGGATGTGATGATATAGCATACTATCATATGATTTACAAAAGTCTTCTAGCAGTGAATGACATCCTACCAGTGTGGAGTTTGCTTGCTTTTAATTAGTCTCCTGGTTCAATGGCTGGTACCTTAGATTTGTTTTAATTTACATCTTTGATTACTAGTGAGGATGAGCTAGTTTTTAAGTGATTGCTGAGAATTTTGATTCATCTTTTCTCAATTGTTTGTATCCTTTTACCCATGCTATCCTAGCAATTCAACACTCAAGTTCATTCAAGAGTTCTACCGCTGTGCATCCTAAAAGTTCTGCACTGGTAACATACTGAAGCATGTTCACACATATTATGTGCCTCTCCAGTGACTTCCATGTGATATTACTTTGTAATTCTTCAGAGATTATTATGATCCATATTTTACAGCCATAACAACTCTACCAGTGCAATACTGCTATGAAAAAGATGGCCCTTTATTTCTAGGGGTTTGATATGGTCAAAAGAGCTTTGTAACTTTCTGAAGCAATCTACCCAATTCTCTACCTTCTTTTTAATTCAGGACCATCAAATTGCACAACATACATTTCAAATATACATACCCAAAGAAAGGGGTTATAAGTAGTCCTTTAAACTGCATATGATAATTTGGGGAACAGATATTCTTAAGATCCTTGGTTTTTCTGTGTTGATGAATCAGGCCGAACTCTTTTGAGTGGTTAAAGGACTTTTACAAAAGAATTTATTTCAAGCCCCGGGCTTGATGCAACCAGACTCAAAGGTCAGATATGACTAAAACAATGACTGAACAACAATTCTCTATTAATGCCATCATTAAAGATATTCCTATGAGTCTTATTAACATGCTGTACCTATAGGAAAGTAGTCATATAGGTTGGTACTTGTTTATGTTCTCTTGATTACCTTATATTTGGGAGGGGTATTAATAAGATTTGAGATTTTTTTTCCATACCTTTGCCATGACATCCCCAAATAGCTGTATCTGTAGGGCCTCATCATCCACAGATAGTATGTGTTCAACTTGGATTCCAAAATGTTTTCACCCTTGCCTGATGGTTTTGATGAAACAGTCCTGGAACAAGGCTATTTTTATAACTCTCAATGCATCTTGAATGATTTTTAGCATAGGGATGAGAAATACCTTGTTGGAAGAGAATATTTAAGGGGGCATCTTGCTCTATCAAATCAATACTTACTTTTTCATTCTCAGCAAACAATAAGCATAATGGGATCTTATATTCTCTACATCTTTCAGTCAATTGCATAATGGTAAATATGTGGGCCACTGCAATAATAATACCAATAATAGCAAACAATGATCTCATTTGATCCTCACAAAAACTCTAGGAGGTAGATTCTATTATTATTCCAATTTACAGAGGAGGAAGTGAGACAGAGATTAAGCTATGTGCCTAGGGTCACACAACTAGTAAGTGTATGAGGCCACAAAAGAATTCAGATCTTCTTGATTCCTGGTTGGGCATTGCATCAACTATGCCAACTAGCTTCCCTGAACTGTAAAATATTATTTGCAATAGAAGGCCTACTAATAAGGGCAAGTTAGGTGGTGCAATGGCTAGAGTGCCAGGCCTGGAGTGAGGAAGACCTGAATTTAAATCCAGCCTCAGATATATACTGGCTGTGTGACCCTGGGCAAGTCACTGAACCCTGCCTGCCTCGGTTTCATTTGTAAAATGAGCTGGAGAATGAAATAGCAAACCACTTCAGTAACTTTGCCATGAAAACACCAAACAGGGTCAAGAAGTGTTGGATGTGATTGAAAAACTACTGAAAAACTCCCTATTATTACCCTAATAGATGATTTTCCTCTAAGTCTCATTAAAATGTTGTACGTAAGGAAAAGTAGTCATATAAATTGGTACTTGTTTATGTTCTCTTGATTACCTTTGGCAGGGGTGGGGAGGGGAAGAGTATTAATAAGCTTTGAGATTTTTTCCACACTTTTGCTATTTTTTCTCCTAATATCTTTTCAATTGAGCCTTCACAGTCCTCAAAGATAGACGTGATAACAATAACAGTGAAGAGTAAAACAAATTTAAATAAAGCTTGGCAAGAGACCCGCTATGAAGTATATATTTTTAAAAGTTATATATATAATCATACCCCTTTGATAAAATTACTGTGTTTTAGGTAATAAGTCCTCAGGATTTTATTTATTTTATTCATTTTTATACAGGATTTTAAATATAATATTAGTACATGTTCTATATATACATATATATGTTATATAATAAATGATATATATTTAAACTGAGATAAGATGATGGAAAATACCTTCAATCCAGTACAAGATATTTTGAAATAATAGCACAAAACTAAGTAAAGAACCTAACAATCTTATCCATGTTGCCCCATCTACCCATGAGCTTTACCTTAGTTTGGAGCTGAGGGAAAGAGATAAGTGATAGGGGAAATCCACAGATACATTACTGCCAAGACTGGATATATAGGAGGTCACTTTGGTGCCTTGACTTGACTAGAGAAATGACCAAGATAATGGTAAGAGCAGTAAAAGACAATGACTTATGGAGAGTAGAGGGAAGGAGATTTTATCCTAGGCCTGGAAAGACATCAAAACACACACTGAGGAATCAAGATTTTGTTTGGAGAAAGGAAGTATCAAATGAAAATTCCTTCTCCAAGTGAAAGTTGTGCCTCCAAGGGAATATATATCATTGCCAGAAGATGGAGGAGGTACATGACCTATGTGGCATCTAGTATCCAAGAAGAACAGGGGACATAAGTTCTAAAAGGAGTATATATTGTCATTATGTAGATTAATCAATGATTATAAAGGTATGGGTTAGGATTTGAATCCATAACTTGGGAAACTAGTATTTCCACTGACATCACATTATCTTACTTACTTATGAAATTCCAGGAGTGACACTCATCAAATAATGTTACCTCAAAATAAACTAACAAAACCAAACCACCTTTTAAAGATAGAAAGGAGTGAAAGGTTTGATCTAAAATTGTGCCAGTGGTGAAGGGGACAGAAGAAAGAGAACAATGCTTTTATCCCATTCCCCACCCCCCAATCCTATAAAAGCTACATGGGGAAGAAATATTGCACATTCAGAGCCTATGGATTGGAAACTAGATTTCAGAATAGACTAAAAAGTGGAAGAAATAAGGAGAGAGAGGCAGCAAAGTAATATCTATTGGTAAAAGGTTCCATAAATACATGTTACTCAATAGAATGAAAAATAATTGGAGAAGAAGGGGATTCTGAACCTTCATGCTTATCTAGGCTGGGAAAGAGTTAAGACACAGATTTTTTAAAAGCAAAAGAAAATAAAGATATAAGTACACTGAGATATTTAGAACAAGACATGGAAATAAGAGGAAAAACTCTTGGGTGTGTGTATATATATATATATATACACATATATGTATGTGTGTATGTATGTATGCATGCATGTAAGCATGTAATAGCAGTTCTTAAACTTGGTTCCATGAAGCTTTTTTTCCATAAAATTTTGGTAGCTATTTATTTTTTTTTATTTTTTTTTAATATGAGATTCTTTATTAAATTTTTTTGAGTTACA
>CM053584.1:320846519-320865097 GCA_028627135.1 Pseudochirops cupreus | reverse complement strand
ATGTGTCAAGCATTATATTAAGTGATAAATATATACTATACTTATATATTATTATATTTAAATATTATATTATATATGACAATATTTATATATAAAGTTTTTCTCTAATATGAAAATGTTTTATATATTATATAAAACATGTTTATATTTCTATAGAAACAAATATTAGTAGGTATATGTAATATATGTTTGTGTGTTTATGTATGTATATATATGTGTGTACATACGTATGTGTGTATATGTATGTATGTGTATATACATATACACACACACACACACACACACACACATATCACTTGGCACACTGCCTGGCATGTTGTAAGTGATATCTCTATATCTATGTATATAAGATATAGCTATAGAAATAGGCATATAGATGTTTCTGAGGTATGAGGAATAATTCTAAGGAAACCTATTACTCATACTCTCTGACCCCAACTTCCTAGTCTCTGTCTAAAGTCATAAGAGAATGGAAGCCTAAAGTGGGTCAAGCTTGGGATGACCCATTCTTGTTCAGATCTGAATCTCCTAATCCCCACAGAACCACAGTTAAAAAAAAAAAAGGACCAGGAAGGTCAAGTCAAATAAATATTGGATTTTCTGGGTATACATTGATCCAAATTCCCATGAATCTCTCAAGCTCAAATTAATTTCTGAAATTCTCTGCACCAGAACTAGCCTGAAACAAGAATTTTCTAACACATACATGTTGTTCAGTCATTCAATTGTATCTGAGTCTTTATGACCCCATGGACCATAGCATGTGGATGCTGTCCATTGGGTTTTCTTGGCACAGACACTGGAGTGGTTTGCCACATACATACAACAGATATAAAGTTTTACTAATGACATCTATTTCTATATTACAGTCATTTTTGTATATTCCCCTTCATCCCCCCGTCCACCCACCAAGTAAACCTAGAAAAACAACTCAACAGCAATTAACTCGGACAGTATATGCAACATTATCTACCACAGAACCCTACCTCTCCAGTGACTGGAAGAGGCAAATTTCCTTCAGTCCTATCAGTGCCACTCAATATACCTTTCACCTTTAAAATACCCACATTTTAGACTACTATCCCTTGTAGCTATTGTTCTATATCTTTCCTTCCCTCCTCAGCTAAATTCCTTGAGAAAGCTTTCTACACTAGACGTGTATATCTGTACTTCCCCTTTCTTTTCTAAGTCCTACAAAATCTGGCTTTCTATATCATCATTCAAATGAACTTTCTTCCTCCAAAGTTACTAATCATCTCCTAATTATCAAATCCTCTCCTCAATTGTCATCCAACTTGACCTCTGTTACAACATCTGACATTGTTGATCACCCACTCCTTCTTGATGCTGTCCCCACTCTAGATTTTCATGAAATTGATCTTTTCCTGATTTTCTTCCTACCTCTCTGACCATTCTTCTCCTTCTTTTTCCAGTTCTTTATCCATGTCACTCTCAGTAACCACGGTAATCTCCCCAAGCCTATGACCTATGCCTTCTCTTTTCCCTCTGTGCTTTATTATTTGATGAGGTTGTCAGCTCTCAAAAGTATATTTATCATTGCTAACCTCAAATCCAAGTATTGAGCCCTTATCTTTCTCCTGAACTACATATGGTCAGTCACACATCTCCAACATCATTATAGACATCTCAAATTCTATGACCCATGGCATCTAAATCTTACATGTCCCAAACACTTTATTATCTTCCCTCCAAATCTATTCTCCCCTCCCTTCTGAGATTACCTCCCATTTACCTTGTATATATTTTGTATGTACATAGTTGTTTGTATATTGTCTCTTCCATTAAAATCCAAACTCCTTAAATATAGGGACCAGGTTTTCATCTTTGTTTGTATTCATAATTCTTAGCACAATGCTTCATACACAGGTAGTGCTTATTGAATACTTACAGACTGATAAACCCTCCTTTCTTCTGAATTTTTCTATTAATGTTTAGAACATTACCATAGTCTCAGTCACTAGCGTTCAAAACCTTGTTTCCTCTTTGACTCTGCATGTTCATTCATATACTACAATAATAATATAACAATAATTACTGTTGTTGTTGGTCCTTCATTTTCGAAGAAGAGCAAAGAAGTTATGGGGTGATGTCTTGACTTACAGGTGGACTGGATTTAAGTGAGACAGAGCACAAAGAGGAAAACAGGAAAGCAATATAAAAAATTACTAAAATAATACAGATGAAAAGAACATTAAAATGACACCAAACTCTGGGTAACTGTAATGACCAATCTGGGTTCTGGAGAAGAAAAAACATTTATGAGACACTTACTGCACGCCAAGCAGTGAACTGAGTGCTGGGTATACAAAGAAAAGTAAAAAACATTCCCTGCTCTCAAGGAACTCATTCTAAGGTAGGAGCAACATGTAAATAATTAAGTACATACAGACATAGGGAGAGAAGATGATAGTCAATCTCAACAAGGCCTCAAAAATATTGGGCAAAACTCTTGGTTGTTCTTCTCCACAGAAATCTTTACTGAAAGGTGAAAGATGTATTCCATGTGATGAAAATCCAGGATAAAGATTCAATAGAAATGAACATGAACAAACATTTCAAAGAGACAAATTATGAGTAAAGCCAACTTCATAAAAATTGCTCCAAATCCCCTATAATAACATAAATGCAAACTAAAACAATTCTGAATTTTCCCTTTTCACCTGGAAAATTGGCAAAGACAATAAAAGATGAAAACAGTCAATTCCGTAGAGCCGCATAGAGATAGGCCTGTTGGTAGAACTATAAATTGATGCAGCTAGGTGGTATAGTGAAAAGAAAATTGACTCTGGACTCAGAAGAACTGGGTTCATATCTTGCCATTGATACTTGCTATTTAGTCTCTCTAGACCTAGGTTTCTTCATCTGTGAAATGAGTTGCTTAAATTTAGAAAGTATCTCAAGCTCCTTCCAGCTCTAGATCTAAGCACTTTCATATATCCAAATAAATATTATCCCTCAAAGCAATCATCTTGAGAAGGAATTTACTTATTTCAATACTGTTGCTGACATGTTTTGAATACTTTTTTAAAGGAAACTTCACACACAGTTTGTAAGAAAAAAAGTAATTTTATAATTATAGTAGTAGTTTCTTTAGCCTAAAATTCCAATAGTAAGATCACCGATTCACAGAAGTATATTTTGTACTTAAATATATATCCATTTTAGTGATAAGATATGCTTCTAAAATTTAAATCCATGCTCAAAGGGTGAAGATTTAACTACCACTGAGAATATTCAAGAGAATGTTGAATCCATTCAATTGTAAGGAAGAATTTCAAAACATAAATTTGTGCATTTTATTTTATTTGAGGTAAAAATCTCTTTTGGCTTTGGTTTAACCAAGTTCCTTTTGTGTTCTGACAGATAACCCAAAGCAGTGGTGTTCCCTACCCAATAACAAAGGAGATGTCCTCTATAACAGCTTTTCCCTTCCCACCAGTTATTCTCCACACAAAGAATATCTGTGTACTGTTTACAGGACACTTCTCTCTCTCATTAAACTTTATGTGAAATGTGCCAAGTGGGATGGGAAGTATAAGATACCAAGGAAGCCTATCATAATAATTCCTCATCATTACTAAATTATATACTCAAAAGTCATAGCCATATATGAAAGTCTACAAACATTCATGTACATGCATACAGGATTCTAAAAGGAGGAAGGAAACAAGGGTGAAAGTATATGTGTTATACCTCTTTTTTTTTACTACTTACTATGTTCTCACTTTCCCACTGTGTACTTCATAACTGATTCTGTATGTGTGTGTATAAAGGGGAAGAAAGAAAGAGAAAGAGAGAGAATGAGAGAGAGAGAGATAGAGGGGAGGAAGAGAGAGAGAGAGAGAGAGAGAGAGAGGAGAGAAAGAGAGGGGGAGAGAGAGAGAGAGAGAGAGAGAGAGAGAGAGAGAGAGAGAGAGGTCTTCAGAGCTTTGTTTTATCTCTAGCCCTTAAGGATCGGAAATCTGACTTTCAGAATGATGACAATGAAAATCTCATTGGAATTAGTGTGAATTTGGGTAGGTTTGTTGTAATTGGATTTGATGTGCATGTATTAAAATTGAAAGATTAAAAAAATAACTTGACCTCTTTGCTCAAACCTCTCTCTCTCTCTTACACACACACACACATACACACAAAGAGAATTTAAAAGTTATTATAAAAATTAACTTGCATAGCTAAGAACTTAAAAGCTTCAGCTCAAAAATGTCTCATGAATATATATGATACATATATGTAATATATATATAATCTACATGTAACAGAAAATTATAATGGGAAAGGCACTACAATTTCAGCATTTTTCATTATAATTCCATGTTATGTGATTTGGTGTAGTACATTTTCAGATATGTTACTAAGAGGGGAATACAGTCAGTAGGGCAATTTAACCCATATTTCTGTATTGAAAAGTATGACTGAATACAAATTTATGGGTTAATGTGCAATGAAAATATAAAAACCTATATTGTTGAAGCTACCAGGGGAAGGGTGGGTAGTGCTGATACCTTGCTCTCATCATGAATGGGTTAAAGAGGGAACAACATGTATATCTAGAAGAGTACAAAATTCTAAATTCAAAAAGAAATAGAATAGGTTGGGGCAAGAGGATAAGGGAGGGATTGTTAGAGGGGTGATTAAGAAACAGGAGGGCAAGGTAGCAAGTAGAAGTAAAGTGGAGGAGTGAGGAGGGATAGGGATAGGGTGAGAAGGATAGTGAGGAAAAATAGGAAGGAGGAAAATAATAAGTAATTATAGGTTAGAATGTGAATGGGATGAATTTACCTATAAAATGGAAATTGAGAGCAGATAAAATATTTTGAATTCAACAATATGTTGCTTTCAGGAAATGCTATAAAGATGAGATATTGGGGCAGCTAGGTGGCACAGTGAATAGAGCACTGGACCTGGAGTCAGGATGACCTGAGTTTAAATATGGCCTCAGACACTTAACACTAGCTGTGTGACCCTCCAAAAAGAAAAAAATAAATAAATAAAAATGAGAGATACACACAAACATAAAATAAGGGTGAGGAGTGGAATTTATTATGTAAAAAAGCAGGGGTAGTAATCATGATCTCAGACAAAGTTAAAACTAAAATAGATTTAATCAAAAGAGAAAAATAGGGAAACTGTGCTATGTGTCAACTATTTATTTATTTTGTATCCTTAGTATTTAACTCACTGCCTGGTACATATTTTAATAAATGTTTGTTGACCTGACTTCATTTTAAATGATAGAATGAATTAACCTACCCAGATACTCATAGGACTTGTGTCATAGTTAGCTAGGTGGTGCAATGAATAAGAAGCTGGACCCAGAGTAAGAGAACAACCTGAGTGCAAAGCTGGACCCTTGGCAAATCACTTAATCTTTCTGCCTCAGTTCCGATCTCTAGAAAATCAAAACTATAGCACCTGCATGAAGAGTTGTTGTGAGGATAAAATAAGAAATGCTGTGTAAATGTTATTTATTATTGTCACTATTGTATAACTCCAACTGCATAGCAAAATTTTTAAAAACAAGAGAATATCGAAGCAGCTGGAGAGCTTATTGATTGTTCATAACTGGCTTTTCTGCAGTGTAGTAAAATTAACAATACTACACAAATTATTCTACAGATTATGTGCCACACCAAACTACCAAAGGGATATTTTTGTAGGAAAAAAAAAACACAACAGAATTTGTTTGGAGAAATAAAAGATCAAGACTATCAAGGGACACAAAACAGTAAGAAGTGGGGCTTGACGCAATTGGACTTCAGACAGTACTAGAAAACAAGAATTATCAAAACAGTCTGATACTGAATTAAAAAAATAAAAGTAATCAGTAGAAGAGGTAAAATAAGCAAGCATAGAAGCAAATGCACACAGGGGTCTTAGGTTAGGTAAACTGAAGAACACAAACTAGAAGGGATGGGACTTCTTGACAGGAACCAGTGGAAAAAAACTGAAAAAAAAATTATATTTTATGTCATTTAGAATAAATTATAAATATGTAAGGACCTAAATGTAAAAAGTTATGTTATGGAAGAAAGAAAGAACTTAGATCAGCAGTGGTTTAGTTACATGATTTTCTTCACATTTATGTACAAGGAAAAATTCTTTACTGGAGAAAGGATAGAAGAGATCATAAAAGACAAAACAGTCGATTCACAAGTAATTATAAGACAGCGCTAGGTACTGGGGATATAAGCGCGGCAATAAGAAACATTCTCTGACCTCAAAGAGCTTACATTCTGTTGAGGGAGACATGTATGTATAAAAATACATGCAAACTCCTATAAATACAAAGTAATTTAATTAGAGAGGCATTACCAACTAAGGCAGTAGTTCTCAACTTTCCTAATGCCATGACCCTTTAACCCAGTTCCTCATGTTGTGGTAACCCCCAACCATAAAATTATTTTCGTTGCTACTTCATAACTGTAATTTTGCTACTGTTATGGATCGTAATGTAAATATCTGACATGCAGGATGCATTTTCATTGTTACAAATTGAACATAACCCACAGGTTAAGAACCACTGAACTAGGGAGGTAGTGTTTAAGCCAAGCTTTGAAGAATACTGCCATTTCTAAGACAGAGAAGTCAGGAAAGAGCAAGTTCTAGACATGCTTGCAACAGCTTTTACAAAAGTATGGAGACAGGAGATAGAGCAAATGAATGAAGAAAAAAAATAACAGGACAGAATCATCCCAAGCTGAGCAAGTTTGAAAGAACTAAATTCAGCTGTAGAAAGAGCAGCACTTTTGAGTAGTTCATGCCAACTGATAGGCATATATAATAAATGCAATGACATAAAATAAACATATGTAACCAAAGTCCCAAAGCCCATTGGTATGGGGCTATCTCCTCCACTGGTAGAGATCAATGCCCTGAGCTTGAATGAGTAGAGGTCAGAGTTGCAAGAATGGGAGAGAACAAAGAACCAGAATTTTCAGTCTGTGAGACTTTCTGGCCTGGAGAATGAAGAAAAAAGACACAGGGGATTCCCACCTCTCTTCAGAACCATAAAGGGAGAAAGACTTTGTGAAGACACTAACATAATGAATTTCGATTGTGTCCTTATTCTCAGCATGCTTCACTTAGAGACCAGTGAATGTTTTTCCTTTGGGTCAGATCCTGGACATATTTTCTCTGTCTCTGTCTGTCTGTCTGTTTGTCTCTCTCTTACACACACACACACACACACACACACACACACACACCCCAACCCATTCAGTATATATCATCTTATATATTTTCTCATATACATGCTTTCTCTAATTTCTCTTTTGCCTAGCACCTTGGTGTTCCTTTGCAATCTGCTATATGTGTTCCTTTGCAATCTGCTATATGTGTTCACTGTGGTATGTGCTGGAGCCAGGTCAAGCCTTGGATACAGGGCTAGGGGTTCCCCTTCCTCCATTAGGAAATAGTGACCAAGAGTTTAGCTGGAACCTTAAAAGCTACTGTCTTTAGAATAACAATATTTAAGGGAGCAGATAAGATATAAATCTATCCCATTTTCTCTTTAGGCTCAACTTCTAGCTTTCTCCCTCTGATAGGAATTAGTCTCCCTTGGAGAAGGGTGGAAGGAGGAGAATACAGAGATATCTCTTTATACTTTGCCTTGCCACATATAGAGACAGACCATAAACATAGAATAAATGTTTCCCATTTTACCTACCTTTTTTTGTTTTTGCTCCTAGATTCATTTGCATGCCAATCAGTTGATTATCATGGGAACTGAATGATTCCTATTGTCCCCGACCCACACATAGCTCTTGTGGTTTTCTTGACTAGAGTCCTGGAAATACTTTAGGAAATGTAGAACAAATCAGGGATTTGACATGCATTAAAATACATTTGCTATCTCAAATCACATTTGCTATCTGGGTACAGTAACTTCCAGATGGCCCTAGTAAAACAGTAAAAAAATAAATAGAATCTTAACCTAGGGTTTCTGTTAACTTTCTTTCTGGCTACCTGGTTCTATGTGGTAGATCAATGCCCTACCAAGATTTGACCTTTCCTAGCAGAAAAGCCACCCTAAGAGATGGTAGCAGAGAGCCTAATATTGCTCTGAAGTGGTTGAATGGCTGAGGAGCAGCAAACAGCAGCAGTGAACAGTTTTCTAAGCATTAGAGAAGATTCTATGACTAGCAGAGGGCAGCCCAATAACCTCACGAAAGGACATGGGTGAGAAAACGTCAGTGTCATAGCTCTGCCCATGCAGGTACAAATTCCTAGTTTCGACTTTCCATGAGTGAGCCACAGTTACACAAATTCCTTCTGTGCACTCTGCCTAAAGTTTCCTTGGCCAAGCAGGTTTTTCACACGTGCCATTTCCAGGTTATGTTTCCTGGTCATACACATTCTCTTTGTGTGTACCCTCCATGTGACTTCCCTGTGTACGTACCTTCCATATTTGAACTGGGGTCATGCATATGCTGTGTGTGTGTGTGTACACTCTCCAGTGGGTGGTATGGTAACCCGTGGAAGACTGTATCTTATGGTGTTCATGAGGGAAGGGAAAATCTTCTTTAGTAACTTAATTTGTAAAGCTGATTTATTAAACATCTTTTACTTGGAACTAATCTATCTTCTGGCCCTGCAACAATAAACATGATTTTTTTTCTAGCTATGATTTTTAATGATATTGACCCACAAAATTCCTGTAACCTACTATATAGCTTACTAGAGACCCTGACATGAAAGTGGCTCTCGGTGTTATACAGGCAAAGAAATTATTTCAAAACTTCGACACACAGACTACCAAATCTTTAGTTCTGCAATAAGGAATAAATATATAAATTCCTACATAATCACTTCTAAGCAATAGCTCAAAAAATGTTAGTACATATCATTATGTTTGAGTTTTTAACAAAAGGGTAAACTTTTACCCATTAGGCAGATGTCCATGCAAGATAACATTTATTAGCAGGGGCATGCAGCCTGTGAATAATGGATCCATCCATGACTTGCCTCCATTAATGTTACAGATCCCAAGCAAGAGGAAAATTCCCCTCAAGTAGGGTTTTGGAGACTATAGAACAAAACAGGGAAATGATACAGAATCAATCTTAATCTTTCCATAGGAAAACAATGTCTGATATTAACATGACCTAAGTTGCACCACCTATCAATGCCCACTTAAGTAGATACTTTGAAAACCGAAAATGTTTGCACTGTCCTGTATGATTTTATTATTGTTTTGTAAGATTTTATTAATGTTCAATCTTCTACATTAAGTGAGAGATATGATATCTCCATACTGGTCCATAACAGCAAAATTGGTCCGTGGCTTCGGGTCAATATAAAGAAACCTAAAATGACCAGACTGATATTTGACAAGACATATTAAGAGAGAAAGAGGCAGTGTAGTAGATTAACTAGGCCATAGAGAATCAGGAACACACAATTTAAAGTTCTACCTCTCATTCATACTATCTGTGTAGCCACAAGGTACAATACTCTGATCTTAATATTCTGGGAAATTTTCTACAACTATAAATTAAAGATGAGTTGCTTATCAGCAAAAATAATTTCTATATCAGGGGGGCCTCCACACTGATAAAAATCAAATCCGGAGCAAAAAAAACCAATCAAACAAACAAACAAAAGAAAAACACAAACCATTAAAAAGAAGAAGAAGAAGAAGGATTCTTGCTTTACAAACTATGTTACATTCATTTAAATCACTGATATGTTTGCATAGATAGTTATTTAGGAACAAGAGTTTGGGAACGGTCAAGAGAACAAACTTCAGATTCATTGAGAAATAAACAGAACTGAATATAAATGGGTCACTGGCTCACAGTATTTAGAGTTGGGAAAGACCTTAGTTAAGTTAGTTCAATACACCAACTCTACAGATGAAGTTACTGCAGCCCAGAGGTCAGTGATTTATCCAAGGCCACATAAACAATAGTCAGGATTTGAAATCAAGTTCTTTGATGCCAATGAAATGTTAAATTATTTAATGTTGAATATTATTCATTTAGATAAAGTCAATTTATGGACAAGTTTGAAAGAACACATCTATTTTATAAAGTGAAATATATCTATATTCTGACAGTATTATCTGCCTCTAAGTAAAAAAAAAAAAAAATTAAAGAAACAAAATACATAAAAATCCCAGTGCTATTTAAACCACAGAATCAAGACTGTAATTAATCACATATGAATAATTTAAATATGGAATAAATGATAAAATACTAGTTTTTAAAGAATGAAAAGAGAAGGCCTATACCCAAATATTATTAAGCTCTACTATATTTTAAAAGAAGTAATATTCAAAAAGGGTTATGACTTTCTCATATGAAATAGTCCTTGACTTTCATAATTCTTAAGCACTTTCTTTTATCATTTTGCTGATGTATGTTCTATTTTAAAATCAGAAGGATAATGGATGTGCTTCTTAAACTGTAAATTGGGTTTTATATCAGAGACCTGTCAGCGCCACGATGGGGTGACCTGACAGTGGTCTAGCATTTGCAGTCCTCCTTCATGTCTGCTTCTCAAGGTGATAGGGTCAGTCTTAAAGAAAGTGCAGGAGATTGCTTGATCCCTCAGGAAACATCTTAGAGCCATAATAACATTTACTGCAAGCTATAATCATTTTATGTTCTCCTTAACAGCTTAAAAGCAGAGCTATACTTCGCTGTCACATGTATTTGTATTAATCAAGGGCATTTAAGGTTTGAATGGATATTGTAAATTATATAAGCTAGACTCTTTCAATTTGTATGTGACAAGTCCTAAAATTTAGAAAAGTAAAGAACTTGCTAGCATCACTAATTATTCTCATTTTAAAAAGACCAAACTTCAGCTTTGTGACTATTTTTTGGTTATAAGGCTTCCTAAATGTCACTTTAAAAAAAAAAGGGATGCATTCAGTTGTAAAAACACAAATAAAATACTCAAAACACAAGGTAAATGAATATAAATACTTGAAGTCAAAACATAAATAGAGGATACTCTGAGCTAAGACAAAAAAAGTAATTATAATTAAAGTAACCAAGTTTTCTAAAAGTCACAAATTTAAAGATGAAGTTAAATTTCTTATGACAAAAAGAAAAAAATGAATTTCTTCACTATATTGTATACTTTGTGTTATATATGTAAACTGATTTGAAATCTAATCTCTTTAATATACATTAGAATACTTATTAGAATAAGGATAACCCTTTCACATGGTACATAAATAACATTAGTGATGAAAAGTACATGATATCAAAGACCACAGATAATTTGGCATTTGGAGCCTTATGGAGACAAAAACTATGGTTTTCAAAAAGCTATTTAAAAACATCCTGTTTTTTTACTGTTAATTTTCATCACAAGGAAAATGAAAAATTAGGGGAGTTCCTCAAATTTATGAAAAGTTTTCCCCAAAACTCAAAAATTGAGTAACTTTTACGCCGAATCTATTATAGTTATTTGGTAAAAACATGTTAAAACACATGGCATTAAGCTCAATCACAAATATTTACACAAAGACTAAGGCAACCATCTCCATTTTCAGAGAGGCCTACGGTAAGTCTACATTGCTTATAGTCACAGAATACGATCACGTGTACTTTTTTGGGAGGGGGAAATAAACGAGAATGAATTTATATTAAAAAATTAGCCCTTAAGTTAAATGAATGAATGAAATATCATTTACTAATCACTTACCACATGTCAAGCAATGTGCTAAGATGAGAAAATAAAAAGTTAAAAGCTGGTAGTGGGAAAACCAGATAACCTAGAAACTGTGGGACAAGAAAGAAGCTTCCTTTAAGGTGTAAATAATACAGAAAGCAGATAACCAATTCCAGTAAAAAAGAATATTAGAAATATACCCCCCAGTGGATTCCTCCCCAGAAATACCTTAGTATATACCCCATATGTTCATGGGAAAAAACCTATTGTTATTATTAATATAAATGTTATTGTCTATAATTAGCAGTTTTCTTTTTATACAAAGGCAAAATTGGGATGGATTCAAGTTCTGACTCCATGACTAAGTAGCTATGTGAACTTATACAAAGCATTTCATCACTGTAAGCCTCAGTTCCTTCAGCTGTAAAATGGGGATATTGATACAATGGAGACCTCGTTCTGTAATGCACTGGTGTCAAACTCAAATAGAAACAGATCCCTGCGGCCCACACATTGACTTAGAAAATCACAAATTAACATTATCTATGTTGTACTGTATTTTTGTTTATTCTGTTAAACATTTCCCAAATACGTTTTCATCTGGTTCTGGTTGTACTCAAGCGAAGGCTGAGAGTTTGACAGTTCTGGTGAAGTAGATAATGAATTAGCCCCAGCGTCTATAAGACTTCAAGTCCTTTTCTCTGAAGTAAGTGACTTTGGTAGTGTGACACTGCACAAGTCTCTTAACCCTTGAGGGACTCGGACAACTCTCTAAGACTCTAAGTTACTGGACAACTGCTGATCCAGATTGATAGGGTGTTTCTTCACTGGGGATTCCCTACAACAAAGAAATAACAAAGCAGTACAAAAATGTAACTGCATGCTTTCCTTACAGAGTTGTTGCTAGGACTAAGCTTTGGGAAATACCCTAATACAGAGAATCATTACTAAGTATTACTAACACATCATACCTTTGATTTTTATAGTCATCAGCAAATTCTGCAAATGTCATGGCACCATAGCCCAGCACCTCTAATGGAGGTTTCATTCATTCACCCCTCACATTCACCTGTAGCTTGGTTTTATAGATGTTGCTGCTGTAACAATTAGGAGTGTCCCCTACCTCCCGTGCCCTCTATGTAATCTGTCTGATAAAAACATTTAAAAATTGTTGTATCATATGATAGGTTCAAAATGACAATGTAACCTCAATATTAAAGGTCGTATTTTACAAAATTTGGAGGAGAATAAGATCAGATATCTTTCACGGATATGGCTAGGGGCTTAGGATTCTTAACCAAACAAAGGGAGAAGGATGACCATAAAAGATAAAATACAAAATGTTTGGATTGAATGAAATTGAAAGTTTTTATACAAAGTAAACAAATTGAGCTAGAAGAAGGCAAACTCTCAAAGGGAAAAAAATTCTTTGCATCAAGAATATCTGATAAAAAAATATTTCTTTTTGTTCAAATTCATATTCCCACCACTTAGCACAGTGTCTAGAACTTAGGAAGTGTTAGATAAATGCTGTTAACTTGATTTAAAGATCTTATTTCCCAGATTTTTAGGGAACTGACATAAATAAATAAGAATGATAAATGGCTTCCATTAAAGAGTCATTCCAAAATGAATATGGGATTAAAGGACATAAATAGTTTTCAAAAAAAATTACTGTGAACTATTAACACTAAAATTAAAGATTACTTCAAATCTCCAACAAAAAAAGGAAATCAAAACAACTTTGAGGTCGCATGTCACACCTGGCAAATTGGCAAAGATGACAGAAGATGGAAGTTGTCATCCTTACAGGGGCTGCAGAAAAGAGATACAATAATATACTTTTGGGACAGATGATTTCCATTCTGGAAAGTAATTTAGAGTTATGATAAGAGAGTATCTAAATTATCCACACCCTTTGACCTCACCAGCAGGCATATACCCAAAGGGGGTCTGTCAGAAACCGAAATAAGGGTCCCATATATATCAAAATATTGATGTCAGCATTTTTTTGGTAGTGTCAAAAGAACTGGGAACTAAATAGATGTCCATTGATTGGGGAATTCCTAGGTAACTGGAGTATGTGAATAAAATGGCATAGTACTATGCCAAAGGTAATGATGAACATGAAGAATTCAGAGAAGCATGTTTATATAAACTGAGGCAGAGTAAAGTAAGCGTAACTAGGAAAACGATAATCATGACTAAAATAACGGAAATTAAAAGAACACACACACAAAAAGAAATTGATTGTGTAACTAATTTCTGATCTTGGTAGATCTTCTAATCTTCTGTAGAACAGCTGAGAAAATGCATCTCCCGCCTTTCTTTTGCTAAGGTGAGGGACTACGTGGTTAGAACATTGCATATGCAGCCATATTTAGTCAATATTTTTGGTTAGTTTTGTTCCACTGCTTTTTTTTTTCATTCTTTCTTATCGGTTACCAAAATGGGATGGTTTACTGGGTAGGTTTGGCAAAAGAAATATGTCTTCAGTTAGGGGAAAAAAAAAACCAAACAAACATTTATTAAGCACCTATTGTGTGCCAGACACTGTGATAAGTACTGGGTATACAAATAAAAGTAAAAGACACTTCGAGGTCTCTAGAGGCTCACAGTCTAATGAGGGTGAAAACTAGTAAATAACTACATGCAATCAAATTATACATAGGATAGAGTGGAAATGATCAAGATGGAAGGCAAGAAGAATGAAGGGAAATCGGGCTTCCTGTAGAAGGTAGGATTTTAGCTGGGACTTGAAGGAAGGCAAAACAGGAGAAAGAGATGAGTTGGGAGGGCATTACAGCCATGAAAGACCATTAGTAAAAACTCCTGGAGTCAAGAAACAATAGAGGAATGTAAGGAAGCCAGTGTCTCACAGAGTAGGAGCGGGGGTTTGAGGTGTAAGAAGACCAGAATGGTGAGGGCTGGAGGACAGAGGAGGAGGTAGGGAGGTTATGAAGAGCTTTGAATGGCAGAGGATTTTGATCCTGGAACTGAGTGTGAGCCTTTGGGGAACAAGGGGCTAGCGTGGTCAGTCCAGAGCTTTAGGAAGATCACTGACAATTGAATGAAGGGTGAACAGGAATAGGGAGAGACTTGAGTTAAGCAAACCAACTACTAGGCTTTTGTAATAGTCTAGACGATGAAGGAGGGAAGGGCGAAAGGGGAAAAAGCATTTATTAAATGTGCTAACATTTCACAAATGTTGTCTTCACAACTGCTCTGCAAAATGAGTGTTTTTATGAGCCCCGTTTTACAGCTGAGGAAATGGAGACAGAGATTAAGTGACCTTACCCAGGAATACATAGCTACTAAGTGTCTGAGGCTGGATTTGAACTGAGGTCTTCCTGTCTCCAGGCCCAGCATTCTATCAACTGTACCACAAACTGTCTCTAGTTCTTCTGATGAAGTAGGTTAGGCCATATTAGGGCTGGCACCAGAGTGGGGGCAATGTCAGAGGAGAGAAGGGTGTATATGTGAGAGATGATGTTAGGACAGTAAATTGATAGTCCTTGGCAACAGACTGGATGGGAGGTGAGGGGTGAGAAAGTAAAGAGTCCAGGATGTCACCTAGGTTGCAAACCTAAGGGACTGGGAAGAGGGTGGTGCCTTCAAGGGAAGGTGGGAAGATGGGAGGATTTGGGTGGAAAGAGAATGAATTTAGTTTTTGATAGGTTGAGTTTAAGATGTGTATAGGACGTCCAGTTTGAAATACCCATTTGGTAGTTAGAGATGTGAGATTAGAGACAGGTCAGCAGAAAAGTTAAAGCTGAATAAACTGATATGAAGATCATCACTATAGAGGTGGAGCTCTGAAAAAAAGGTGAAATAAAAACAAAAGAGATCATCATTTTATAAAAATTGTTGTAATACAATTTAGTCACCATTTTTAAAAAGTCTTTTGCAATCTGATCCTCCTTTTTTATCCCTTTGTCCCCCATGATCACATCCAGACAGCACTTTTTAAACATTTTTCTTTTTTTGTTGAATCTTTTCCAAATTGCCTTGGATGGCCTGATCCACCTGCAAATATATAAGGAAACCTGCAATCCCCAGGAAGAGAATTATTCAAGGATCAGTTCAGCTGAGTCAGGACTCCCTCTCCCCCTCCTTCTTAGGTAGCTACAGAACTCCAAGGAATTTCCATAGCAACATTAATAGATGTATTTTATACACATAAAGCAAGAGAATCAACAAATTATTATTATTATATATTTAAAATATTGTATTTATAATATATACATATTATTATATATACTATATTATATACAATATAATACATATTATATATTATTCTTAGTCTCATCAGTTTCTACTGGTTGTACAAATCTCAAAACAAAAGCATTTCAAAGCATTTCAGGTTCAGTAAATCTACTAGATTTTGAACTACTTCATAAAAACTAAGGATCCTATATCCTATTTCTTTTTATTCTCTCTGTAGAAACTAGTGTATATCATGTAGTTTCCTTTTGGAAACTCTCCTTTATTAGGCTTGAAGTTAAAAGTATTCACAGCAGCGATTCTCCACCACCTGGGTAAACCCATATTCCACATTTCTAAGCCCAGGAAGATGTAGCCTATTGGAAGATTTCAGTGGCACTTGGTAAACTTTAAACGCCAGCACTTGCCTCACAATTTGTCATTTTTTCCTTTCATTTACCACAGGACATCCATATTTCCATACTGAAGAGGTCTAACTTGTACACATCTTGATCATTTCCTTCCCCTTTTTGACTGCTATAAAGAGTTGATGGTACTGAAGGACTTTGAATAGTTTTGTAGAAGTTGTCCCCCATTCAGCCTGAAAAACCCTTTGAATAATTTGATCTATCCATCAGAGAATTTTTTTTACTCCACAGCACCTCCACATTATTCAATGTACAGTGGATATTCAATAGAAATCTGTCAGTGGAATAGCACTATTAGTTAACTATACTGTCTAGGATTCCACAGTCTGATCCTATTTTAATGATAGCAGACTTTTATATAGCACTTTAGTGTTTATAAGGCACTTTAAACACATTATCTTATTTTATCCTACAACGCACCCTGTGAGGGAGGTATTATAACCCTCAATTTCTAGGTGATGAAACTACAGATCTGAAAGCTTCACTGAGTTTTATCTAGGATCACTTCAGCTAGTAACTATCAGAAACTGGATTGAAACTCAATTCTTCATGACTTCAAATTCAACGTTCTCTCACTATGCTTTGCTTCCTCATACTCTTAACTGTTTAGTGATTAAAAACAGCTTGAGTTATTCAAGAGATATACATTTTGCAAGGAGGAATAACTGACTACAAAAGGCAAAATGAAGACTCCCAATAAGTAGGGGTAGTAGAAGAAAGCAGGGCAGACTGCTCAACCCAAATCTCTACAGTAACAAGAACAAAAACAACCACAAAACATTTCCTACAAATGCCTACACATTCACACACATGCAAGTGTGCACACACATGAATAGAGGGAGAACAAAAAAGAAAAAAAAAGATGAAAATCCAAGAAGGCTTGACAATGTATCTTGATTTGTTTCTATTCTTGTTAATACTAAGGGTCCTGCTACCAATGACAGTGTTGGTCCTAATCTTGTTTTACCTTTAAATTGCTCCAGCCTCCACAATCTGCATGATTAAACAACTACAACCAAAACTCTGGACTCCAGTGGCTAGCACACTTCCATCCTAACAATTCCCTGGGTAGGCGACACTATTTACCATCACTGTGACTCTAACCTGCAGGAATTTCATAGCCCTGGAATATAGGATTCCACAGGCTAGCTTCCCACTGCTACAGGTAAAGAAACTGATGACCACCAGTCTGACTATGTATTACCACAGAACTAGAATCCAGTCATCGGGGCCTCCACCCAGCAACACAGTTCCTCTAGGATCCATTAATAACTAGACCAAATCCCTACTTCCACAGCTTCAGATCTCAGCAGCCAATGGGTCAAACACCTATGTCCTGAAATCAATATCTAACACTTTCCAGATCAAACAGCCATCTTTATAGATTCAGCCACCACTAGTTTAGGGACCTTTTCAATTACAAACTTCAACATACACAAGGTTAATAAAGCTTTAGCTTATAAAGATTGGGGCATGGCCAAGTCAACCATCTCCATTTTTGGCTCTAGCTTCTCGCTTCAAGTCCAAATGCCAAATTTCCCTTAGAGACAGGTGCCCATAATACCCATCACCAGTGAGAAGGTTACAAGTCTGAACCTGTCACCTATAGGTCTTGCTTCCAGAGCCAAAGCCTCTGCAGGCACAAATCTGGCTTATGCCCTAAGTGCAACTTTGCCAGGCCTGACCCTTTTAGCGCTGCCACCTTTAAACAGAGAAAATAACTAAATTAAAAAAAAAAACTTGTGATCTAGTAAAGATATTCTATAATATAACAGAGAAGAGACATAAATTCTCTAAAGAAGCTGAGACATCATTGGATGAAATGGAAGAAATACCAAAGTACAAAACAAAATGGGTAATAAGAACGTGAAAGGGATATTCTAGTTAAGCATATATAGAAAAAGATAAAGAAACAATTTTCCCCCTCTTTTCAACATGATACCTTACCCGCTTTTATCTGTTGCACATTTCTGTGCTTTCAAGGGGAGAGGATCCTTTTTTCTCTCTCGTTCTTTCTCCTTTTCATGAGGTCTTAAAGAGTTTTAACATCCACAAACTCTTTATTTTTCAATCATTACAGTTATTAATATATCGATTTGAGCACCAGACCCAAGATGGCGGCCAGCAGGAGGCTGATGAAGGAGCTGGAAGAAATCCGCAAGTGTGGGATGAAAAACTTCCGTAACATCCAGGTTGATGAAGCTAATTTATTGACTTGGCAAGGACTCATCGTTCCTGACAACCCTCCGTATGACAAGGGAGCCTTCAGAATCGAAATCAACTTCCCAGCAGAGTATC
>CM053584.1:320792798-320846019 GCA_028627135.1 Pseudochirops cupreus | reverse complement strand
TAGGAATATTATCTTATTCTTTGATGCTCTCCTCCTCTTAATGCAGAGAAAGATGGCATTAGCTCTTTTGGCTTCTGTACCACACTGTAGTTTGTGGGCCATCAAAACCCTCAGGTTCTTTTTAGAAAACAACAACAATAACAAACTGCTCTCTAGACATTTCCCCCCCAACTTATACATACAAAATTTATTTTTAACCCAAGAGTAAGACTTTATATTTCCCTCTCTTAAACTTGATCTCAGTTAATTTGGCTTAGTCCTCTAGCCTGTCAAGATCTCTTTGAGGTCTGATTCTATCATTCAGTGTATTAGTTATTCCTCCTGCTTTGAATCATCTTCAAATTTAATAAGCATGTCATTTGTCCTTTCCTTTAAATCCCCGATTAAAATGTTAGCACAGGAGCAAGTACAGATCTCAGTAGCAGTCTACTGAAGACCTTCTTCTAAGCTGATATTTAATAATGAATGAGTACTCCTTAGGTTTAATCATTCAACCAGTCCTGAATCCATCTAAATGTACTACCACCTAGCTTACATCCTTCTTTTGGAAATGATGAAGAGATGTTAACAGAACTATGGCTGGGTATCACTTATATTTTTCTCTGCAAACCATATCTCCTTGAAAGCTTTGGTACTTCTTAGTAAACGAGTCTAGGAAGTTGTCACAGGAGATTATATGCTGCATCTTTATCTCTGACATTTAAACCTCAACAGTACCACAACTATAGACTTCTTGTGTTACCACATGGCCACCTGGGAAAATCTCTATAACTCACGTGCTGGATAGAGATAATAGTTCACAAGGGAAAATAAACAAGTCCCCAGGCTGTTACATCAACAGACTTTGCCCAACACTTTGCTAAAATTTAGGTAAACTATACACAACATGTTCTTGATCTAGTCTAGAAACATTGTCAAAAAAAAAGGAAATAGGCCTAGCATAACCTGTTCTTCATCATACTGAATCCTTTTATATCTAGATGCTCAATAATTATTCTTGATTTCTTCTCTCTCAAGATGTAGAGTCTTTGTCAAGTTACTACTGATATTATTTTACTTCCTTGTCACAACTTGCAAATTAAAAGTGACAGAACTCATTCTGGAGAAAGTCAACCTTCTTAGTAAAATAGAAGCTATAGCTGTCTTCTAAGAACTGAATTGAATTGAGGTTTGAAGAGAGTGAAGAAAGAATAAAACAACCACTTTGGCAGTAAATCAATGAAAGATTATTAAAAATATTAAAGTGCAGCTTTTAATGTAAAATTAAGGTTTAATTGTATGAATTTGTAATTGACTAACTCATACAGGTTTTATATTAATAATCAATAAATTGAATAAAAACATTTTATAGGTAGAGCAAAAGTATGTACACCAGTCATAATATCAGTCACGAAAGATTAATAAGCATCATAATAATAATTTTCATGCTTTATTTTTAAGTCTTACTTGCCTGCCACTCAAACCACTTCTAGATACAAATCTGAGTAAAATAATTTAGATTCAATCTAGTCAAAATAGGGTTGATGCTTATAAGGAAGGAAAATATGGAAAATAACTTTTTCCTTTCTAATAGTTCAATTTGCTTTTTATTCTCAAAACTGACTAAAATATAGAAGAAAAAGTCTTGTCTGAAGCCAAATACAAATTATTATAAGAAACTTTGCTTTTTTCCTCATTATTTTCTTTCTCATAAGATCTGAAAATTCACATGGCTACTGCTGTCTGAGCGGTCTCATTTAAAGGCAGCAATAGAACTGAAGAAAAAAGGTAATGAGAAAGAAACAACCAACTCGATAATAAGGAGAAAGAATAAACTCCATTATTCTATGTTATTTCACTTTCATTTCCAAATTTCAACCTAAAATATTAAACATATCTTTTTTCTTTGGATAACTTAGTATTAAAAATAAAAATAGAATGCTTATGCATTTAGATAAAAAATAAAACGCTCAAGCCAGTGGTAGGCATGTTCCTTTTTGTTTTCTGAAACACTAAAAACAACAACAACTACTACTACTACTACTACTACTACTACTACTACTACTAGTACTACTACTACTACTACTACTACTACTTGGAAAAAAGGGTTTGAATCACACAATCAACTTAAGGGGGAAAAACATATAATATTTCACTAGTGTACAAATCTCAGAAATAGCATTCATAATTATTGAACCGCATGCATTTTTCAACAAGGTAATGGTCAAAACAGTCAATGCTAAAGCATTAAATAGTTCCTTAGTGGCTTGTAAGAGTTAATATATCTTCTGCAGGCAACTATCTTATTACTATCAGTGATTCGGGCAATTTGGAGACTAGAATTCACTTGTTCCTTATATAATAATAACTGCCATTTATATAACCCTTTAAGGTCTGAAAAGCACTTTACTTAGAGTCTCTCATTTCAGCCTTATAGCACGTCTGTTAAGTAGCTGCTGAAGATATTTTTAAAAAATTATTCCTAATTTTACAAATGAGAAGACAGAAGCTCAGGGAAATTGGCTGATTTTTCAGGGGTCACACAGTTTTCTGAGCATGAGAGGTAGAATTAAAAACTAGGTCTTCCTAAATGAATTCACCAGTCAATCTACTATAGCAGCTAGTTATGCTAGGTCAGCTACTCTTTAAATCTTTAAAAGATAGGTTATTAAGCAAAATATTGGAAAGTAGTTAAATTATAACGACGTTGCAATTACATGTGTTGTCACATCATGGAAACATATAAAGACTTATTCCTTCTCCCCACCTTTTTAAAAATCATTTCAGTATACAAAATATAATGATGGCCATTCAGTGTGCTTACATATCTTGGCTTCCAAATAGAGATCGAGAGATAGAATTGATAGTGGTGCTTACAAAAGAACTACTGGGTTTATGTCATATGACTTCCCATCAAGTCAAAGGATTCTGTCACCAGCAGTGATATGGCAATTTTTCAAGCCCAGAAATACATGGTTTAAGTTGTGATCCTACAAGAATTTCAATGGGTAGAAAGACAACATGAATGTTAGAGAAATTATTTTTCTGAATGCCACAAAAGTTCTTTTTAGTTCCATCATTTCATTCCAATGTGCCATAGCTCAAATGCTTAAGATTCATTGACTAAACTATACACACACATCTAGGTCGTCATCCATGAAAGCAAGCTATTGGCCTTGGTCAGATCCCAAAGTAGGGTTCTTCATGAAACCTGAGGTTTTCACTTGTCTTTGGAAGAAAACGAATTAAACTAGACATAAATTCTTTATTATTATGAGGATAAAATTAATAAATAAGTTCCATTGAATAAAACAGTGAAAAATGTAAATTCCCTAGCTTTTCATAGGAAAATGATAAATATGTTAATTAATCCACAATGGAGGAAGTGAAAACAACCATAAACATGGTCTAGGGACATGAGAAGAGAATTTGTGATGAGGGGACAAGGAATAATGGAGGGGGAGGAATAAAAATTGTTTTATAAAGATTTATTTTATAGCATCTAGGATTCCCTATATAGATTTATAGATCATAAAACAGGATGCTTTTAGTACCTAAGAGCGCTACAAAGCCCAAATTGATTATAGCTTTTCCTCCTACTACAACAGATACTCTATTCATTTTTCTTCATTCTACATCATATATATTTTGAAGTATTTTAAAAGATATTACAACATAGGGAAATAATTATCTCATGGACATAGAAAAACCTGAACACTGTCCTAGCAGGTAAAGTACAGGTATATTTTTGTTCTGTAAGATCTATTCATTGCCAAGAACCTATCAAGAATGACCTTGTCACTGCAATTAATACCCTCAAGTGGGAGAAGGAGATGCATAAAGCAGCTTTAATCACTTTCTGCAACTTTTTTATGTTGACATTCTACTATACTTCCATTTGCAACATCTGCCCACTTTGATGCCCCCACATTTTGTGGGAGTAAAAGCAGAAGTAGGGGGTATTTATTTCCATAGCTAACACAAACTCTATGATAATATCTAAGTGATTCACTTAAAAATAATCTGAGTTAGTGTCTTCTGTGATCTTTGAAACAGAACAACTGACACTAGGAAGAACTGACATTTATACAGCTTTACAATTTGCTAAATAAAGCTTTACATACGTTAACTTATTTGAATTGTTCAGTAACCTTGGGAAGTAGGTATTCCATGAACTATTTATTATCCATTTTGCAGATGACGAAACTGAGGCTCAAAGACATTAACAGACCTGTCTAAAATCAATGAACAACCTGCCTAGGGAAGGATCTGAATATAGGTATTCCTAAATCTAAGTCTAGCAAACGATCCCTCATGCCATGGTTATCCCAACTATTCCCCAAGAAGGATTACAAGGCGCATTACCGGAAAACAAAATATTGCTCTGGTTTTCCAAAAAGGGAAGTAAATTGAATCTTAAGACTATAGGCCAGTAAGAAATCACTTAAATTCCTGGGGTGGTGGAGGGAATCTAAGATATATTATTAAAGGAATTATTGCGGAACATTTAGGAAAGGAAATGGTGATCATAAAGAGCTAGCATGGCTTTATCGAGAATTGATCAAGGTCAGCCATTCTTATTTTCTTTTGGAGATGGGGGTTTTGATGTTCCTGAGATGCTATATCAGAGAAGTACAACTGGAAGGTCACTACCACTGACAGGACACAAAATGGAAAAGGACCAGACGTATAAATCCAGGAATTAAGGCTGAACCCATGGCCAGTTTCATTTGTTTTGGTTTTTGGTTTTTGGTCCCTTTTTTATATCCTCAGTGCTTAGCACAAGTACCTGAATACATAGTAGGCATGTAAAAAATGTTTATTGACTGACTGCAGAGTTCCAGAGTATTCCTAATGAATGTATCAATATGCTGTATCATCATCAATCTCCTTTTCCTTTTTCTCCTCCTTCTTCTTATTCTTCTCTTCTTCCTTTTGTCCACCTCCTTAACCTTCCTTTTTTTTTTTGGCAAGGGGGAAGACAAGGTAATTGGGGGTAAGTGACTTGCCCAAGGTCACACAGCTAGTTAAGTATCTAGTGTCCTGACTTCAGGGCTGGTGCTCTATTCACTGTGCCACCTAGCTGCCCCTACCTTCTCCTTTAAAAAAAAAAAAAGGAATCACAAATAAACAAACTTAGTCTTGCCCCAAAACATGGGTGGTGTAATTCCCTTACTTGTTTGCCCCTTTCTGTTTCTGGGAAGGGGAACTGGATTAGGTTCATGCTGCATTTTTCTGCACTGCTCTGTTTTCAGAAGGAACAGCCTTATGGAATGAAATATACTGTTTTCTGTAGAATTCCTGAGTTTGGAACAGCCTATGGACTCTCTGGGGCTGTTTGTGTCTAGTAGAGGGCATACAGCTACACAGGGGTATCTCTTTTGTGTAATGTTTATTTTATTGATTCTATGCAAAAAGTGTAATACTGGTTAGGGGTAACGATACTTCATCTTTTTCTGGGTGGGAAAATCACATTCATTATGCCAAGGAGGATGTGATTTGGCCTTAGTAAAATATAGCACATTCAGTAGCAAGAGTTAGAGTTTTACAGTAACTAGGAACTCACCAGCTGATTCCAATTGGGTAAATTAAATTAACGACTCTCCCTACAGTGACAAGGCAGTTTGGCCACCCACCAAGAGATGGAGCTCTGAAAAGAAATTCTAAGAACTATACACACTTTAATATAGTTCAGCACATCTATTCAATAGGGTATAGCATTTAATTGCCAGGGTGAGGGCATGGTTCTGCAGGTCTAGGTAGGTAGCTCTTTTTGGCTAAATAGGATCAGATTAGTGACTAGTGGGGCAACCCAATAAACAGGGTTAAATATGAAGAGGGAAATACATTATATTCCAAGGATAGGTTATGAGCATTTCACACTGCTCAATAGGGACAAAAGAACAGAGCTGAAATTTATTTTTGGCATACAATGTGAATCTTTGAAAAATATGCTATCTGACTTAAGATATACAATCATGAATACGAAATTGAGAAAGGTAAATATTAGATTGGTCAAGTTATATGTCTCAAAGGGGAATGTATGGTAGGTGTAAATAGGATGTTTCATAATTGTACACAGAAAATGGCACAAAAAGTGTCACAAGAGATGTATGATTTGGAGAAAAAAAAGGTTACTTGTCATCTACAAATGTCTTGATTATGTAATGCCCAAGAGGTCAAGATATCTAGAGGAAGGTCCTGCCTCATAGTCTGAGCAGACCCCCTGCGGAGGATTTGTAGGCAAATAGAGATAGCAGTCACAAAGGATACAAAGGCATGGATGGATTATGATCTGCACCACTGATGGGAGCACACAAATCAAGAGATTATCAACTTATTCATCGGAAGTACTGCATCTAAAAGAAAGGGTGAAGTGAAAATTGCATATATTAACCTTTCCTAATGTAATAACAGTTCACATTTATATTACCTTTTTTCATTTATAAAGAGCTTTTCTTCACTATAATCCCATGAGATAGGTAGTGAAAACATTATTATCCTCACTTCACAGATAGGAAAATTGAGACTTAACAAAGTTACTATTTATATAAGCTCCCATAGCTAATAAATACCAGAATCTAGGTCTTCTAGCACTAAGTTCTGGTATCTTTCGATATGGAGGTGGTAGTGGGAGGGGATTTCAAATATATCTTAGGAAAGGGTGATGAGTTGTAAATAATTAAAAGGACAAAATTTTATAAGAACACAGAGGTAAAAGATTCTGTTTAGTTAATACATGTATACATAAAAAGTTAGTGGGGGAGGACGAAAAGAATTGATGATAGCTAGATGGATACATAACTAGATATAAGAAACTTCAGAGAACATGAAAAGTACAATGAAAGATATTTCTTATTCTGATCATATCATGGAATTGGTCAAAATGAATTTCTCAAAAGTTGGGGAATTTGGCTGAAATATATGAAAGATAAGCAAATTTCTGTCAAAATATGAAGAAACTGAAAAAACCAGGATTCCATGAATCTGGTGAGATATGCTAAAAAATATGAAGAAAGCTGTCAAAGGAGTGAGTAGGACCTTAAAATGTTACAAATTCTAGAAAAATATTAACAACGAAAATCTTTTTAAAACTGATAAATCGGGATAGACATAGCTCATATCACAGGAAAATTAGAGGTCTATATCAAAAAGGTCAAGACAATGAAAGAAAAAGGCAAATTAAGAATAAAAACACTCACTTTAGACGTCGGTGACCTCACTGTTTAGTTCTATGGGAGTCTTGAGGAGTACTTGTACAAAGCTTTGGCTATTATTTTCAATAACATAGGAAAGGGAGGAAATACACAAGAAAATGAAACAAAAAATGTTGGCAACATTTTTTCCCAATAGGAGATATTTATTTTAGAAACTGAATGGTATCAACATTAACAAATATGGATTACAAGACTTAGAGAAATTTTGCTATAAAAGATGGCAAAAAATTAAAGAATATACATGGTACAACAGTGTGCCATAAGTAGGCTATCATTGACTACTGTAGCTATGTTAACCAATATCATAGAATACATCAAATGAAGGAGGCTGGAAGGATATGTTTGGCTCAAGAAAAAGTCATTTATTGTATAAAATGTGACTGTCTTTAAGAGCATGTAACGATGTGGGACACCAGATGTGGTGTTGAAAAGAACATTTTATAAATCAATAAGACCATGCTTAGTGAGTGACAGAGGAAAACCATTTAAATAAGGAGATTTAAATCAGTATGTTGTAAGGTTGCCCACATAACTCATGTGTACATATGTTGTCTGTAGAAACTTGTAAGGAAATACGTATCAGATTTTAATTGGAGTAATTTCCTTAACAAGTTTAACTCCTTAGGTGTGACCACAGGAAAATGCCAAAACAAAAAAGAAGTCAGAGTATAGAACCACAGTATAAGGAAGGACAAACCTGTCCTTTTCTATTCTCTCGTTCTATGAGTTATGTCAACTGTATAGTCCCCATATGCTCAACTCTTTAGCAACCCTGAATTCCTTGCCTACTTAGAAAGGGCTCAACTCCATGGCAGCACTGTGATTCTGGAAACTGTATTTATCCTTGAGGGAGGTGAGGCTCACTAGAAAGAGTGCTTATTTGCTCAGGCACAAATCATTATATGTTTTAACAAGCTAATTAAAGTCTGTCCTACAGACAAAGCATAGTTAGCTTCAGTGTTTGCATGGAAACTGTGGGTTCATTCCTTTTTGAGAGGAGATCTATATATGAACTCAAATCTAATGTTCCCAATGTAAGACCTGGATGGGATATGAGCCAAAGAAAGATTCGTGAGCAGCATCCAAGCTTGAATCCAGTCCACAGCTCTGATTCAGGGCCCTAGGTTATAAACGTATTACATTAAAAAAAGAATGTTTCAAAGCAGAATAGTACCTAAGAGGAAAGTATAGAGAATAGACATTAGCATGACCTTCAAAGTCCTATAACAAAAGACTTTTGGAGCCAGTTAGGCAAGATTATGGGGAAAAGAGTAGGCAAGTTACTGACATAATCAAAATACTTCTGGACTATTAAGAAGAATGAGGTAGAAGGTAGAACAAAGAGTCACAATTTAATGGATAAATGTTCTCTGAGCCAGCACAAAAACTGGAGAGAATTATACATTTATAAAAAAAAAAGAAAAATTGACCCAAAGAATACAAACACAACAAAAACACAGACAATGACTAAAGGTAAAACTTAAAGGTCAGTGCTTTAATGGAGCCCTGACTTCCCTGATATGGGTAACTGCTCCAAGGATTTAATTTTTAACCAACTGGGTCCTATGGTTCTTTCAACAAATGATTATATTAAAAGTATTCATTGCGTACCCCAATCCCAAATGCCACTAAAATGAGACTCTCTTTATTGGCAGAGATCAACACCCATCGTCTGCATCAAGGGCTGAGCAGGTGAGAGCAGAGAGAGGAGAGCTCTTCAATCTCTTCAGTTCTGTTCACGTTTTCTTCAAGGCACCTCAGGTGCTTCTGGTTTCCAGTTTCAAGAAAGAAGACGGACAAGGCCAATTCCACTTCAAGTTGCTGAAGAGATGAGAGGGGCTGGCAGTCTTCATCATGTCTCTGGCCCCAGCTTCCTAGAGTAGAGACTTTAGGGATCTACTTAGGTGAGACCTAGGGTTTTCTCTTCTGGTTGAGCTGAGTTACCTTGCTTTCGATGGGAGGTTCCATATTGTTGGATATATATTCTCCTATGTATATTTACTTCAACTTCTGTTTTTGCTACTAACTTGAACAAATGGGTTGCTTGGCTAAGTGTTATGTCTGTTCACTGTGGAACTGGTGGTGGATGGGAAGGGAATCAATCCTTGGAAATAAAGCTTGGAACTTTTCTCCTACCAATAATGAAAGTGATAAGAAGTTAGATTAAACCTGAAAAACATATCCCCTAACCCAGTGATTCTCAACCTTCCTAATGCCACTACCCTTTAATACTCGTAAGTGGGTGTATCTGCATGTGGATGGACCCACCTGGAGATGGATAGAGGAGCAGTGTCTCGGTTCCTAAGACCATGGGAAATATGAGTTTTCTGTGAAAGGGTCGTTCGACCCCCAAAGGGGTCACGACCCACAGGTTGAGAACCACTGCGCCTAAATGAACAACATATAAGCTAGTGATAGATATAATGCTAGCCTGAAATCCTCTCTGTCCAAGATCAAAGTGGGAGCCAGACTCTGGCCTCAACCTCCTGTTTCCCCTTCTGGCAGAAATGAAAGTCTCCCTTGAAAGAGGGTAGGGGAATAATAGGCTAGAGATGTCTATACTGTCTCTATTTGAGCCACACAACAGCACCCAATGATACATGATACATTTTATGCCACAATTGCATAAAAATGAAAATCAATTGTGTATGTGAAAATTTTGGTGAAAATTTGGTGAAGAGGAAGAGGAAAGAAGAGAAAGAGAAGGGAACAAATATTTATTAATCACCTATAATATGACAGACACTGTGCTAAGTGTTTTTTTAAAATATTATCTCATTTAATCTTCATGACAACCTTGAGTCAGGTGCTGTTATTACCCTCATTTTACAGTTGTGAAAACTAAGGCAAACAGAAGTGACTTTCCCAGGGTCACACAATTGTGTCTGAGGTTACAACTGAACTCAGGTCTTCCCAGGTCCAGCCTCAGTGCTCTATACATTGTGAAATCTAGCTGCCTCAAATACTGGAATATAAATAATAAGTGAAAATAAAATGCTTCTACAAAAGTTCACTGATGCCTTCCTACTAGCTGATGGTAGACCTGGATACCTGTAGGCTACACAATTAGAACTCAGGTTCCACAAGACCCTGCCAAGCTTAAAAAAAAAGGATTCAACCACAGGTCAACAGACAGAAGGACTGCAGACGCCCAGCTGGCCAAGCATGGAGACAATAAAGAGTGTATTCAATAGATAACATTTTGTTGGTGGTGGTGGTTTTGCCTTTTCATCTTTTGACACTGATAAATCCTTCAAAATGAGCCAGAAAGAGCTAACGGCTTTCTTCTGCTTCTTTTAATAATATCTGGGGGAATGGTACCAGAGAGGCCATGTGGTAGAGTGGGTGGATGGCTGGTTCCAGTTAGGTCACTGTCACATATTATGATCAAGCCACTAAAACACTCACTCCCCCTTGCTGCTTTCTAAGACCTTCAGGTATAGAGCTCTACCAAAGAAGGAATTCATACATCTAATTCCCTGTATACATGAAAGCATAGGTCTGAACAAACAAGACAAAAAATAAAGAGCATTTACCAATCCATCTATTGTCCCTCATTTTTATTACATAATTAGCTCATTCTTTTTCCAAATATATACCTGTATCTGCATCAATGCATCTATGTCTATATCTGTATCTCTATTTGTACCTATTGCTTTTTTCCTATATCTACTTATATCTGATTTAATTTTTTAAACAGTTCTTGTGCCCATATCATTTGATGTTCAGCCTCAGCCCAGTCACAAATCACCATCATCCTTTTGATGACGATATGAGTAGACTGGAAATCTAGGTCTAACTCAATTAAAGAGAACTTTACAGGTATAAAGGTTCAAGGTCCAACTCCACTAATCTACTGAAATTGTCTTCTCCAAGGTTTACAAACCTTGGAGTTCTGGTCAACTCTTTTAACTGACAAATCCAATATCCATTTCTCATTCCTCATTCTCTTAGGCAGTGAGCTGGAGGGGACCTTGGGTCTTCATAGGCCATGCCAAAAGAAAGGAAAGAAAAGCTTTGAGTTTGGGGGTGGTGGCAGGATATATGTTAACTGTTTAAAGACACCTCTCTTCACCCTCCAGTTATGTTTAGAATGGCTCATCGAGAGGCTGGTCGCGAGGTGATGATTATTTTTAACAGTCAAAGCAACTTTATTATATCTGAGTAATATATCTCTAGAGACAGTTAGGTGGTACAATAGATAGAGTGCTGGGCCTGGAGTTGGGAATATCTGAGTTCAATTCCAGCTCATGGCATTTACTAGTCATGTGACCTTGGGGAAGTTGCTTAATCTCTGTTTGCCTCAGTTTTCTCACCTGTAAAAAGGGGCTAATAGCATCTACCTCCCAGGGTTGTTATGAACATCAAATGAGATAATATTTGTAAAGTACTTAAGATCCTGACACACAGTAGATACTATATAAACCCTAGCTAATTTTGTCATTAAGTCATTTTGGACCAAGATGTAATCTACAACATCATCTAGAAACTGCAATCTACCAGCAGTTTTCTAAAGGAGGTCCAGGGACCCCTGAGGATTTTTATGACCCTTTTAAAGGATCCATGTAGTCAAAATTATTTTCATAATAATGCTAAACTTTTAATTTCTAATATGGTAAAGATCAAGCTATTTTCTGTGTGTGTGTGTGTGTGTGTGTGTGTGTGTGTGTGTGTGTGTATGTGTTTGTATGGAACCAACATAAACAAAAGCTCAATTTCTAATAGTGTAAAGTGATCGTGAGACTAAAGAGTTTGAGAACCAATGTTATATGCCTCAATAGAAGAGGAACCTTTACTGACGGATCAGGAATCTTTGAAGAACTGAAATAAAGATTTACTTTTAGATTCCAAAAGCCAATTGTACAAATACAGAAAGCAAGGATTCCAGGCTTAGCAGCACACCTGTGCACGCACAGACAGGCCCACAAAGCCCTTTCCATGGGTATAGCACTTGACAGTTTTTCAAAGTGTTTTCAAGGTTTACCTAATTTGATGCTTTCTTTAGCTGTACAAAGACTTCGTTTTTGAAACGAGATTAAGGAGTAAGAGAAGAAAGAAGAAGAAAGCGTCAAAAAGACTTGATTATCTTTAAGGTGCGTTCATCAATGCTGCAAATTTAGGTCATTGTAAAGAACGGCTTCAAAAAACTGCTGCCATTTCCTTGTCACCACTTATAGGAAAACAGCAAATTACAGTTATTAGCCCTTTCGTTTATGGTGAATAGTAAAGAAGCACACGTAGACACGTCCGTCACGCAATGAGAAATGCATAAGTACGTAGAATGAACACATTCTAATTTGTAGCACAGTAGCTGTTTTTAATTTCTGTTGTCATTGCTGTGGTTTATTTCTTAGTGTCTTTCTCTATATTTCAGGGTACGGAGCATGTCTTACATTTACATCTTCCCCAGCACCTAACACAACACCTTTTACATCATAGGCAGTAAGCAAATGTCTATTGAATTGGCCTGTTGAAAAATAGTGGTAACTTTTCTCCTTCTTATGAGTGCAAAATCCTGTTATTCATTGTTTAATTTCTTAACCCTCATGTACTTATTCATCCTACTTCATGTGTTTAAAATTTCTTTCATATATATATATATGTATATATATATATATATACATATATATACACACGTGCATATATGTACACACATACATAGAGATACACACACATATATACATTTTTCCCCCTTTGGTCTGGAAATATGATCTCATTGGTGCATGGAATTCCTAGTAAGGACATTCACTCCACCAGTGTAGATCAGCAACTTGTCTATAACTTACCAAGTATGTCTTGGGGAGACGCTGAAAAGCTAAGTGATTTGCTTACAATTGCAGCACAGAGGAGGGAGAGTTGGAGGTGGGAGTTATCTGTACTCTTAAGTTTTGATGTCCATTCACTGCCTTTCATATATACATATGTATGCATGTACATGTATATGCATGTTTATATAGGTATACTTGTGCATGTAGTATATATATGTGTATGTACACATACACACATATACATAAGCAAGAGTCCTGGGAATTAAAAAAAAAAACCACAAAAATATACAATACCCATTTATGGGGACAGAAAGACAAGGAGAAATTTGTTGTCCTTTGTTTACTTTTATTCCTAAGAATTTAATGCTTACTTCCCTTCTACCTCTCACTAAGATATTTGGAAACATCATATGTTTTAATAAAACCTGGGATTGGAATTGCAATAGAAAACCACCTATTTCATAAGCTTTAGTTAATCAATAATAAAGAATTAATTGGTAAATGATGTGCAAAAAGGCATCTCCTGTTTAGCATAATTTATTAAAATAATGTGCTTTTAAAATTCAAAATGTCCATTTTTAAGAGATGCATTTGACAACCCTAGGGTAAAAGCACAAAGATGAGAAGAGTAAAGCAGTATACCAATAATGAAATACACCACATTTAAGAGGAAATGTATATTAATAAAAATATTTTGCATAGAGTCAATTATCTCCTCTTTCTAAAGCAGAGATGCAATTAGTGACCTAGTAAAGGTTGCCAATTACTTTTTCCAGTCTATTCTCCTTGCCAACCTTTGACACTGTTGATGGCCTCTTCTTCCTCCTTAAAAGTGATTTCACTTTTGATTTCTTGACCCTACACCCATTTATCCTTTTATCTCTTTTGATAGAATTTCCTTTTTTTCTCTTTCATCTTTTCCCCCCAAATGTATTATCTTTTTAATTTAACAAATATTAACTGAGAGCCTCTTTTAAGCAAAGCACTTCAATATAATGACAAAAATAAGATGGCATCTGCCCTCAAAGAATTTACATTCTACTACGGCAAGGGTTCTTAACCTGGGATATGAAAGACATATATTTTTTGGGGTGCGGTTGTGAAATTGGATGGGGAAAAAAAATCACGTCTTCATTTTCACCAGGTACCTTTGGTTTCCTTTGTAATCATATATATTCTATTTTATACATTTAAAAACACCATTCTAAGAAGAGGTCTACAGCCTTTCCCATAACAAAGAATGACACATAAAAGGTTAAGAACCCTTATACCAGGGTAATAAAAGTACATAAAATAGTGAATACAAAGTAATTCAAGGAGGTAGAGAACAATATTAATTGGGAGGGAGACTGGAATCAGGAAAAGCTATATGAAGGAAAGAGTATCTGAGTTAAATTTTAAAGGTAAAAAGTCTTGAGGAGTTGAGAAGGGATTTCATTCTAGATGTGGAGAAGGGTGTATTTAGTACGCCTGAGGGGAAATAGGAAATAAGCCTGGAAAAGATGATTGGATCCAGGGTTTGGTGGGTTTTAAATGTAAGGCTGACAAGTTTTTCTTTATACTGGAGTCAATAATGAACCATAAGGAGAAATAGCAGATCACTTGGACACTGTGTGCATGATAGATCCCAGAGGCAAGAACGGGCCTAGACTTCTCCCTTTGTTCTTTTCTTCTTCCCAAACATCCCTCAATGTTCTCCCCCTGAGCTTCAAATAGTATCTCCATCTGGATGATTCCTTAAATCCTGGCCTCTTTCAAGCTCCATTTTGTCACTGAAACTTTCACTGGACAGTTTGACCTAGATATTTCATAGGCAGGCACCTCAAATTTAACATGTTTAAAACTAAATTCTTCATTATCCTCCTCAAATCTCCAGCCCTATCCAAGACAACTCTCCCAATAACTTCCATATTTCTGTGGATAAATGGTACCACCATCCTCCTAGAAAACCAAGATTGAAAATTCAGATTGATCTTTTATTTTACTTCTTTGTCTTTCATACTTAATCATTTGCCAGATCCTGACAACTGTTATTTCACAATCTCTTTCATGTAATCTACCCTTTCCTTTTT
Organism: Pseudochirops cupreus; assembly: GCA_028627135.1. Classification (NCBI taxonomy): domain Eukaryota; kingdom Metazoa; phylum Chordata; class Mammalia; order Diprotodontia; family Pseudocheiridae; genus Pseudochirops; species Pseudochirops cupreus. Next base: position 320,830,983 of record CM053584.1, on the reverse strand, counting down.
GTACTACCTTCACACTATTTTAAGCTATTATTAACCTCATGCCTGGTTTATTACAACATCCTCTTCAGTAGGCTGCTTGTCTCTTACCTCCGCTACATTCTGCATACCTCTACCAGATAACTTTTCTAATAATATCTATTAATATAATAGATAATATCTATAATATCTAATAATATCTATTAATATCACTCCTTTGCTAAATAAATAAATGTATACAAATATGTATGCATATATGTATAAATGTGTATCTCTGTGTACATACACACACATGTACATATATCCACACGTGTAATACATATTATCATACTATATATATATATGCATACACACACACACGCACACACATATAAACAAATAAATAAAACAAAACTCCAATGGCTCCCCAAAGCCAAAAACAAAGTTAAAACCTATAATCACAGGAATTGGAGCTGCAAAGTCCCTTAAATGTCATTTAGTCCAGTCTTTTTACTTTATTGATGAAGAAACTGAGGCTCAATAAGGCAGAAAAACGTGCCCAAGATTCACAAGGTAGTATTAGAGTATATTAAAATCTGAGGTTTTTTTTACTTCAAATAATGTGTTCTTTCTGCTACTTGCATAACACAAAAAACTTGCTTTTTCCCTTATCTTTCATTATTCTACAATTAGAGTCTCACCAAATTATACCACTCAAAATTTCCAGTGTGTGACTTTTTCTTTTCTAACCCTGTCTCTACATATACTTGCAATGCCCTCCATTGTCAGCTTTGCCGTGTGCACCTCGCTTCATCATCCTTCAAGGTCTAGTTTAAATGTCAAATGTTTTTTTTCATGAAACTGCTTCCCTGCTCACTCTGGTCAGAAAAGATATCTTTTCAGAACTCCTGAAACAATTATTAGGGTTATAGTTATTTATATGTATATGTGTGTATATATGTATATCTACACATATACATACATATATATATGTACATATGTATGTATATGCCATGTTATCCTGTTCTGCTACCCGCTCCCCTCTACTGTAGGTGAGCAGCTTTTCATTTCACCTTTCACGAGGTAAGCTAACTCAGTTTAGGTAGAAATGCTTTCCTTGAAAGTATCAGAGAGATTAAACCATTTACTGTTTGGCTCAGTAATGAAAATCTGTGAAAGTTTAAAATATTGCTCCATCATACTGTTGGGTCAGACTACAATTTGTATGACTTTGGGCTTAAAGACCTTTGTTAAAAACATTTTTCAAATCCTTTTTTTTAAAATATAGTTAATTTGGATCTCAATCCAGCTGCCTAGGAGACATTCAGAAAATGCTTTTAGCCAAAGTAAATGATAACAATCTAGCAATTTACTCCTTTTTGATAAGTAACCACACTGACCGTTGACTTGGAAAAGAAAACATCTTTAAATATAGCCTAGTTTGTCTGCACATTCTAAACAGCCTTCTAGCAGTTATAAGTGGGCAATGGGAGCAAACCGGTCATTTGCACTCTAAATTTTTCATGTGGAAAAGAATTTATAAAATGCTAAAACTGACAATCTCATCATTTTATAAATAATTTAAAAATTGTAAATATCTTTAATATTAGAGAATGACAAATCTATTTGTTTATTCTTTCTAATTTGGTAAGAGAAAATGGAAAAGCAGTATGGTATAATGGGTCGAGAGACAGCTTTTGAGTCAGGATGATATAGGATCAGTTGTCACCTCTAACACACATCAGGTAAACATAGGAGGCAAATAGGTGGTACAATGGATAGAGCACTAAACATGGAGTAAGGAAGACCCGAGTTCAAATGTGGCCTCAGACACTCTTTAGTTGTGTGATACCAGCAAATCGTTTAATCCCATTTGGTCTGATCCACTGGAGAAGGAAATCGCACACCACTCCAGCATCTTTGTCAAGAAAACCCCATGGACAGTATGGTTCACGGAGTCACAGACATTACTGAACAACAACACAACAACACACTAAACAACCATTTAACAACTCAGTGCCCTAGGCAACTCTAAAAATATGTGTTGGAAAAGACGTACAGATCTCACAAGAGGGAGTTTCCTCACTAGGAGTCCCCTATACCAAAAAAGGCCAAAAAAGTGGGAGAAAGAAGAATAACTCATATTTTTAAAAACTGAAATTCACTTACATTTACAGAACAGAAAAAGGTAAGTTTAAGAATATTATCGAATTAAAGAAATAAATTGAATATGATTATTGGTGGATATAAACAGAATAATCCATGGTGGGTGAGAAGAATATTGGATATACAGTTATAGAACCTAGGTTCACCCATTGGTTTTACCACTTACTACACATGTAGTCTGTTTAAATTTTCTTTCTAAGGCTGAATTTTTTTAGATTTTCTATTTCTTGCTTTGTTAATCTCGTTGAAATTTTTTTTGGACAGATTCATCCATGTAATTTAATTTCAAATAATTGGGCTTATTGACTTCTCTTACTCACCTTTTTTACCTCTCCATTACTTGTTTCCTCCTCATTTTTAATTTTAGTAATTTGGTAATTGGCTAGCTCTTGATCATAAATAGTTTTAATCATATTAAATGATAATCATTTTATTCCTAAACTGCTATTGTGCTAAAAAATAAATGAGGGAGGCACTCTTCTTAATTTGATCACTTAGTGGTTTAATTATTTTTAATTTTAAGATTTTTAATTTTGTTTATATGTTAATTTATTTCTCTTCAATTTTGGCTATCTCTTCTTTGCTTTTTCAAAATCACTACTTTTATACTTGTTCTGGGATTACTATTTTAACTAGTTTGTTGACCTAGGTGTTGATCTAGTTAAGTCTTGAAATATGTTATTCAGTCTTTTTTGTTACATCATGCATTTTCAATGATTCTTATACTACTGATAAAGTTTCTGAACGCTTTTGGCATGCTACCTTTTAAAAAAAAAAGGAACTATAACAGCTACCTACTGGATTCATCAACTCAGTACTGTTAGAAAACCATGTGCCTCAGGTCACCCTTCTTCAAGATTTTGATACTTAGCTCTACCAGCCTTAAAACCAAATTATCCTTTAAATTGTTATTTATGAAGCTCTGAAACAGTGATATATGATTATCAAATACACATGGATTGTTTTATGCAACAGATTTCATTAATTTTTTTTTTTAGTAGAAGGTAATGATAAGTAGAATAGATAGCCATTGTCTAACATTACTTAACATTAAGATTATGGAATTATAAAGGTTTAAAATTGGAACAGTCCTTACACACCTTAGTCCAACCATCTCATTTTGCATATTTTGAGAAAATGGAGGCCCAAAGATGTTAAATTGACTCTCTGCTACTAGCTTATAAAAAGTGAAGGACATTCTTGGAATAGACTAAATAAAGAAAACCTATACTGACATCCCAGAAAGAAATGCATCCAGTAATCTAATATACAACAAATCTTATGACATTAAATCACTAGAGAAAGGTCTCCTTCTAAAAGAATAGCTGGCAAAACTAGAAGAAAAGTCCAGGAAAAATTATCAAAAATATATTGAATAACAAATTTCAAATAGATAAAAAAGTCCAAAGACAAAAAATTTTAGTACAAAAATTTAGAGAACAGAAGCTTATATCTATTACAGCTAAGGATTCAGTAAAAACACATAACTAGGTGAGGAAAAAAGAAATCATAAAAGACAAAATATAGTCTTGATTATATAAAACCTAAAGTGTTTTTATACGAAGTCAAAGTGATTATAATCAGAAGAAAAGACACATATTTGGAAAATATTTACATTAAATGTCTTTGATAAAAGTATTGTGTCTAAAATATATACTTTAATTGATCCCAAAACCCAAGATAAGGGCTATTCCCTAATAGACATATGATCAAAGACTATTAACAAACTTTTCAAAAAGAGAAATGCAATTAATCAATAATCACATGAATATAATATTAAAAATCAAAAACAGAGGAATGAGAATTGTAATAACCCTAACATGTTACCTCACCCTTATTAGTGAAAAGATTAAAAAAAGATGGAAAAATATTGGTAGAATGACTTTTAAGAAGTTATTGTCATTTAGTTATTTTAATCATGTGCAACTCTTTGTGACCCCATTTGAGGTTTTCTTTGCAGAAATCTGGAGTGGTTTGTCATTTCTTTCTCCAGCTCATTTTATAGAGAAGGAAACTGAGGCAAACAGGATTAAGTGAGTTGGCCAGAGTCACACAACTAGCTAAATTTGAGGCTAAATTTGAACACAGGTATTCGTTACTCCAGGTCTGGCAGTCTACCCACTATGTTACCTAACTGCTACTTTTAAGAAGACAAGTATGTTAATTCAGTGTTAGCAGAGATGTGAATTGGCTTGACATTCTGGAAAGCAATTTAAGATAGTATGAGAAAAGTTACTAAATTGTTCAGACCTTTTGACCCATGGATTGTAATAGTGTCACTAGGCCACAAGGAATCTGGCATCTAGAAAAAAGATGTAGGGATACAAAAATGCCCTTAGCAGTTCTTATGAAAATAAGAAACTGAAAACAAAATATTATCTGAATACAGTGGAATGTATACTATAAAGTACAATAAATATAAAGAATGCAGAAAAATCAAAAGAGTTGCATAAAGTGATAGAGAATGAATTAGAGGCAAGAAGTACACACATACACACACACACATAAAATGTGTGTGCGTGTATGTGTGTGTGTGTGTGTATAATAACTTCAACAATGTTGTCAACAAGTCAATACTGAGAGGCACTAAAATTTCAGTTGAGTGAATGGTTTATGCCTATATCATGCTTTCAAAGTTAAAGAACATTTACCCTCTTTCCGTTAACTGATGAGTAAACACAATTTTCAGGGAATTTATTATAAAGATGGCTTGTTATTACTTCTTGAAAAATATCTCTATCATTAAAATTAAATGTATCATTTTTTCAAAATCATCTGTATATAATGCAAATCAGCAAAAGTGATAAAAGTGAGAATATACTTCAATCTAAACAATTTAAACAAGTTCTCAATATCAAAATTACAAAAAACAAAAAAAATATTTCCTCCAAAAGTAAAGATACCATTCCTTAAAAAATGTAAGTGAAACAACATAATTCTCATAATAAGGTCAAAAGGAACTAGAAATCTTACTCAACCAACATGTTAATTACTTGCCAAATAGAGGAACAGAGCAACACAAATTTTGGGTACAAGCTCATTTACAAAACATTATAGAGGAGGAAAAGGATAGAAATATTATAAATAATGTCATTAAATGGTAAGAAGCAATTGAAGAGAAAATTAATTTCCTAAACCAGAGGCAGATTATCTTGACAACAACTGCATTTAGTACTAGACAATAGCAAATAGTTGTAAATGAAAGAAATCTTGAATTTTATGGTTTTATTTCCATTGATGATGATGGTGGAACCACAAAGTTTGGACTTTTACCTCAGTATTCACTGATATTCCATGTAAGGAAATAATACTGGCATAGATGAATATGAAGGTGGAATTGGTGATTGAACCTAACTGAAAATATATAATGGAAACAGCACAATTTTTATATTCCTCAGGCATCAGATTGGGAGATTTGCTAAAAAGAAGCTTTTTTTCTAGAGGAAAAGTGTGATGTAACAGACATCAGGAACCACTAATTCATATATTTGCCTTTGAATCTCTAGACAATCTTTCTGAGACTAGTTTCTATAAGCATGGAGAACAGTTTTGATGAGAACAGATTTGATATCATCAGAATTTTGATTTTCTACTGGAATGTTTATATATTTGTAGTTATACAAAAATCACAAAAGAAACATTTATTTCAGAGTTCAATCAAGGCCATCAGAGCAGGTTCTTAACTCTATCAGGCCAAGTAAATTTACAAAGTCAAATGAAGGTAAGACTTTTTCTCCTACCCCCTCTCTGTTCTCTCACCTAATTACAATTTTCAAAGATCCCATAACAGAGGTATGTGAGTGAAGTTAAATGATGCCTTGTATTCCCACCAATCACTATCTTAGGATCCCTGGGAAGTAAAGAAATTAGGGAAACATCACTGACATGTCAGAAGTTAAGAAATTCCCTGTATGTAAAAGGGAAGGTGGGAAATTATTTTTCTTTCTCCCTATTCTCCCTACATGTTGATTTGACACCATTTTTGTTCAGCTAGAAAGGAAATGGATAATTACCATAAGACAAGGACCAGATATCATGCATACCTCCTTGCAGTATCATTCAGTATCTATCTGAAACTGACTCCTATTCCAGATATCTATACCTATGCCAAAGTGGTATGTAGCAGCTTCCGTGGAAAGAAGAAAAAATATGAAATCATCTTTTTTATTTACATGCTGTATTTTTCTTCCCATCCCTACTTTCTGGCAAACATCACAGAATAATGAATTACAGGCATATCATCTGACTTTAAGACATTGCATTGCATTACTCAAAGTATAATAAAGAGTTCCTTGGAAGTCATGGGGATATTTGCTATTCAGGAACAACTAAAAAGTTCCATGAAAATTAAGAAATTACAAGAATTATATGGATTTACTATTCATATGATTTATGTTTATGGTATATTATATGTATAGTATATTTGTATATAACATATTTCACTATATACACATAAATTTTTATTGTAAAAAGATAAATTATATGGTTTTATTTTATAAAAAATTATGTTCTCTTGTTATTATTGAATGATTACATATATTTTTCCCTGTACAGCCCATCTATTTGATTCTATGATTATTATCAGATTTATATCTATCTGGCCAAAACTTTCTAAAAGGAACATCAGCAGATCCCATAGTAACTCTTTAGGATAAATTGCTATACGTTTTTAATATGCAGCTTTGTAAATGTGGCTTAATTTAAAGACTGAAAAATCTTACAGGGGAACTAGAGGCAAGTTGAAGTACAGAAGTTCCTTGGCATTTTAGATTGTTACCTCACTGAAAACTCATACTAGATGTATCCTATTCATTGAATAAGATAAACCTTGGAAAGGACACTCTTGGGAGTTAATGACTTCATAATCAAAGGAAGGTCTATGCTGCTGAAAAAAGAAATGGTCAGGTGTAAGTGCCAGAGAAATGAAGACAATCCTGGTAGTCCAATCACACTTAGTAGGGTGCAGGCCGCTACTACAAGTTGTTCGTACATATTATTTGCCCCCATTTTATTTATCTATCTTTTCTATTACTTTAAAATAAAATCTTCTGTATTTTGTTACTCACAGAAAATGATGCTTCCCATCAAAAGGGACAACAACAAGAAATGACCCACATTTTCAGAATCACTTTGGAGATACATTAAAGAAATAAAGGAAGATGCTTCCCTCTCACAACAAAAGTTTTTATAAGAAACCTTCCTCAAAGGAGATGTTATTTGAAGATGGAGTTACATTTGTGAGAAATAAAAATATTGAAATGTGTTGCTTTCAACAACTGTGATTTTACTAGGCCATAGACTGTTTAGGTGAGGTTATGCCAAATAACAAAAGGTCTAAGTATATTGGGAAATATAGATTTGTTTTATGAATTATGACTTTGTAGTGAGCATAAATTAATTTCATTAAAGACTGAGAAAACGTTTTATATAGTCTTATAAAATTCAAGTAACCTAGTAAAATAGGTTACGATTAAAAGAAAAATAAATCATCTTCCTAATTGGAACAAATTCTGTATTGTATATTGGTGATAAATGAAAATCCTTTTAGCTTATTTAAGTATAACTTTTGCTTCAACTATAATTAAAAGAATGAGGTTTTTGTAAACAGAAATGTTTTGTTTTCCCAAACCCTAAGAAACACATAGGCGCGTGTGTGCGCGCGCACACACACACACACACACATTCCAAATAAGACACTATGTATAACATCATAATAGTCTTGTCCAAAAGGTAGCCATTTCATAGACTTACTGTATGAGTATGGTATACATAGACACACCTAAGGATATGGGTTTATTGTGACATTAGAGAAAATATATATTCCAGTATAACTATTCAGATTCTGCCTGTGTAAATTATACAACTTTGAAAGCTGTTTTAGTTACTTAATGTTCTTTTCCCAATTATTTGGTAAATTCAAAACCATTTATCAAAGAGAAGCATAATTACTTACACAATCACATGTACTTTGTTTTATCATATTTCCTTCATACTATATTCCCTCTTTTTTGCTCTTAAGATTATTTTATTTCTAAAGAGCACAAACATAACATTATAAATTATATTTTGATTATACCAATAGGCAGACATACATTTGATTAAACCTAGTTGGAACATCAGTTTTTAGGAAACTTTGGAGGCCGCCCGGCTTTTAAAGGTGTATTAGGAAATAACAGCTTAAGTATTTTGTACTTCAGTAAAACATCATATTTAATGGAGGAAAAGGGTTAAACAGCCTAAAATTTCTGTTTTTAATATTATTTTATCTGTTAGATGAGTGAATTTATGTCAGTTTGACAGTTTTATAAGAGATTCATGTAAAATTCAGAATTCATGAAGTGAAAGACCTTGAATTTGGGGTAGGGGCAGGGAGAGGAAATCTTTTTCAGGCCAGCAGCAGCTGGAGGATGTTGAGAGGCCTGGAAACTATCACATGAAATCTTTGAAAGGTGCTTATAAATCAAAAGGTTTTTTTTTTATTATTAAATCATCGCAGGATGATAGGCACAGCATTTCACTTGCCCCAAACCTTTCCGCATAACGACAGTCTGTTCACCTGTATCTTCGTGTACCCTGCCTGATTCGGGGTGAGTGCACTGAATTGAGGAGATTATCACTTACGACTGAATTTTTCATCATGGCTTTGACAGTGAAGCCGTCAGAAACCAGGGAGTGCGGCTGGTGCACCGGGAGTGGCTGTTGCGGCTGTAGTTTGGTCCTCTTCATCATCTTCTCTGTACTTTTATTTAGGTTCAGGGTCTCTTTTTCTGCCACCATCTTCCTAGGAAATGTCTTGTTCTCACATCCAGCGCTTTAAGAATGACTGGGCGGTGGAGGGGAAGGAGGGAGGGACACAGCCGGAGTGGGGTTACGGAGAGTAAAAACGGCACTGTAATGGTAATAAATTAAACCCTCCAGGTCCTGCCCGGGTTTTGCTCCTAGTTCCAGCTGTTTGGCAGCTCCAAGGTGAAGAGGGAGTTTGGGGGAGGGGAGGGGCAGAAAGGGGGGCAGGACCGTATTCTGCAGCTGCAACAGGCTTCCAAAGGTGCTCAGCGAGGTTGCTAGGCAGCGTATCAACATCGCAGCGGAACAGTCTCCCAGTGACGTAGATATTCGAGGCCGAGAGCTGGCAAAAGGCCTCGGGGCGGGGGCGGGGCGGGGCGGGGAGGATTAGAAAATGAGCAGCAGGTTCCGAACTACATCTCCCAGAAGGCCTCAGGAATGTGTGCGGAGGTCTGCGCGTGCGCATTGCCTTCTCCCCATCTTCAGGGGCGGGGCAGGGGGCGGGGCCAGAGGGAGGAGTGCTATGAGGGCTTTAAACCTAGGAACGCTGGTTGTAGGGGGCGAGCGCGGGGTGTGCGGGCAGGCCTCTGTGCGCATGTTAAGCCCCCCCCCCCCCCCTTCGCCTGTCCTTAGAGCCACCACCTGCCCTGTGATCATGATAGGTACGTGGGTGTCCTTCAGGTACAGCTGCTTTCCGCCGCCTCTTCCCTTCCCCCACCATGTGCTGGTTCTTTACGCAGGTGTGAGACCCTGCTGGTCGCTGTCAAGGACGGTCTGGGTCACCTAATGAGGTGAGGGGTGCTCTGAGTGTCCCAGAGTCATGCCTCTACCTGTGGAGGCCTGAAAATGAGATTCATTCTGGCCTCTGCCTTCCCAGGTGCGCCCCCAACTAAGGACCGGACTGTCCCCTTTCCCTGACCCCCCGCAGAGAGGCAGGTGGTGAGCCCATCCTTCCTCCCCCCGTGGGTTGTGTGAGACGACCGCCCTCCTCCCCGGGAAAAAGAGACCTTCCAAAGAACGTTACCTTAAAAGTGCCCACTGGAAATGTACCCCTCCCCCGCGCCAGCCCTGCAAACCTTCAAAAGGTGTTGAGGCTTCCGAAGGTCAAAGGCGCTCCAGGTTTTTTCATGTTCATATTTCCTCCTCATCACCTGTCTAATTTAGCTTCCCTTCCCTCACCCTTCCCCGCCTTATTCTGTCTGCAAGCAACCTTAGACCATCCCAGGGAGACTCCTTGAAGTAGGAAACCACAGTGACTGGCATGCCATGATGTCAACTGTGTTGAGAAAGGTTGTTCCAACGTGGTTTTTAAATCCCTTGGAGTTCTTGACTTGTTTTGCTTAGGGCCCTATTTTGAGGGGGTGTTTTCAAGTCGGATAAAATAAGAGAGCATTCTCTCTTGAGGTCCTGTGGTAGAAATCGAAAACAGCTTAAAAAAAAAACTTTTTAAAGTTAGAGGTTTTCTTAATATTGTTAGGCAAACTAGTGAGCAAGTTTTTTGGGTTTTTTTTTACCCCTATAAATTTGCCCCTAAAAGTTAATGGAAAAAACATACACTTAGGACCATCTTTATGGGACTATCGATGACTTGGCACAGCCAGTGTTCAGGGTTTTATAGAATTGGTTTTTGGATTATTTTTGGCACAATGAGTATTACTGATACAGTATCTTTAATTGTTGCAAGTGAATATTCGGAGCCAGTTCCAACCATAAATGTTCAGAAAACATATTACTGTGTTTATGTGTAGTGCTTGTTTATTTTTACAGGAGTCCCTTCTTAAACATTTTAATTCTCTTGTAAAATTAATGATACAGTGTAAAAGAGTATTCTTTCTGTTGCTGAAGAAATAAATCCCTGAGTATCATATTCCTTGGGGACTACATAGAAATTGGGTATGTTGAATTTTGAAATCGGAATGACCCCTTGGGTAGTCCTTTCCTTACCCTTTCTAACTTGGTACTGTGTTCAGTCAATGACCCATGGAAATTAATGTTTGAAAAATGTTGATAATAGCATACATTTATATATGGCTCTTTAGAGTCTGCAAAACACTGCCCCACTACTACCCTGGGGTAGTGTTAATATGAGTGTTCTGTTTTATAGAGAACCAGGAAGATAAAGTAACTCCCATGGTCTTGAAGGTAGCAGTAGAACTAGGATTAGAAACCAGTTTTCTGCACTTTTAAGTCCAGCATGTAATTGTCACAAACCAGATAACCTGATGTTTATGCAGACCGTGGGGCAACATGCAAACCTTCACAAAAGAGAAAAACAAAATACATTTACAATAAAATTCACTTAGGGAAAAATTCAGGGAACAGGGGGAAAGGAAACACCAGTGCACTGATTAGGAAAGTTTGGATTTCTTGGTCTAATGTATTTCGGATAGTTTCTGAATTTGATTATGGATTGCCATACATTTTTGTGCTTTTTAATTAGTAACCTTTACACTGGACTCCGTTACTTTATATTTCAGTGAATGAGATCATGGCCACTAGAGCATATGACCTGGTAAATTGTAACAATCCAAAAGGATTCTGAACACGACCCAATGAGGGACTGTTTATCTGTATCCTGGGGATCATCCTGTGTTAGAAGGTTGGCTATAGATTGATCATCTTTATTTGGCTAAAGAGGCTAAGACTAAAGAGGCTCAGTGGGAAAAAAAAATTTTGGATTTGAAGTCAGAGAACCTGAGTTTGAATGATAGCTCTGCTTCTTACTATGAGGGACAGTCATTTAAGTCACCTGGGCCTCAGTTTCCTCCTGTGTAAAACTGGAGGAGTTGGGCTGGAATATCTTTGGGGGTTTCTGCACCTCTTCATCTATTATCCTATGCAATCAAGATTTTAAATGACTCCTAAAGGAGTTGGAATACGCATCAATGGAAGGAAGACCCCCATCAACAAAATTTCAGGACCTTGAAGTATTGAAGTAAGGAAAACTAGCAAATTTGAAAATAGCCAGGCATATGTATTTGTATATTTAAAATAATTATATATGCATAAGTACACATATATAACTATTTAAAATTATTATAGTTGGCTTCAGACTCTAAGAGCTTCATTTAACCACAGATTATCAACTAAGAAGTGATTATGTAAAAAAACAAACAAACAGTAGCTGGATAAAACACATCCTATAGTGTTCTGGTGATTTGAGGAAACAAGAAGTAAATCCTGTAGTTGATGCTTTGATTAGATGATTTTGTGACCCTCACTAGTGACTGATGGAGATGCTTCAGAATAGGCCTTTTTAACATAACATTGGAAAATAAATGATTAACCATTGGGAAGGAGGGAACATGTCAAAGAAAGTGCTAGAATAAATTAGGAGTCATGAGACTCAAGTTGAAATCTTGGCCTACATAGTTCCTGGTTACATAACCCTGGGCAAATTACTTAATTTTTCTGAGTTCGTGGTCCTCCTCTGTAAATTGTCCATGTTACTTGTACTATCTGTTTCTCTGGGGTTTTGTGGGCAAAGGATTTTGCAACCTTACTGTGAATTATTTTAATTGCCATATACAAAAAAACCAAAAGGGCATCAGATGATAGAATGTGGACCACAGACTTAAAAAACGTATAAATTTTAGTCATAATGTATCTGTGTATTTCTCTGTTATTATAAGAAAAACCATAGAGTGATTTTACTGTAGGGTCAGTACATTAGGTCAGTAAACTGAGGAACTTATCTAGGCCTATGTGAACATGTTATTATTTTTTAAAAATTCTTTTAGGAGCTTAAAAATTCTATGCATTTTAATCAATTATGTACATTTTTTACATTTAAATTGCAATCATTTTCTCATAAAAATAGATTGTTCTCTTTAGTCTTATCTTTTGTAAAAGTAGAGAATTGAGAACAATATTTTACTTAATAATTGCATCTAAAATGAATTGATGCAATTTTGGGGTGGTGTAGATGAAAGTGAACTAGATCCATTCCTATTTTCTGCATATTGAAAATTTTGGATTTTGATGATTTATGTAGGGTGGAGATACTAAGTCTGGTAGAGAGGTTTGTGCATTTATGATTCAATGCTTAGAGCCAGAGAAAAGCATTTCAGCCTTCATCTAATGCAAATCAAGGATTTGGTCAAGAAGATTGCAGAGGTATAGTATGGATACTTGGAGCTCTGCCAGTGGTGATTATACAGCCATGGACTTGGACCCTTAAATGACTATGCCACTGTGTACCACCACATCCTCTTTAAAACTTTTTCCAGTAATATCTTTGAAAAATGCTAACATTTTATGGTTGATAATAATAAAATGTTACGCTGTTCACATGTTAAATAGTACTGTAGTTACATCACAAAATCATTGTGTTGGGAAGAGACTTTACGATATCATTTAGTTTGTACCCTGGGCTTTTAGGAAAGATGGCGTTTAAACTATCCTAGATGAAAAAGAACCTCATTTCAGAAAGAATGGGTTTTAAAGTTGAGCGACTTCACAACAAAGATAACCCAGACCAACATCTCATTTTCACATCTAATGTAAATTCTCAATGCTTCAGTTTAAGTGTTTTTTCCTCTTTGTCCTGAACAGAGACAAAATTGCTGACCATCTTCTCTGTAATAACTCTTTACACGTTGCTTTTCTTAAAATAGAGCACACTTATACTTAAAAGATGTGCTTCAGCCAAGCCCAGTTAATTCAGTCCTATCCCTCAAAAACCCTTATACATTTCTTATGTATCTTATTTGAGTTTTTAAAGTTTATCTCATGTCTAGAAAACACCTAGAAAATTAAAAAACATTTTAAAAATATCTATTAGAATCTTCAAAAAAATGATATGTCTTGAGGTGGCATGAAATAAGGAAGCATGGGGGAGGCTTAAGTTAAAACAGGCAGGGTATTGGTTAGCATCCTAGAAAGAGAAATGCCATTGGTACCCACATCAATTTAGACAAAATTGTGTTTTCCTTTGTTCTACAGAATAATGTCGTATTTTTGACGATAGCAGTGATAACATTTTAAGGGAATAGTCAAGAAGGATCAGGGGTAGGGAAACTTCAACCTGGTGGCCACATGTGGCCTTCTAGGTCCTTTGGTATGGCTTTTTGACTGAGTAGAGGCTCTACAGAACAGATCCTTTTATTAAGGGCCTTTATTCTATGAAATTTTGATTCTGTCAAAGAGGGCCCAGAGGGTCGCATATGGCCTTGAGGCTGTAGGTTCTTCACCCCTGCAAGCTTTATCACTTGACTTGGTATTGGGTCTAAGTGGAATGAGGAAGATCAATCTGTCTTCTGATCCCACAACTTTAAACCCAAAAAATAAACTTCTAATATACCGATTTCATTAGTGGAATGCTGTTATTGCTCTGAACTGCCTTCTCAGAACCCAGGTTTGCTTTTCTGACTCAGTTTTCTGGTCTAGTCGCCAGACTGTTTTAAATGCAGTCGCAGTTCTCCCTTGGACTGTGATTGATGTTTTAAATGCTCTGACCTATCCATGTTACAAAAACAAAATTTTTGCTGAAGTCAGTGAGAAATTGTGCTTTTGTGAGAAGTATGGGATCAGGTTTGAAGAGATGCTTAAAAAAAATAAAGCAGGGCAGAAAAACTTGAAAAAAATGACTCAGAAAAATGAAATTGTTTAGATAATAAATCTCTCCTACTTGCAGTGGTTAGTATGTCCTTACACATTTCTATCAGCAAGAGCTTCAATGTAGTTTTTATTTAAAAAAAAAATCTGACTTCAGACATGATGACATTCTTTGCTATATATATATTGTTAAACTTTGCTTAAATATTTGAATAATATATGTGTGTGTGTTTATATTGGTAGTTAAAACTAATTTCAGAAATTTACATGTGTATTTTTCTCTCCTTACAAATAAGTATTTCCCCAATTGTTTTCAAGTTGGCTTTTTTTTGTCTTGAAATGACAGTCATATTAATTCCTGAAAATTAGTATCTAGTAGTTGAGTGAATATCTATCTGATATTTGCCATACCACATTAAAAAAAATGTATAAGAAACCCATAGTTTAGTATTTAGAAAATCATATTGAAAATGATGTGCAACTGAGCCACAAAATAAGTTATGATGACCTTTTGCATGGAATGTCTTATCCAAATGTATCACAGTTGTGTCCTTGGGCTCAGTTCTGTTGATGGCAATCAGTAACCTGGTAGCTAAAATGGTACTGATCTTTGTAATTTTAGATTTTTTTCTAAGGATTTTTGAAACCCTTTAAGTTCACACTTTCATGAAACTTGATAGATGTCCTGCTTTGAGGCAGCTAGAAGGCATAGTGGATAAATACCTAGATGAACTTGGAATCAGTTATCAGGAAGATCTGGGTTCAAATACAGCCTCAGATACTTTAGGCAAGTTTTCTCAGCCTCAGTTTCCCTGTCTCTAAAATGGGAAAAATAATAACACCTATCTGCTAAGGTTGTTGTGAAGATCAAATAAGATAACAAAAATAAAGTATTTTGTAAACTGTAATAAATCAATTATATATTGTAAAAGCCATATAAATGTTAGCTATAATAATGATAATTATTATTATTATCAATTGAAAACATAGCGACAGTCTCTGGGTTGAAATCTGTTTTTTGTCATGTCTACATCTGTGTCTGTCTTCAAATTTTCTTTCAGAGGTACAAAAAATATTTCTCATGATTTTGAAATGTTTCATACTTGTGAAAAGAAAATCTATGAAAAATAGTTTATGATAACTTTTTGAATATTTTGGCCAATGAAATTGTTTTTTACCTTCTGCTTCTTTAGTCTTTGTGACTCAGCTGCCATTTTAACTTGAATTTAACAGAGTTTTTCCATTTGTAGCAATGTAGACAGTTTACCTATGTCTAAATTTTTGAATATTGAAACGGAGACTTATCTGAATCACTTTATTTATGCTGCAGTTTTCCATGACATATTTTATTTCACCTTATAGGATAGAATTTTTTAAAGGGTGAAGCTAAGAGTAATGTTACTGTTACAATATCAAATATTTTTATTACTACTTTGTAATACTCCTATGTTAAATCACAACCTTTTTTTATTATATAGACATTTTGCCTCTGTAGGATAAGCCTGTATGTTTGACAAACAGAAACAGAACATGGTGCTATGTACTGAAGGAGAAGGAGATGCAAACATATGTAAGACATAGCAATCCTCAGGGGCCTTGTTTCCTCACAAATATGGTGGTAGACTTGATATTATAAGTAACTTATTAGGTAATGTGAGTAGGGGGAGGGAAAAGTTAGAGAATACCGTGAGTTCTTCATGAGTGACTGAAAAGTATCGGTACCACCAACAGAGCGAGGCAAATCAGAAGGATGACTCAATTTTGAGAGAAAAAAGAAATAAATCCAGTTATCCCTTCCCCATTGCAGCTTTCCCCATTTGCAGTTTTGATGTATGATGGGTCAGTTTAAGAAATTAAATGGGAATTTTTTGAGTTTGTGGAAGCTGCAGACTACATGTGAAGGCTATCAGATGACAAAGAAGAAGTTTAGAAAGTCAGAAATGCATAAAATATATGCATATAATACCAAGCCAAATGTTGCAATAAGGAACTATAAAGACCCTGTGATGAGAAAAGAAAAATTCAGACTTCTTCTCTGGTATAAAGGGAGGACCAAAAATTTTATTTCTGTTTTCTAGATCATGAGGGTGCTACAACCCATACCCCTAAGCCCCGCTATGTGGAAGGGATAACTGTACATACGTCACTCTACTTTATAACAGTCAATCATTGGATATTTGAGTGTCTATATAGATAACAATTTTAGGGATTGTGGGGGAGGAATATATACATAGACATGCGTATATGTGTGTATTCCTGCTGTCAAGGAGTTTACAATCTAATCAGATAAGATATTGTGACATTCTAGGAGGTGCCATGAGTATCATCTGTCCTCTTTATTAGTCATGAACCTACGCATGTAAAACATGAGTGTCAATCAAGCATTCAACCCTTGCTAGCCACAATCACTATCAGTCTCCAAAATAACAAGTTTATAGGAGTTGTCAGCACAGGATACAAACTATTGACTATTGCCATCCCACAAACACATCCAGAGAGAAAGAAAAAAACCAAAACTTTTGACTGAAAAAACACTGATTTAACAAGCAGATCACAGTTATCCCAGTCTCCTTGCACTGGAGCTCATTCTTTTCAAATCCCTCACCCTTGGCTTTGTCTATCAGTTGCATGACTAGTACTCCCCTCAGATATACTTGCCCTTAAAGTTTTGCTTTGTAACACAAGTGCTACATCATAAAAATGACTAATGATGAAAGGGAGTAGATGGCAAATGTCAAGTGAATAGTACATACTCTAAGAGCTATAGATCTAGAGGAGAGGAAGAAAGATACTGGAATGGGGGTGGTTTCAGAAGTCTTCCCAGGGCACACTAGATATGACCCTTTGCTGTTTCGCAAGGGAGCTGGGGCACCCTTTCATGCTAAATAGCTCCATTCCTAGACTTCTGACCAGGTTTAATCCTAGGGGAAAATGACTTCTCAAGAGAGTTTGTGTACCTTTTTTCTGTTGTCCTTGGCCGTTTATGTCTTATTCTAGAATAGTGGGGAAAAAAATCTAGTGCTAGGAGCTGGAGATACAAGTAGGAAAGAATCCCTACTCTCTAGGAACTTACAATATGATAGGGAAAGACAGCACGCAAAAGGAAGCTCAAAAGGGGGAAGTAGGAGGTAGGGTACTCAGCATAGAGGCAGTGATGATGGAGTTGAAACCAAGCAGTTCACAGGGTAAGAAATGATTAGATTAGGGGCGGCTAGGTGGCACAGTGAATAGAGCACCAGCCCTGCAATCAGGAGGACCTAAGTTCAAATCCGGCCTCAGTCACTTAACACTTACTAGCCATGTAACCTTGGGCAAGTCACTTAACCCCAATTGCCCTGCCCTCCCCCCTCCAAAAAAAAAGCAAAAAAAAAAAAAAGAAATGATTAGATTAGGTATGTAACAGCTATTTATTTCCTCCACACCAAAGAAACACATAGAATACAAAAGACTTACAGTCGTATGTAGGTGAAGATTTCCTATTCTCCTAGGAGGTTGATGATTAAAACAGACATAGTGGGACTATTGAATAGGTTTTTCACCTTCTCCTCAGTTCTACCCTGCCTGAACAAATTGCTCAAAATTCACAGTTTAAGCAAGGGCTTGCATTCTTCCTTCTGTCAGTGGTCATCTCTGAGGAGGGAATAATTGCTGAAAATTCTTTCTACTGCCATTTGGCTCCTGCTGTTGACATAGAGGAGCAGTTGACCTCTCAAATTCATGAGTTTGTCTCTAAGACTAGAATGTCCTTTTCAGGATTGCTATTTGGAAACCTATGCTCAGAAATTTCTGCAAAGCAGAAAATTAATCCAGTGGCCAGAAAACTGGGTTCAGACTCAAAGAAGCAAAACATTCCTATTCCCATATGTGAGCAGCTATCAACTGGTCAGGGAGAAGAGCCCCTATTTCCCCTTCTTTTACAGGAAGTCCTAGAGAGAGATTTCCTTATCACCTATTCAGAAGAAAGGTAAAATTGAGAGCAAGAGTAAAAACTCTTTCCATTTAAATTTTATTGAGTAGGATCCTCCTCTTGACTCAGTAGGTTTTTTTTTTAAATTTGGAGACACACACCTACCCCTGCTGCTGTCACAGGAACCAAGGATTTGTTGGATTATTCAGCACTGAGGTGGAGTACGTAGGAACTTCTGGAAAGGGCCCAGTTCCATACTTGTTGCAGTAGGTTGTGCTTTAGCCGGAGCAGATCAGGGGAAGAGGACCTTGAATACCCTTATTACACAGATGAGAAAATGGCAGGGGAGAATCAGTGCCTTGTCCTGTATCACATTGGAAATGTTAAGTGTTAGGATCTGAATTGAGCTCTTCTGACTACAATGTCATTGTCTTTTGTACTATACTATACCACTGATGTGTTTTAGCTTTATTAAAATTAAAAGCCTTACTGAGTTTGAGGGTTGATCTGTTGTAGGAGAAAATTCTTGAGAAACAAAAACTTGCTTGCACATACTAAGGACTTTCTATAGTGATTAAAAAATCGCTAAAATAAAAGAGGCAGCCTGGAGTGCAAAGAGCACTGGAGTTAGGCAATCTGGATGTCCGTCCATGGCTCCTCCTCTTACTAGGGAAAGTCATTTTGTCTGAAAGTGCTATGTACATGTACCTACTTCCTCAATTCCCATTCCCATTGGGGTCCAGTTCACTAGTGTAATCATTGACAACTACTCACAGAATTCTAGGCCTAATCCTCCAGGGCTACATTTCTAGTATTGTTGCTCATAAACCTTGATCAGTGTGTTTCTCCTTAATTAAAAATGTGTAGCCTCAGTTAGCTTTGAGCAAGAGTTAAGATGGTATAGTAAAAATAATTTAAAACAACAACAACAACAAAATATTGCCCTTCCCCTCTCCAAACTAGAGACAAATTCTGCTCTTGCCTTGGACATACAAGTTCCATAGGATCCAAGCTCGAACTGCAGTAGTAGTGAGGTACACATTGAGAGAACACAAGGGGCTGCCTCCAAACAAGTTGTCTCTGAGGTTCTTTTTACCTTTCACAGTATACTACTCACCAAGTTTTTCTCAGCTGCAGTTTCTTCTAGGTCCTAAGTGTCTGCCTTTCTAAAGTTCATGACCAAAATGACTTTGTTCAAGAGTCCCCCTCTCAGAAGCCAACACTGTTCCCATGTAACTGTTTCTTCACGTCTGTAGCAATTTATTCTGTCATTGGTGTCATTGCCCACTGCTAGTCTGGTGACCATTGCTACTGCCCCTTATGGCATATGCGACCGACTCCATTTGCCATTGGGACCTCTGATGGAATCCCTGGAAATACTGAATTTATCCTGTTGCTTGGGTACTCCTCTTTTAGTATAGTTATTTACCTAAGAACAAGAAAGAATAATTATGAAAGAAACTGAGGTGCCATGTGCTCTAGGATAGGAAGGCAACAGGTGGAGCAGTGTGGCCAAATGCCCCTCCTCTTTCCTCTCGAGCAGTTTTTAAAGTTGTCCTGTCTAACTCAACACCAGGAAGAAAAGAAGAGTGACAGACAGGGGGCATCTTTGGTGTGCACACTATGCTCTGAGTTGGTACCTGCACATCCAGAAACCGTGAACTGTGAGTTATACCTTTTTCACATATATCCTCTTAGCTTGAATTCGGTTTCTCCTGTATTCTATATGTAGTTTTGGGAAGATACTCTATGGGTCTTCACAGGAATATTTTGTACCACCTTTTCTCACTCTATCATCTTAATATGTAGCTTTTTCTAATTACTAGTTAAGGTTAGCTGGCTAAAATGATTCTCAGCTGATAAACTTGGGAGGAAACATACCAATGGAGCGTTCAACCAATGACATTAAAGAATCATCCCAGTTCTTAAAGAGTTAGGTACCCTTCGAATCCTGAGAGGGAGATACAGCCTTGCTACAAGAACTGGAGTTCCTCTATGAGGGTAGGAATCTGATTAAAGATTCTTAGAGCCTATATGAGCTAAAATAGCAAAATGAATTTTGGATAGTAATTACAGTAATAATTACTCATTTGCATAGTACTTTAAGGTCAGCAGAGTATGAATATTTCTTTTGATCTTCACAATTCTGGGAGGTTGTAGGTACTACTGTACAGATGAGGAAGCTATTTTACAGGTGAGGAAATGGAGGCAAACAGGGATCTGGTGACTTGCCCAGGATCACACAGCTAGTATCTGAGGTAGAATTTGAACTTGGGTCTTACCGACTCAAGTGCAATGCTCTCTACATCGGCACCTAGCTGTCTTATTTCGTGTGTTTATATTCTAATTGTTATTTTAACCATTTGTGTAAATATCTTATTTCATTTACTCAGTATTTCATTCACTTTACTGTCAGTATCACAAAATATGAGAAATATAAAAAGTATTGCCAGAGTATTACATTTGCTATTGTTTCTTTTGAGGATTAGTTAAGAGAGGAAAAATCTGTCAGACAAAACTTAAATTCCAAGGTAGTTGTCCTATGTGGCAAAAGAGCAAGAGTCAGACACAATTTCTTCATCTGCAAAATGAGCACAATAGTACATAACTCCCAGGGTGGTGAGGATCAAATGAAACAGTGTTTGCATTAGTGTGGGCCATAGGTTGTGCAGGCCTGGTACAGCACTTTGTGCTTCAGGGGCTGTATAAATGCTAGTGGTTGCTGTGGATGCTGCGGCTGTTGTCATCATTAACATGGTTTTGAATAGTTAAACATTGGCAATGTCCTTTGTAAGTAAAAATGAATTAGTTTTATATTTGGAAAATCACACTACTTTTGAGTATGCTCAAATAAGGTTATAGCTATTGTAAAGCATTTTAAAAAGAGTATCATATATTACTTGTAGTCATTGAAGAATTTCAGAGTTGGGTTTCTTGAAGAGAATTTAATTTAGATGTCTGACAAACATGCCAATATAATAGACAAGAGTATCATCCTTTGCAGCCTGTTAGTATGATTAGGATTTAAGTGCCAACCAAATGGGGAGTACAGAACAAGATATAAAGTAGGCTAATGCAGAAATTGACTGGTAAGAAAAGACCAACTCAATTCTTCTTGTGAAAAAAATTATGAAAGTTAATATAACAAAATCTTATTAATTCAGATTCAGCTACTCTGAAATTAGTGACAGTTTTAAACTCGTGTAATGAAACTTAGCTTTTCACTGACTACTGTAGGGTTTGGGAAGAGAGCTGAAGGAACAGCATATTGATAGCTGTCTGTTTTCGGGGTATCACTTTGGATTTTCAAAACCGTTGTTAATATTAGATCAGCCTCTGAAATGGATAAGTGTTTTGACCAAATGGGAACTAGTTAGGACTAGTTCTGCCTTTCTTTTCCATTCTTTGTGGCTTCTGAAAGCCTTTCCTTGAACACCTTTGAATGGATTCATTATTTTTTCTACTTAATATATCTAGTAGGAAACTTGTAATTTTTCAAGGTTTGTATTTTTGCTAAAATACGTTTTTAATGATATAATTTGTTTTTTCAGTATTTATATTTCCCACTGGATCACTCTCACTTCTCCTTCCCAAGGAGCAATCCCTTAAAATATTGTACAAAGAGGCAAAAAAAAATGAAAACATTTTTTTAACCAAAATATCAAACAAGTCAGCTGCTGTATTCAGTGTTCTATACCTTTGGTGTAGGGTTTTCTGTTTGTTTGTTTTTTTTTGCATTTTATGGCAAAGCTTGATCTGTATAATTTCACAGCATTCAGTTTATGGTTGGTTCTTTCCATTTATATTGTTTAAATCATTGTGTAATTGTTTTCCTGGTTCTATGTATTTCACTTTATGTAAATTCATTAATCTTTAGATGTTTCTCTGTCCTCATCATATTCACTATTTCTCACAGCACTTTCCTGTGCAATTATTTCTTTATTCATTCTTTACTTAAGGATGAACTTTTTACTTGTTTGTAGTTCTTTGCGACCAGGAAAAACCCTGTTATATATTTTGTGGTGTATATAGGATCTTTTTGTCATTGATAGCTTTGGGAATATATGCTTGGCAAGAGAATACTTAAGTCAAAGGTAGGAACTTTTTAGTCACTTTCTTTGTATAATTCTGAATTGCCCTAGAGAATATTTGAACTATTTCATAGTCCTTCACCCAATGCATTATTTTGCCGGTTTTTCTACAAGTTCTTTAACATCGAATATTTCCATTAAAAAAAAAATCTTTGTCAGTTTGTTGCCTGTGAGGTAACACCTCAGCTTTGTTTTGATTTGCCTCTCTCTTAGTATTTGTGATTTGCATATGAAACATTTTCATACAATTGTTAATAGTTTGTAGTTCTTTTGAGCACTCTACTATCTTTTGACCATTTACCAGTTAGTAAATGGTTTTTGGCCCTATATTTGTTACTTGTTTTTCTTGGGTAGCAGAACCTCATCAGAGATAATTGATATAAAGATTGTTTACTTAATTATTTGTTTCCTTTCTTATCCTAATTGCTTACTTAACCTCCTTGGCTCCCAATTTCCTCAGCTGTAAAATGGGATTTTGCTAGATGACCTCTGAGGTCCCTTCTTATTCTAGAATTGTGATTCTTTTTGCCTCTATACCTTGTTTGTTTAAGAATTCACTCCATAGGAAACACAATCAGGATAATCCAGGACCTAGCAGCTTCTACATTAAGGGATTGAAGGGCTTGGAATAGGATATTCCGGAGATCAAGGGAGCTAGGATTAAAGAAAAGAATCACCTAACCAGCAACACTGAGTATAATGTTCCAGGGGAAAATATGGTCATTCAATGAGGTGGAGGACTTTCAAACATTCTTGCTGAAAAAACCAGAACTGAAAAGAAAATTTGACATTCAGACACAAGAAGCACGAGAAGGTAAACATGGAAAAGAATTCATAAGGAGCTTTCAAAGTTGAACTATTTACATGCCAACATGGAAAAACGATAATTATAACTTATGAAACTTTTCTTAATATGAGGAAAGTTGAAGGGAATATAAATGTGTATATATATATATGTATACATAGACATATGTCTATATAGGAGGGCGTGTATGTGTATGAATATGTATGTGAGTGTGTATATATGTGTACATAGAGGGCGCAGGATCAATTGAATAGGATGTGATAATATTTTAAAAGGTGAAATTGGGAGGTGGGAGAGGAATAGTATTAGAGGAGACAGAGAGAGACAGAAAGGGGTTAATCCTCTCATATAGAAGGGATAATTGTTACAATGGAGGGGGAGAACAGGAACGCAAAAGGGAATGGTTTAACCTTACTCTCACCGAAGCTGGCTTAGGGAAGCAATGACATACACTCTAAACTGGGTATCTTGGCCTACAGGAGAGTAGAGGGGAAGGGGATGAGAGGGGGAAGGATGGAGGGGAGGGCAGGTTGGTGGGGAGGGTTGTTAGAAGCATACACTTTTGTAAAGGGACAGGGACAAAGTAGAACAAGTGGGGGATGGAATAGGAAGGAGGGAAATATACAGATACTGGGGTAGGGAGATCCATCTTGCCCTACTGGAAAGTCAGAGGGGTGATAGGGGAGGATATAGGAGAGAGCTGATTGGGGGAGGGAGTATACATGAGATCGCTGTTTTGGGGTGTTGGGTAGGGGAAAGATGGGGAGAAAATTTATAAATCAAAATCTCATGGAAATGAATGATGTAAACTAAAAATAAACAAAGTTAAAAAATGTAATAGGAAATATTTAACAAAATAAATAAAATGAAATGGAATAGAAAAAAAAAATCACTCCATAGCCATAGTTGTGAAAGGTATTTATAATTGAGATTTAGTGGTGCTGGGATCCCAGAATAGTGACACATGGATTCTGCCTTGAATGAATTCAAGCCAAGCCTTCTTTCAGCCAAAGATAAGGTTTAATAGAGCACTAGTAAGGGTGGGTGTGATTCTAAAAATCTGCCATATTTGCCAGACTGAATCTGAGCCTGTGACTCTATTCTTAAGGAATCTGAGCATTTGTGATGCTTGTATTGACCAGCAGGCCAGATTGAAGCTGAGCAGCTTAATGGAGGTAAGGTAGATCTTATATACAGAAAGACTGTGGGAAGGATCTAGGAGTGGCCAAATAGTCTGTGGTGATTGGGAGATAACAGAGAAGGACCAGTGACCTAGGCAAAAACCAGGAACCTTGACCAAGTGGCCAAGGAGAATGGGGTCTAGGTAGGATCGAGAGTATGGTGATCCTGAAGTAACAGACAATGAAAGGCTGAGCTAGATTAGGGGTTACAGAGAAGTGGGAGATTTTTTAGGCCACACTGAAAGGATTACTGGGATGAATCATTCCTCAGGTGAATGCCTGAAACTTGAGTATGTCAGAAAAATCAAGGAGAGTTGAGGGGTTTTTCCAGGGCCTGTACCCACATCATTTGTATCTGTAACTATATGCTGATATAGATATATACACAAACTTATGTATCTGTACATATATACACACACACACACGCACACATATGTATATTTAACTATATCTGTGCATATCTGATCTATTAATCTTATGTTTTTGAGGTACTAATATTTAATGTTAAATTCACCTATTTGAATTTATTCTTGTGTGAGATGAAAGAGTTCAGAGTCTGAATCTGAGGTCAGAAAAGGTCTTTATTCTTTCTTATGAGAAAGGACTCCGACCCTGTCACTCACATGGCGTCTGCAGGGAGAGAGCAACAGGTAGAAGCCAGCCCATGGTTATATAATCTTCTAATGCAGAAACCCAACCCCCCCAACTGGCCTTCACTCTCATTGGTAGAGGGGCTGACCCACAACCTAAGCGCAGGAATCTGTCTCTAAGACAAAGGACCCAGAAACATGTGGGTGTCCAGTGAAAGCAGTCTTAACCTTATTTGGCATATCTTGTGCTGAGGTGGCACAAGGGAGGGTCTCCCTTGCTCTAAGTCCTAGATTGCTGGAAAGTCAGCTGACTTCTAACCCTAGGCCTAGTGAATACTGAAGCCATTCTAGATTTGATTTTTCAGAATGGGGGAACTTCACTATAAATTATCCCTCACATTCTGATATGAGGTGTGAGATGTTGGTCTAAACTTACTTTCTGAGGGACTACTTTCCAATTTTCGCAGTGATTCTTAACCAATTATGGAATTGATTCCTGTGTAATTTAGATTTTCAAATTTATCAAATGTAGGATTATTCAGTTCCACAGGGGGAAAAACTACTGGTAGTAATGGATTTTTGGAAGAATTTTATCACATTTTTGAAGAACGATTAATACTTGATACACATCATTCTCCAAGATTAGGAAACCATTCTGGTGAATTCAACACTTTTTATATCTGAAAATCTTTATCATGATTGTAGAATTTATTTGACCTTGGAATTTTTAAACTGCTGTAGATCTTGGAATTTAAAGTATAGGGTTTTGAATTTTTTTTTTTCTGAGGTGATCTGTGGATTATTTGAATCAGTACATCTCTGCAGTCAGAAGTTCTTATCATTGTTTGCTGCTTTGTAGCGTTCAGGTTTGGTTTTCTTTTTCTGGTCATGTTGTTTTGGGATGTAATTGTTGAGGTTTAGGGGTGTTGGGATCCTGAAATAGCGACACGTAGGTCCTGCCTCAAATGAATTCAACCCAAGCCTTCTTACAGCCAAAGGCAAGCTTTATTACAACACCAGTCAGGATGGGTATAATTCTAAAAATCCGCCATATTGGCCAGACTGATTCTGAACCATTGGCTAGACTCTTAAGGAATCTGAGCATTTGTAAATGCTTGTATTGACCAGCCAACCAGATTGAATCTGAGCACTTTAATGGAGGCAAGATGGGTCTTTTATTAAAAAAAATCTGTGGGAACTGAGAAGGGATCTATATGGAATTAAGGGAGTGGAGGTCTATGGTGGGGCCAAGTAGAAACAATGAAAGGGCAATTACTTAACTTGGTAGGGCTGATTGCCCTAGGCAAACATCAGGGACTTGGAGCACATTGGGAAGTCCAGCGGCTTTTCCTTTTTGGGTTCCAGACCCGAAAGACATGATCTTTTCTTTTTGGGGGTTCAGATCCCATTCCCATCAGTAATGATTCTTAAATCCTACTTGCTATGCTTTGTGTCTTTGAAGTCAGTGATTGAATTTCTTATTTGTGTGTTAAGAGCTAAACATTCTGACTTACATATGGTGTCTGGAAAATCTTAGTACAGTTTCGAGTTTTAACAGCTTAAACTAAGACTTTAGGGATACTCTGTATTTATTTCTAATTTCTGCTCTTAGTTTTTATGAGTTTTCTTTTTTTTAATTAACAAAACATTTTTGGGGAAAAAAAAGAATAATGCCATCTGTCATGTCTTTTGTGAGAAGAGTTTTATAATGATGATAGAGAAGAGAAAATTACCTTAATTTAGATTTAGAATGGATTTTTATTATTTAAGTAGGGCATGAAATATCTGATAATTAGTGATAACTCAGGGAAATAAGGAGAAATTATGGCAGCCTGATTTTTAGGAATCAGAAAGCTCAGTTCTTCCTTGATCTCTACTTATAGAGCATTTTTCTTAACTAGATCAAGAGAATTATAGAATTAGAGTGGTTAGCAAAGTTAGAGATCAGCTAGCCATCCCTTTTATTTTGCAATGAGGACATTGGGGCCCAGACTGGTGGGTTATCTATTAACAGTTGTTGTATAACAATAATAATAATAGTATTATACTAATAATACTAACAATCACAATAATAATAGTATCATACTAATAATATTAACAATCACAATAATAATAATAGTATTATACTAATAATAACAATAATAATAAACAGTAACTATCCTGCTCAAGATCATAAATTGCATAGGTGGGTTTAAAGCCCAGGTCCTTTGATGCCAAACCCACCATTGTTCTTTCTTTTTCACCAAGCTTTTTGGTAAAGTACCATGCAATCAAATTCACCTTGTCTCTAAATTGCCTCCATGAAATGTATACTATTATAAAAAAGTGTAATAATTGTTTTGCTTTAAAAAAACCCTTTTTGGGGCCAAAAAGTAGCATCATGCAACTGAAAATTATAAATGAAAAATGTGTTCACATTCTTAGATTCATTAACTTTAGGATAGGCTTTTTTCTGTTACCTTGGACAAGATAAAAATTGGAATTGGTACAAATTAATTGGAAATATTCCCCTTAGAACTAGAAATCAAGGAAAGTGGACTTATCTCTTTTGTCTCTTAACTGATGTTTCTCCTTATTGCTTTGCCTAGTAATTGCCCTTAGGGAAAAACTATCAAGTGATTTGAATTTTGAGTTGCTCTAGAGTATAATAAATGTCAGGTAAATTTTAAAGGTAGTTTGTACAGTATAGATCACATGGAAATTATGAATTAGCTGACCCTTTTTCTTCCCCCTTTAGGTTTTTTTTTTTAAGACCAATATATTTTGCTACATTGAATGTCTGAATTTTTTGGCTTTACTAATGTAGACTCTCAGTGGAATACTTTCAGTAGAAACATATGCTCAAAGCTTCAAAGTAATTATGATATCACTAAAAGCTTCATAATTATATTACTGAAACTAAATGTTAAAAAATTTGATTTTCCTTGATCTAATCATTTCAATTTAATTCTAGACTACTGCGTGATTGATTGAAGAAACATGACAGGACAAAGTCAAAGTGTGTTTATAGTACCTAAAAACCTTGTACAGAAAACATCAAGATAATCTAATTTGGAGCAGAAATTCATTTTAATTATTTTTCCTCCCCAGAGAAAGAGGTTTGCTTTTAAATTTCTGTTTTCTTGCTTGGTTTCTATGTTAACTATCCACCCCTACCAAATGTGAGGCATCATGGTGAAGATCTTTGACTTGTGTGTCTGTCTCAGAGAAAAAAATTCTTGTAGTCACTGAAGGCCCTATATCGTTCTTCAACAAATATGTCAGTTGAATTTTACTCGCTGGGAGACAAAAAGTAGTTCTTTTGGCATTCTTCCTTTGAAAAATGGAAGAAGTTCTTTTGTTTTTTCTGAAGAAGTTTGGTATAGTTTTGAATCCTCTTTTTAAGGTAGGCAAACACATATCAGTGTATTTGTATATTACATTTGTTCTGGCTTCACTTAATTAAATAAAGTTGCCACTTGACATGCCAGAACATGTCAACTGAATAACCTGTCTGTGAAGAAACAAAGCATTATGAATAAATGCATGTGCTTTTTTTTAACATTACATCATGGAAAAATGAAGAAATAATTGCCCATCAGATCTAAGATTATAGGTGTCCTACCATGGTCTTAAACTCATCTATATTTTTAATTAATTGTGGAAACAATATAATCTTATAATACCTTAACTTTTGCCCCTACCCTCCAAAATACTTTGTTATCCAGCGACACTAGCCTCCTTGTTCTTCTTCTAATGAGACATCTCATTGATTGACTGGGCATTTTCCCTGCCTATCCCCTACTTTTGGAATGCTTTCTTCAGGTTCCAGCCAAAATCTTGCCTTCCACAGGAAGTCTTTCCCAATCTCCAATATTTCTAGGGTCTTCCCTTCACTAATTACTTTTAATTTATCCTGAACATCATTTGCAGATAGTTGTTTGCATGTCTTCACCAGCGCTGGAACATAAGCTCCTTAAGAACAGTGATTGTGTTTTGCTTTTCTTTGTATCTCCAGTGCTTAGCCATTAGGCCACCTAGCTGCCTTAAGAAGTTACATTCCCCAAAGAGCAAGAACTAGGGTGGGCAGGATGGAGAATGAGAGAATAATACGCCTGAAACATTAGGTGTGTTATCAGTCTTTATGTCCTTGGACTCAAGCTGCTCTCAGGCTTACTCTGTTTAACCTAACGCAGTTTATTCCCATGGGCAGCCTAACAAAAGCAACAAGAGTAACTGGCATCCATTTGGTGCTTTTAAAGTTTGCAAAGCACTTTGCATATATTATCTTTTTGATCCTCACAACTCTGTGAGTTAGATGCTATGGTTATCCCCAATTTACAGATGAAACTGAGAGTGAGAGTGACTAAATTATTTGCTGTGGGTTACATAGGTAATAAGTGTCAAACACAGAGAATTCAAACTCAGGTCTGGGTAAATCCAAAGCCAATGCATTCTACCACTGATCTGCCTGTCTCAACAGATAATATAGTTGCAATTAATATAGTACAGGAGACTTGATTGAGCATGTTTTATCCTTGATAAAGGGTTTTTTTAAAAATTTAATCACAAATATTAAATTTATGTGTATGTAGTTTATTTGTTGATTCTCTGATTATTAATTTAAAAAATGCATTGGCCAGGTGATATATGTGTATGTATATATTGCATGTATATGTGTGTACACATATGCACACATTAGTTTGTATATGTATTCATCAAACAGTGCCATTATTATGGGGAAATTTATATTCCAGAGTCCAAATAGAAGAGAGATTGCTTCTACTTGGAGAGGTCCTCAGGTAATTGTTTTTGCCAAATACATTGTGCTGATCTTATCAATTTTGCAAAGCAAGCTGACTGAGAACCATAAACACTAGAAATTATATGGCCTCTTTCCATAAGAAAAACCAAGGGAATGAATACCTATTTTTCAGAATATAATAAACATTGTACAGATATACCATGAAACTAATCCATCAGTATTTATGTCTTAACTCCTTCTGGGAGCTACTTCTCACTTTGCTCTGCACCCATCCTGTTTGGGACCCTTGAAAGCACAGTCGCTAACTAGATTCAGCAGGTGTTTTGTGGATTTGCATTCTTAGAGAAGGAGCTCATAAGCCCACATCTGTACGCTTACCTTTATTAGTTAATACCTCAAATTAGCCCCACAGGTATTTACTAAGATGGCAGAGTGAAAACAACAAGTAGGTCAGAATATGCTTGCAGTAAAACTGAGGTAAACTTATCCACAAATACGGCACTGGTGGTGGGGAGAGTGTATAGAAACTCAGGGTACAGTGGTAATGAGAGACATGTAAGGACTACTTTATTCTCAAATCTTCATCTTTGCAAGTTCGATCATAAAAAGTCAGTGGCCGGGATTAGACAGAGGTTGTTTGTGTAATAATAACCAAGTAGATCTGGGGTTCTGGATTCCCCAGTTTGTTTGTTTTTTTTTAACTCTTAAGATTCTCCTGTTGGCCCACAAGGGAAAAAAGACAGAGGCAATCTATGAGTGTTCATTTATCTTGGTCTTTTGCTCACTGCTTTCCTATCCTTTTCTAATGCAAATCAGCCAACTCTATTTTCTTGACAAAGTATAAACTGATTCACTAAAAACTGAAAGATTCTTATCCATATTTAAAGCTTGTTTTTTCCCTAATATTTGCCTCTTAAATACTGTAAAATTGCCAAAATTTGAATGGTGCACACACTTCAGGACAGTACTGGTGATGAACAATACACTGAACAGAGCATTTAGTAGCACAAGAAGGAATACTTGATTACATATGGGAAATGGTACTTTGCTGACAATAAGCTTTTCAACTGAACAAATGCTTATCTTAAAACAACAACAAGATAGTTCCTCTGTTGATTATTTTATGGTTGTAAATTATAGAGAACCATAATCTGTAAGGAGTTAAGTTGTGGGTCACCCAAAGGGTAGAAGAGAACGGCAGTATGGCTGTAAACATGTTGCTGAATATTACATCTAAAAACTACTTAAAGAGATTATACGGTTATATGAATGTAAAACTGGGACAGTTAAAAAACAAAAGCAAAGCGATGTAGATGGAGACTTTGTCCCTCACTGGCATCTACACATTGTCTAAAAGTTAGTGGAAGACTTGAAATATATTAGGTAGACTCCTGGGGAATGATGCGTATACTTCAGAAGATGAGCAGGAATCCCATTGGATGAGGAAGCATGGATTAGATGTGATTTACTTAGTTAGAGGGCTATTGATATTGATAAGATTACATCTGTTTTTTTTTCTTTTTAAGGTGAAATGCTAAAAAAATTCTGGTTAATTTTGATTTTAAGTCAGCCAAGTTCTATTTAAAGTTTGACAGTTGAACTGAAAATTGAACCAAGTTTGTAGTAGTTTCTGTAGCCATTTGTTCACGTACATCAATATGGAATGATTTTAGGTGCTCTGATTCTATAGGGCTGACAATCTTTCCTACTTTTTTCATGGATGAGATCTGTCTTGCTTTGTGCTGATTGCCACTGTTTTCTTAGACTTACAGTTGGAATTTAGGCCTGATTAGCTCATAATGTAACATATCTTTTATCTATCATTTAATCTATATAGCTGTTTATTAGAGATCAATTCTAGGTAGATGGAGAAGTAAATCAGTGTTAAAGTGTGGTGGCCTGAATATTTGGATGTTGGAATTCAAATACAGACTATCATGATTATCATAGAGTTAGACTAGGAAATTGAATAGTAATTTGGAGTGAGGGAGACGAATGAGCTATAATACTCAAGGGATGGGATTATGTTGGAATAGAAGCCAAGTTAAAGAAAGATGAGCAGGTATCCTGACAGGCATTGAGGACAAAGTGAAGAACAAGCATGAACCAGTGATTGGGGTCAGCAGAATTTTTTGGTGTGTGTGAAGCCAAGGGAAAACAGGCAAGTTATGCAGTAGTGTGCATTGACCTCTGCATGTTGGCTGCATTTTTTTCTTGTTGCTTAAAAGGCTGACTTTCTGGAATTCAAGAAATGGACAATTCTTGGCCTCAGGCATGAAGCTGTCCAAATTATTTGGCTTTCCTTCTACAGTACAGAATGAATTTTATTTCTGTATATTGTGGTCAGCACATTAATTTAACAGTAGATCCAAGAAAAGGTTTGTTTTTTTTTTTAAATACATCTACCTGGTTGATGTCATTATGCTTGTAACTTCCTTTCTAAATGAAAATCTATTGCAAATGTGATGAAAAGCATTTTGATTAAATTTTATTTTATTTCCACCATTTTTCTTACTTGGCATCTTATTTCTGTCTAAAACTGAGCCATCTCCTATAATCAGAGTGCACATTGAAATGGCAGATGAAGCTAAAAACTTTCTTTGATTTACCACAATTTTCTTCAAAATTATCTTGTTGAAAGTAAATAGTCCATCTGCTTTACTCTTCTCATAGTAAAACTCCTAAGTGAGCTCTGTGACTGAGATGGGCTACATTCCACACAATGGAGCTGTTGGCCCTAAGCAAGATGAGCACAATCTGTTTCTTCTGTTTCTAATAAAGGAGAAGAAGAGTTCCTTCATTTTCCTCTTTAATTCATTACCTGAATTTTATGCCTTTCTTTGTCATATTGGTAGCTCTCCTGCTGCTCTCTTTTTTTTCATACAGGTAAAATGAAAATGTATTATAGCCACATTTAAGTACCAAACCACTGCAGTAAAATAGCATTAACACGTTTTCAAATTGTAGCATGGGATGTTATTATCTTGACTTCTGTTGACTACTTAGAGCTGGAAGGGTGCTTAAAAAAGCTGTATTGCTGATGCCTATTCTGTACCCATTCTGTGAATAAGCAGAAGAGTTCAGAGTAATGCTGGAATCAATGAGAAACATTTAGCTAAGCCCTCTACAACTCGAGAGCTTGTTTTTAAGTACCTGAAAATAAATTCAGTTTACTTTCAGGTAACAGCAATGACTTCCTCTATCTCCTTAATAATTACCTTCCTGCAATTTTTGCAGAGAGCTATAAAATAATGGTTTTTAAAAAATTATCTATTTGGTCTAGATAGAGAAATGGAATTCTGTTTTGGACAAGTTGAAAAATGATATTAAAGTGTTATTGCGTGTTTTCCTTAAGTATCAGAGTTAGGAAGCATCAGGAAAAACATTTTAAAGTTAGTATGGCAAAAGTTAAAAAAAACTTTGCTAATGTTTTAGGTTTTTATACGTTAAGAAATATTAAAACCTATTTTACTATATGTGGAGCTGATAGCTGTATAAACCATTCTCAATAGTGTCATCTTTAAATATAAGGGGTCTCAAAAGTATTAGGGCAGGATTAAGCTTTTTATAAAAGTTTATAACTATACTAAAATTTCTAAAACAACCTAAATAAAGGTCAGAGATCTACTTTAACCCCAAGGTACATAAAATTGTATTTTTGTGTTCCTTTAAATAATGGGAAATTGAATCCAAAAGATTATATTAATATATATGTGTATAGGAAGGTCAAATATTCCTCAGTAGAAAAGTAAAACATAAAATAAACTTTTCTTAGCAATATTAAGCTAGCATATCATTTCAAACCATAGAACATTGTATACTAACTACTATATGGCTACCTTAAATATTATTTTAAAGTTGGTCCGGTTATGTTTTGCTTTTGATATTTCAGCTTTGGCTTCTTATGAATATGGTGTGTTTTAAAATTTAACTTGAAAATTATGTTACAACACGTCAGTCAGTATACACATGCTATGGTGCATCTCTGAAACTGATTTATTAGAATTGCTCATTTAAGGAGTTAAAAATCTTTCACTTGTCAACAGTGGGATAATGACGCACTATTAATTCTCATGTCATTTCAAAAAGTGCTATTTTAAAACTATTCATTTCATCACTCCTGAGAACAAGGGTAAGGTAGACAGCCTGCTGTAAACCAATTTAAGATGTGATTGTACTGCTTTATTCCTGCAACGCACGAATCAGAAAGTTGATTTAATGTGAATGCAGCTTTTGAAATCTTCCTTACCTCATTTTTAGAGATGAATATGATTAGGCAACCTTGAGAGGACAAAAGAGCCCAAGTCAAAGAAGGGAACTTTCGTGGGTTCTGTGATTTGCAGAAGCCAGGTGGGGGGCATAGGGGGCTGAGACTGAAGATTAAGAAATAGTCGTTTTCTTTATTCTTTTGATCTAAATATGCTTTCTGTTTAGGATTAGTGGAAAACTAAAGCCTTCTCAAGAACTTCATTAACAATGACCCCCTGGGGAGGAACTGGAAATGTGGATTTTTTTTTGAATTGAGGGGATTTTGTTACTGAGCTACTTGAAGTTGCTTTTTGAGCAACGGTTTTAAATAATCCAAGAAAATTAAAATGTGACAAACATTTTGAAGCATTGCTTTTACTGTACTGCCAAACTCACATCTCTCTTTTTAAGTTCAGTACTATACAGAGTTTATACGGAAATAAGTGCAAGACATTTGGTTTGTGTGTTTTCGTTGAATATGTTTGCTAGTTTGTCTTTGCAACAAATGATTTTCAAGGATGTTATTAATGCGTAGCTCCAGAAGTAGATGGTTCCACTTTTCACACAGTGGTGTTGAGGTTTCTCCTTACTGCAAGTCAAAATTTCTGCAACTTTCTGGGATCAAGTAGAACAAGGAGTGCCACTGCCACAGGCTAGACTGTCAAGTACTTAAAAACAACTCTCACATCCCTCATAAGTTGTCTCTTCTCCAAGAGAATTAACCATCTCTGGTTTTTTTGTTTTGTTTTTTTTTTAATCTGATCCCAGTTTCTTATCTCAAGGCCGCTCACCATCCTTATGACCCTTATTTGGACACTTTTCTAGCATACCCGTTAATATGTCCCTTCCTAAATGGTGGCACCCAGAATTGAATACATTATGTCTAACATGGTCTGACTGGGACTGACAATAAGACTAACCTCACCCTAATATAGGACACTATGTTTCTCAACATAGCCAAAGAGCATTTTTTTGTGTGGTATTTTTAATCATTTTGAGGAGAAAAGAAGGATCAAAGAAGCAAGTACCACTCAAGGTATGGGGCAGTAATATCTGATCTTCAGTCTGTCAGGCAGCCAGGTGGTGCAGTAGACAGAGTTCTGAGCCTGGAGTTGAAAAGACCTCGCTTCATATTTGGCCTGTGACACCAGCTGTGTTACCTGGAGCAAGTTACTTAACTTCTGTTTGCCTCAGTTTCCTCATCTGTAAAATGGGGATAATAACATCCAACTCCCAGGGTTTTTGCGGGAATCCAATGAGACAATAGCTTAGCACAATGCCTGTATTGTGGTAGGCATAGGCACTATGTAAATACTGGAAATTATTATCCTATTTGCAGGTGAGGCAAAGGTGCCTCTCCCCAGAGAGAAGAATGACAAGCAGGGCTTGGAAGTTTCAAAGAAGCAAGTTTACATCCTTCATACAGTAGTCACAGTGCATTTCTATTTCTTGTTCTAGAAATAATGCTGCTTTCTTTCATTTGTTCTTTTAAAGCTTTGTTTGCTTTCTATTCATAAATGGAAGTTTATTTTCCTGCCAGATCTATAAGGTTTTTAACTTGAGAGAATTTTATGTAGCAGCTAGGTGGTGATTTTTTTGTTTATTTTAGGGAGCTAGGTCTTAAACATGGATACCAATGCTTTGTACTTGTGTATTGTTTTGTTGTTTTCAAAGTGCTTTACATTTATTTTTGGCTGTGCTCACTATGAAAAAGAGCTGGTGGTTATCCCTAATTAATAGGTAAAGCAACTGAGCTTCAGAAATGTCCAAGGCCACGTTATAAGAAAGAGAGAGAGAGAAGAAAAGAAGCGGTTAGTAAATAGTGAAATCCTTAATAAAAGTATTTGTTCTATGAAGTTTGACTTCAGTCAAAGGGCTGTACTTGAGGACCTAGAAGGCTACACGTGGCTTCAATGCCACAGCTTCCCCATTCTTGAGTTAGTTCTTCCAAGACTTCAGGCAGTGAACATGGTACTGGAAAAGTGTAAAGATGCTTTTCATTACTCTATTATTTTATATTAGTTGTGCATAGAAGAGACTAGAAAGTGTCTGCTAATTGTTAACATAAATACATTAAAATTTTTTTGTATCTTGATTAAGAAGCTAATTATGCTTTAACCTCAAAGATAAAGTTACTCTAACATCTTAGTACAAACCACATTCAGTTTATGGTTGATAAGGTGACAAAGATCAGAACTCCTTTGAGTTGATGGCATTTTCTTTAGCTAAAAAGTAGATCAAACCTGCCTGCGTGTATAAGAAAGATTTAGGGTGTTGTTGGGTTTTTTTTTTTATTGCTGTTAACTAATTTTTAAAAGCAGCAGCAGTTTTATGTAATTTAAAAACATTGAGGTGGTAACTCTCTTAGAAGACTTATTGAGACTATGCCATCATCTCAGTATGCTAATTACCATACAGCGCTTCAGAGTGAGAGTTATCTGTGTGTCCAGAGGTGAAGGAATTTGGACAACACAGAATTAGGAATGTAGGCACGCTCTTAGGTTGTTCAGTTAATGCAGCAATTGCCAATGGCAACATTATCTTCCACTTACTGAATAAGAGCGAAGCAACCTAAATTTATTTGAACAACTTTCTGTCTCCTCTTGTATCATCTCGTCTCGTCTCTCTCTGTGTCTCTGTCTCTGTCTCTGTCTCTCTCTCTTTATCTCTCTCTCTGTCTCTTCCTCTTCTTCTTCTTCCTCTTCCTTTCTTTCCAGAATGATGTTAACTGTGTACATAATTGATTTTGTCATTATTTCTATTTCATGGCTTCCATCTACGCTTCTGTGTTCGCGATGCCTAAATGTATGTCTCTACCTTTTAATCCTACCCACACCTTGCTTTCAGCTCCTCTGTCTCTGTAAGCCTCGCCATTTTTCCATCATCCTTGCTTGTGCAATGAGTGACCAGGATGTTATTTTTTCATTATTTCCTCTCATTCTCTATATCTGGTCTATCAGAGGGCTCTTTATGGTTTTTTTGTTTTTTTTACTGTTCCTTCTGCCATCATCCTGATTCAGGTCCCCGTCACTATTTGCCTAGATTACTGTTTTAACAGTTCTTCCTCCCTAATCATCGTATAATCATTTCCACCCACTGCCACCATAATAATCTTCTTAAAGCAAATTTTTATAGCATTACACTAAGACTTATTGTTATATCCCTACCCCCTACATGTGCCAATTACAACTACCTGACCAGGCCATTCTGAGGCTCAAATAAAATGATGTTATGTAAAGCACTTTGCCAACTCTAAAGAAAAGTATGTATGTTAAGAATTATATCTTATAAAATTTCATAATATTTTATAGATTATTGTAAAAGCAAATATAGATAATATGACAACATTCAGAGAATATAAAACATACATAGCAAACACGACTATAGCATTTCATGTTCTTAAGTACTGGTATTTTAAATAAAATGAGGTTGGCAGTATTGGTAATATTTCATCTCTAAAAACTTAGTGGTATTTCATATCAGTTATAGTAATGAATAATGTGACTATCCATTACTGATTTATTTTAGATCTTCATAAATATTTACAACTGTTGGGAATAACACCCTATGACTTCAATTTCTGTGATGGAGAAATAATGAATACTTATTTTCTAAAAACTTTCTTTGCTTTTATCCTTGTTTAAATGGGCAGATTATCAAAATGTTCATAAGAATACAGCACTCTAAGGAAATGACAAGTGATATTGATTTGCTTTATTCTTATTCCCTCAAGCAGAAGTTACAAATATTTTCAATTTTTTTTTCTCATTTTTACCTGCAGATTATACTGACGTGGTGTGGATGGTAGGTGTGGACATGATAGGAGTTTATTGACAATTGTCAGTCTGACTTCACAGCCTCAGAGATAAATAGGATATTAAAAAGTGAAGTGGAATCTTGATAAAAAATTTGTGAAAAACTGTATATTTGTATTTGTAGATGTGAATTTAGGACTGATTACCAAAAGAATAAGATGAGGAAAACTGATTTCTTTTAATCTTAGAATTGGTTATTGTATTGTTAAATAGAAAATATGTATTCATATTAAGACCATATAAAGCCTTTTTTGAATTTTGTTCCAAAAATTCTCATTGTATACCAAATTCTTTTAGTCATTCACTCAGTAAAAAATTATGAGAAATTTTAAAATTCATATCAA
>CM053584.1:320750043-320783219 GCA_028627135.1 Pseudochirops cupreus | reverse complement strand
GTGTGTCACCTGAGCTAGACGTTAGACTTCAACAGAAAGAAATTGGGAAAGTGTGTTCTAGACAGGAGGCAGTGGTTTATGGCAATGTGTGAAAGTTGGAGAATATAAAATGCAATGTGGGAATAGCTAGCAACTGAAACATAAAGGTTGTAAAGGGAAGTTATGCAAAATAAGGCTGGAAAAGTAGGTTAGAGACAACTGTGGAAGACTTGGAAAACAAAACTGAGAAGTTAGTGTTTTGTACTCCACTGGATGCAGTGATTAGAGCGCTGAGATTATATATTAGTATCCTAGCTCTTCTCCTTTCTAACTTAGGGGAGTCACTTTCATAGAATAATAGAAACTCAAAGATTGAAGGGAACTTAGAGGTCATGGAATCATAGATTAAAAGTTAGAAGCAACCATAGGCGTCATCTAGTTCTCTACCTTCAGCTTACAAATTAGGAGGCTGAGAATTAGGTTAAATGGCTTACGGAATCATACAACTAGTAATTGTCTGAAGTGAGATTGAAACACAGACGTCAAGTCCAGCGTCCTATTCACTATGACATACAATCTCTGGAAAAAATCAAGGACCTACTTGAGTGGGTTAGCCTTAGCAAAAAGAACACCTACCTTACGTTCTGAGAAAAGAATAAATGAGAGATAGTGGTATTTCCAGGTGTAGAAGAGGTATGCACATCATCTCAATTTAGTAAATTTGGAAGTATGACCAAGACAACCACCACTGTAGACTTTTGACAGTGTGCCATAATTGCAGGAAAAGCACCTAATTCACTGCAACAAATGAGTGATTCAGTGCCTATTCTGTGAAAACAAACAAAAAAAGCCCCCAAAACACTGGATTAGATAATAGAAAAATAGAGTCAATATGGGAATAAATAATGTCTTACTGAGTCCTGATTTCAATAATTAGCACCTGTTATGTGACAGGCACAGTGCTAAGTTCTGGCAAAATGAATACAAAGGCAAAAATGAAATTATACTTGCTTTCAAGGAGCAATCTGTTTTTTTTTTCCAATTAGGTAGTCGCCAGGGGCAGCTAGGTGTTGCAGTGAATAGAGCACTGGCCCTGGAGTCAGAGGGACCTGAATTCAAATTCAACCTCAGACACTTGACATTTAACTAACTCTGTGACTTTGGGCTAGTCTTACCTTAACCCCAGTTGCCCTGCCTTCCACCTCCAAAAAACAAAACAAAGCAAAACAAAAATATTTAGCTAGTCATCACTTAGTCAGGTAGTCATTACCTGGACTATTATAAAAGCTTTCTAATTTGTATTTCTGTTTCTAGTATCTCCCTTCTCTGATCCACCAAGATGCTGACATGGCTCTTCCTGAGGCACAAGTCTGACAGTGTCACTCCTCAACTGGGATTATACTGTATACATCCCTGTCATCTCTGAAGAAATACTTCAGGCTTGCATTCAACTTACCTTCCTAGTCATATTTCAATGTATTTCTCACCGTCTTCTCTAGCCATACTGTCCTGCTAGGCAGTCCTACAAACTCAACTTTCTATTTGCTACCTTTGTGTTTTCACACAGGCAGCCCCCCATGCCTTTCTGCTCACCTCTGATTGTTAAAATCATTATCTTTTTCCTAGCTTCTATTCATGTAGTACCTCTTAAAAGCATCCATAATATCCCTTAGGTCTTAATGTTCTTTCTGTTCTCAAAATACCTTGTGGTGACTTATCTATGTATATATTGTGTTCCCTAACAGAATATAATTTGAGAGTAAAGGTTGTGAGTTTTTATTTTGGAATTCCTAGTTCAATACTGTCACACAATAAAGTTCAATGGCTCTTAATAAATGTATTTTATATTATATTTTGTCAAGGATAGAGTCTGTTTTAGAAGGCAGCCATGAAGTAGTGAACTCCTGCAGCAGAGAGAATGGAATCAAGGTAGAATTTTTGAGTTTCATTTGGGGTTAAATAACTTGTTCAGGACTGCACAACTAATACATGTTAGAGCCTAATATTGAATTCCATTTTTCCTGATGCAGAGTAGCTCACTGTTCTTCTCCCTCCCACAATAGGAAATATATATGTGTCTATACACATACATATACATATATTCAT
The DNA here is from genome assembly GCA_028627135.1 of Pseudochirops cupreus. NCBI lineage: Eukaryota > Metazoa > Chordata > Mammalia > Diprotodontia > Pseudocheiridae > Pseudochirops > Pseudochirops cupreus. Next base: position 320,781,134 of record CM053584.1, on the reverse strand, counting down.
ATACACATGCATGCATACATACGTATATACACAGAGAAAGAGAGACTTCTTCCTCACTCCTGTGGACACTTATACTCTCCTTGACTATGCCTGTTTCTACTATTTCTTTGTATTATGTAATGATTGCCATCCCTGTTTTTCAAAATTTACCTGATACATAATAAATTCTGATCTAGCTACTAATTTTAGCATGTGTGAACCTCTCTGTTTTAAGTGTATAATTTTTAAACAGCATATTGTTGGACATTTCTTTCTAGTTTATTCTGATATTCTTGCCCATTTTCTGAATGAGTTAGCCATTCACAGATATAATTGTCAATTGTTTTTCCGTCCATCATATGCCCTTACCTTTTTTATTCTTCTACTCGATTTCCTATGTACCAAGAAGTTGTCAAAAGAAAAATGGTCAAGGCAAGTAATCTGCAATTGAAGTATTCTGATTTTTTTTCCTTTGCTGCTTCACTCTTCATCCAGTCCAGACCATGAACACTGGCTCTTACCCTTTCTCTCTCTTTTTAATCTCCCTTTTATGATCCAAGTTCTGAAGGTGAGGTTTGTTTTACTTGTGGCTCTTCCCTCCCAAACTCTACCCTCCCTTTTAAATTCCCTTCTTGTCTCTCCTCATTTCCCTATTGAATTACTAATCCAAATTCTTTGTGAGTGTATGTGTATATATTCATTCCTACTTTTTCTTGGTTCTAGTAACAATGAAGTTTATAACATAACCTACTCCATCTTCCCCACACCTTTTCTGTGTACTCTTCTGGAATGCCCCAATTATGAGAAATAGCAAGTTTCTACATTTTGTGCCTCAGTTCTTTTCTAGAGTAATCCATTTTCCTTACATTTTTTCTCTTTTAAAACAAATACAAGAGAAGAAAGCCAGCCTAGGCCCTACATTTGTCTTTTCTTTACTCCATCTGATTCTTGAATTCAACAAGATCCTAGAAGAACACTTAAACGTTTTGTCCCCATTAGAATATAAACACTTCATCATCCTTCAGCAAACTTTTCAATTCTTCTAGTATATTTACCTTTCTAGGTTTCTCTTCTTTTGTGATTCAGAGATTTTACATATCTCTGGGCTTTTAATCAGGAATGCTTGAAAGTCTTCTAGTCTATTAAAATCCCATTTTTCACTTGTAGGATTATTCTTAGTCTTGCCTGATATTTTTCTGCCTTTTAAACCATTTTCCTTCACCTTTTAAAAATATTGTATTCAATTATTTCCTCTTTGTTAAAGTTGTTAGAATATAATATTGTGGGGCTGGGCAGTGAATAGAGTACCAGCCCTGGAGTCTGGAAGACCTGAGTTCAAATGTGACCTCAGACACTTAACACTAGCCATGTGACCTTGGGCAAGCACTTAACTCCAGTTGCCCTTCCAAAAAACAATGAAAAAAAAACCCAGAATATAGTATTGTGTGACTGTAACATTTTATTGGAGGGAAGAGAGGTATATATATGTACTCATATAATAAATGCCGAATACAAAGTGAATACAGTTTTTCCCAATGGGATGAGGTTAGAGAATAAGGAAAGACCTCATCTAAGACATGATACACAGAACTTTGAGGAAACTAGGGATTTTAAGAAGTTCAACTGAGGAGAATTATGGTTCAGGTAGGAAAGGGAGAGCATGTGGTAAAGCATGGAGAAAGAAGAGGGAATGTTGAATAGTAGTAGCAGCAGTTTAGTGAGATCATAGAAGGCATGAAGGGAAATAATGGGTAGAAAGCCTGGAAAAGTAGGCTGCAGCCAGACATCAAAGGGCTTTAATTATAAAACAGAGAGCTTTGTATTTTATCCTAGAGAAAAGTAGGAAACCACTTGAGCTTTTTAAGCAGAGGGTAGGATATGGTCCGATGAGTGCTTTAGGAATATCAGTGGCAGTTATGAGGAGGGAAGGGAGTTGGTACAAGGAGGCCAATTAGGAGGCTATTTCAAAGGTTAAGTAATGAAGGGTGATGAAGGTCTGAACTTAGGGTGGTTATTGTGTAGGTAGAAAAAAGGAAAAGATGTAAAAGATGTTTTGGATGTAGAATTGATAATATTTGGCAGCTTATTGTATATATGGAATAAGATGGAGGAGCTGAGAATGACTCCAGAATTAAGAATTTGTGTGACTGAAAGAATGATACTACCCTAGACAGAAATAACAGTGTTAGGAAGAATCATGGATTTGGGAGGGAAAAGGAATGAATTCTGATTGGACATACTGAGTTTGAGATCCCAGTTTGAGTTTGGAAGTTCATTTCAAGATTGTACAGTGGTTAGATAGTGATGTTGGACTGGAAGTCACGAGAACAATAAGATGACATGTATCTGAGTGTTATTTCTATAGAGATGATAACTGAATCTATGGCAATTGATGAGGTCACTGAATAAGAGAGTGGAGAGAAGAGGGCCCAGACCAGTACTTTGGGGTATCACCACAGTTTGCAGGCTCTGGATGATTATCCAGCAAAAGAGACAGAAGGGAGCAATAAGATATCTAGAATAACCAAGAGAAAATAGTGACACAAAAACCCATAGAGGGAAGAGTATCCAGGGGAAAACGGTGGTCAGCAATGTCAAATCCTGAAGAGAAGGCAAAAAGGAAGAAAACCGAGAAAAGGTTATTGGTTTTGACAATTAAGATAGCATTGGTCACTGTGGAAATAGCTGTTTGAGTTGAGTGATGAGGTCAGATGTCAGATTGCAAGGGTTGAGAAGTGAGTATAGAATCTGTAAGTATTTACTGCTCTTGTATGGTTTGAGGTCAGAGAGCAAGCAATTATCCCTGGACTTGGGGGCAGTTTGGGTGATTCTAAACTGCTTAGTCAAGAAATAGGCTGTGCACTATGTTCAAGGACTACCACACTTTAACTATAGGGAGACTCAGCAAAAACAGCAGTTGACTTACTGCAGATGATAACTTAGTAGCTGTGAAAATATCTTGTAGCTCCACTTAAAATTTCTAGTCATCCTAGTGAACTCAGATTTTCTAAATTTGAATATATTGTCTGAACACGAAAAGAAATGTGTTTATATGTTAATGATCATGTCCAAAATGCAACTGATGTTGACATCGATCAGCCAAATTAAATATAATTTATAATTTTTACAATTATCTAAACATGTAGTCAAGAAGTTAGCATTTTCATAGTCATTTAAACAATGACATAGGTATTTACTTACTTTACATTAACGTTTTCTGGCGTGTTTTGAGTTGAGATTTTTCTCATTTTATTTCAATATGTATCTTACTGTCTTAGCCAGTAGAGGAATTTGTCATCTGATGTAAAGATTAACTTAGTTGGAATTTTGTAATATGTTATTGTTCTGTTGATTTTCTTTACTATTTGGTGACTTTCTTAAGGTTTGTATAGAAAATAAGTATACTAAAACTTGATGTGATTCTCTTTTCATTTAGTTTTAATATTATCTTTTTGAAAGTATGATTATTTTTACCAATGAAATTAACATGGTTGAAAGTCTGAAAATAGGTAGATGTTAAGACTTCCTTTTAACTCAGAGCAGTATTCTGTCTGGTTATGGTACAAGTATTTGACTCTCTTGTGTGGATTTGCTAAAGGATTTGTCCCTTATGAAAGCCAATACAATCACGAGAGCAAGCATAGATAAAAAGTTACGTAAGGTTGTATTTTAGTAGCAAGACTGTTTTGTGACCATGTTCTGCAGGCAGACTAGAGGTCACAGTATTATTTACTTTTGTTGCTTGGGGTCCAAAGAGAATAAATTGCTATTGATTTTTGAGACATTACAGTGAAGTGTCTGAATGCCTACAGAATAGCCGGGTGGCAGGACAGCCAGTGATTGTATAGAAGCTGCCTTTTAAAATGAAAATTCGTTTTCTTGTTATTGTCATCAAGAATTTTTTTCAGATTGTTATAACTGCTAACAAGAAGATGTGGTTGTGGGGGCAGTTAGAATTATAAGTGTATTCTATCCCCCAAAAGAATAGAAGCCAGCACTTCCAAAGCTATTCAGAATTGTTAAGTTTTGTGTATGTGGTTGTATGTGTGTTATGTTTCAAATATAAAAGTGGCTTTTAATGTTATAAAGATCTTATCCTCTTCAACAAAGACTGACATTTTCTAAAGATTTGGAAGAATATAGACTGGAAATTAGGTATATTTAATTGTAAGTAATAATGTGTACCTATTATGAAAAGTTCATTTTCTTGTTACCAATTTCTCATTTTATCACCCAGACTTGACCTTTAAATACATACTTTTTATCAATTTGGAGAAAATTGGCAAAATCTACTTGGTTGTTAGGTGTAACTGTTCTTTTTCGTATTTCTCTGCATTATGTCAATGATTTTCTTAACTGCTTGTTTTTGACATAAGCAGGGAGCAAAATGAATGAAATAACTATAAGGATTGCTTGATGTTTCCATGTCATTTTAAAATTATCAATCATATGCATCCAATGTAATTGTATGAGATGTCTAATATTTCCTGGATTTCGTTGCATTCATGAGTTTTCTTCTCTTTTTGAGGCAAACATCTATGCCAAAATTACTAGTACAAAGAAACTCGTTGCTAAGCCATTATAGTTATGAATAGACGTGGTTGGGACTAAAGTTTATAACACTAGAGAATGGTAATGGAAATGGAGGTTACAAACAGTTTGCAGCTTTTCATAATTAAATCATCCCTTTAAAAGTAGAAATGCATGCACCCAAAAGTAATATATAATCAATAAAGTTAAATTTGAATTTGGAAAATGTTTGATATACCCTCAGAAGTCTAGAAATATCTATTTTGCCCCTAAAAAAACAAAATGAAAGTGATGATACTTAACCAAAATACTTATCTTGCAAGCTGATGGCCTGTGTGGGCTATGAATTTTTGTAGTCTTTTGGTTTTTGCTCTTTAGCATAATAGAAAAGATGCTCTTTTCTCTCTGTATACCCAACACTTAACACATAAACATATACATAGCCACACAAAAATACACAGTTGCATGTGTGTGTGATCATATACACAGACAAAAAAATTCTATCAGAGGAAAATTTTCCATCAAATTTTTGGGGGGATTTTGACATTAATTTAGTTTTTTGCTGCAGTCATGCTCTCGTAGCTCTTTTTAAAATAGGGGGGATTGATGCAATGGAGTCTTTGTGTTAATCTTTAGAATATTCTCTAAAAGTGATAGGAAATATGATTTATTATATTTCTTAGCTTCATTGTAGCTGAATTTATCTTAACTAGAATAAGTTACTTGAAATTTAAATTCAGCTTATTATACAAGACACTGTGTTAGGCTCTGAGGATACAAAACAAAAAGAAAGTTTCCTCTGCCTTCAATAAGCTTACATTCTACCGGAATAGTAACTAATATTTCTAGAAAAGCAATAAAGCTCAGTATACACATTACCACATTTGAGCGTCATACTGTAGAGGTAGAGTAGATTATTTAGCTATTATCATCTAAGTTTTAAATGTAAAGTGCTCTGCCCTTTTTGAAGGTGAGGAAACTGAGGCTCAGAGAGATTGTTAATTGCTCCATTTCCTATAACTAGTAAGGGCCACAGGCAGTTTATGAATACAGGTCTAATCTTTTCATTCTAACAGTGGTCCTTTTCCCACTACACTGCCATAATTAATTGGAAGATTTCTAAGTATATAATCTATTGGTTCCTGTATGTAGAGATTACCTACTTTGTAGATTGGGTTGAGTGTTGACCAGACCAATGACTTGGTAGGTATAGAGAAATTTTAATGAGGAAACTCAGAAATCAATGAAGATCAGCATCTATTTTGCAATTTATATTTAAAAAGAATTACCTGGGTCCTTGAGGTTAAATGACTTGCCCATTGTCACACAACTAGCATGTATCAGAAGTGATACTTGAATCCATGCCACTTTGCCTCAAAGGCCAGCTTTCTGTACATTCTTCAACATTGCCTTTCTTAATTTTATAGATGAAATATGAGAACACTAGAAAGATTACTTGCACAAGGTAATGCTTTTGAAAGTGACAAATGAAAGTAGAACCCAAGTATCCTAACTCCCATTGCATTTTTGTTCTTTTGTTTTACTTCTACTTTTACTTTCCACTACCACAAAACAGGGACTGAAAATGAATTCTAATATTGCTCCGATGAAAACCTTAAGCAAGGTTACCTTTTTTCTACACACACACTCATAATTTATGCCCTTATATACATTTTTTAATATTCACTGCTAAAATTATCTATACCATAGACTCGTTTCATTTTGTAGTTGAGATTTGACAGTTTTTGGTAGTGTTATCACTATTTTTCCAATGATATTTTACTTCATCATCTTAGATTAATTTATAATTACATATTAACCAATTATATCTTAACAGTAGCCTGACAAAATTTATTCTTTATTCATAAACCCAAGTAATTTGTCACCTCATTTAAAAATGTGTCATCTATATTTTTTGTCTTTAAATGCATAAAATTAATAATTTCTCTTGTGGATGAAATTATTTCTTATAAAAGCAAACTAAGTTAAATAGATTTGCCATCTTTAAATTTTAGAAGGACTTTAAAGTCAGGGTTTAGGAAAAATGGTCTTTTTGAAAACAATAAGTATGAAAGTTGTTATGGAACAAAACATACTATAAAATGACCTTCCATTGGAATAAATGGAAGTCCAAATTCAACTATCTGAATTCCCTGATAGTCTTATTTCTTCTCAGTGGTCTCTAATAAACTTTGACACTACTGAAAGTTAACCCAACTTCTTACCAAGAATACTGGTTACTGACCATAAGAACAAAATGGTAGTTTTTAAATGCTTATTAGATAGGAATATCATTAATTTAGGGATTTTTTAATGTATTGAGTCCTGCAAAGTATCTAAATTGTTTTTGTCTTTTGTGCTATGATAGTGATACTTATTTCCTAAAGACTAATAATTCCTAAAGAATTCGAATTGCTTTATAAGCTCATCCTCAAGGATTTCTCCCAATTTGGAAAAACTGCAGGACTCCTTATTACCAACATGTTTAATCTCATGTTTATATGTAGAACCCATCATTCTCAAGAATATTTAGGTTTGAAGTCATTTAATATAATATGCCTTGTTGTCTTTTATTGCTGAGTTGTCAGTTTGGAGACCAACCAAATATATACAATACTACAAACTGTATTCATTGTTTTTGATTTCCTGTACTTCATGGTGCTATGCAAATTCAGAGTTTAGGAGCCCAATTTGGCCTATTGTTGACAATAATTCAAGCAAAAGAAGTTACATTAAAAACTGTTATCCAACAAACAAACAAACAAAAAAACCCAACTGTTATCCAAAATAATCATGGTCATGTAATGAGGAAGATAGATGACAAGAATGGCTGTGGTGTTGCCAGAGTACAAGTTGGAAGTTCAAAGACCTCAAGGGCATCAGTACTTTAGGCAGGTCCTTTATGGGAAGATTTAGTTAAGACTCCTACAGGCAGGAATGATATGGACTGGTGGAATTGTGCACCACTGGAAAGATTTCATACAGTTAAGTCGAAGGTTTATTCATCAGGAGGTGGGGGGCTAGCTAGGTGGCACAATGAATAGAGCACTGGCCCTGGAGTCAGGAGGACCCGAGTTCAAATTTGGCCTCAGACACTTAACACAAAAACCTAGCTATGTGACCTTGGGCAAGTCTCTTGACCCCAATTGCCCTCCAAAAAAAAGGCAAAAAAAAAGAGTTCTTCATCATAAAATTGAATGTACTTGAAGTATCCATTTTTTTCATTTAGTTTGAGTGATGTCTAGGAGGAGCTGGCAGTCAGGGAAGCAAATTCTTGAACATGCTGTGAAACTTTTTCTTTTTTATGTTTGTATTCCCTATGCTTCACATAGTGTCCTCCATATAGTGGGTGCTTAATGTTTCTTTTTGTTGTTATTCTTGTTAGCTGCTTAATAAATTCATCATGAACTGAATTCAAGTAATGGATGGTCCCCATTGACAGACTTGTGGGATAAGGTTAATGCACAGTCATTTTTAACTCAACTAAAAATTTTGTAAGTTGAATTACTTTTAAAAATTATCTTTACAACGAAGGATCAGACAATCAAGATTTGTGATTTGGAGGACATGTGATTGTCTTTCACTGTTAAAGTTTCAGTTGTAAAAATGCTTAATGTTTTCTTTTACTAGAAATTTATTTTTATTTATTCACAGTTGACATGTAATTGACTGTTCTTTTAAAAGTTTTTTGTTTCTTTTTTTTTTTGATGGGGGAAAGCTTTCAGTAGAAGAGATCAGTTTGGGCACTATTCCTTATTTTTCCAGTGTAGTTTCTAGAGGCTGTAATAATTTTTATTTGGCATTGAATGGGTTAATGATAATAATGTGCAAGAAACTTTTTTATGATAAAAGTGAAGTTACTTTGAAAAATGTGCTTTAATTGAAATCCCATTTTAAGGGTAAAATTATGTTATTGATTTTGATCAAAATGTCCTAGACACTGATGAATTCATCAATTCACGTTTCACTAGGGTTATAAATCTTTTAGCAGAAGCACAAGAATGTGAATAAGATGAATATTTTCAAATTATAGTGGCACATTACTTAAAATGTGCTACTTTTTTGATCTGTATGTTGTGTTGGAATGGAAATGGATTTTAAGAAGCAGTGTAGAAAACTTATATGTAATAATTCCTGTGTCACAAATCAAAGTCAAATAATAATCCTCTGTTCTCAAATAGAGTTCTCTACATGGGAAGCTGAATGTTGACTGAAAGTATCTTTAATAGTCAAAGGAGAGAGAGCAGAAAGTATTTCATATTCAAGCATGGTCAGAAAAAGGATTGTATTTACAACTGTAAAATTCTAGCACCTTAAATGTACTTATCTAAGAAAGGACTTAAGATAAAACACTATTCTTCCTGCTGTGCTGTAACGGTTTGAAAGATTGTATATGATTAATCCATAAAAAATGGCAGACCCCTGCACCAACATTGCCTATGTAAATGGAAGGCTTTTCACAGCAGGATATATTTTACAGCTTGATGCTCCCCTCTGTATACTATTTCTCCTATTTACCACTCAAGAATTTTATGTGTTAGATTCTGTTGTGCATACAGATCTTGTTTTAAATGTCATGACATTAAAAAAATGCATTTACCCACTTGAAAAATTCCTTTTTAAAGGTCCTTTAAATACTGTTTGTCTTGAATTAAGGTTTCAATATACTTGGAACCCAAGTGACTTAAACAATGTTGATGCCTAAGTACCTAATTATCCTTCAGTTTATTGAAGATAGGCTGTACAGGAGATTCAAGTTCAAATTCCACTTTATATTCTTTTCATTGTAGTCTCATAGGACAAGGAGTGCCCAACATGCTTTTTTCCTGGACAGAAAGGTGATATACCCTATAATCTTTCCCAGTTCCCATGGAATGGTGCTTTACAGAACAAAAACAGACATTATCAGTTTAACTTTGAAAATGATTAGATTTTAAATCCTTTCATTTTGCTTAAAGTTCTATGCCCTGGCCAAAGAAATTAAATAAATTCACACTTGGCCAATAAAAATCTTGCCATTGAGATTGTGGTAGCATTGAATATTTGCTAATTCCAAGCCTATGAAACATAGTACATCCTCTGGTGAACATGTGCTCATGTAGGGATCAGCAGCCACAGCCAGTCATATCATCGGAAGGTTTAGGACTAGAAGATACCTCAAAGATCTTGTAGTTCAGTCCACCTGACTTTTCTAGATGAGAACACTGAGGACCAGAGAGACTAAGTGACCAAGGTCCCATAGCAGTAATTCAATCTCAGATTTTCTGAAAGAGTCTATCACTCTTTTCACTGAAAACCCATTGACCTCTTTTAGCTTCTTGCCCTTGGAAGGCATTCCATAAGTTCCATATGTTTGTTGAGTTAAAGAGAATTGAATTATCTCATTATAACAACAATCCTGTGAGTTGTTATTTATAATCTTATAAATTGGGAAGCTAAGAATCAGAAATGCCAAGTGATTTGCTTAAGATCACATAGCCTTTGGTGACATTATAAGAAACTGGATCATCAAATCTCATCTTTTCACTGAAATATTTAAAGTGTGTAACTATATCAAGCATGGTAATGGTTGCCATGTTGATCGCACCAGGGAGTTTCTCTGACTTATTTTTACTATTTTCATTTTCAGGTGAAGAATTTAGAAAGGATTAGGTAATGGTTAGTTTGCTATTTAGCGCTTATAAGTCATTTGAATATCCTTCATATTCTGATACTGAGATATGTGATATAATTCACAGTATTTTCATCCAGTTCATAAAGAAGAAAGGAATGTAAGTGATAATCTGATGCTTGGAATATTAGTTGAGTAAGATGAAGTCTGATTGTCAGTTTGCCATTGGCCTCCACACAGTGGCATAAATGACAGTCGTTGCATCAAGTCCCCTATGTTAATGTTTGGCAGATACTGCTATGGACTCAACAAGTCTGGTCAAATTCTCATAGGATCTTCTATATCTTCAGGATTTGCCATAGTGGGTTTATATGTTCTGATGCTATCCTGACATTTCTGACTTCTGAAGAGGTTAAAGTCCTTACACAAGTGTTAGAAGGTTTGGGAGCTTGGTGATAACATGGCAGGTTACAAATCCTGAAGATTACTTGCCTCTTCTTAAAAGGGAGAAGAAGGAAGTAGGAAGGAAACAGACATTTATGAATTGCCTACTGTGTGCCAGGCACTATGCTCAGTGCTTTACAATTATTGTCTCGTTTGCTCCTTACATAACCCTGGGAGGTAGGTGCACGTATTATCTCTGTTTGGCAGGTGGGAAACTGAGCATGAGAGAGATTAAGTGACTTGTCCAAGGTTATTCTAGTGTTTATAGTACTAATTAATTTTCATTAACAGTACATCTTTGGTGGAGTACTTACACAAATGCTTACATTTGAGTAAGTTTACTTCAGAAAAAGATAGTCAAGAAGTTTGAAGATTATAGCATGTGATGTTTTGCTAAAAAAATTAACCTCACACCGATGTGTGCCTATAGTGGTAGAAACTGAAATAGAGCTCAATTTATTTCCATATAGTAGTTTTTATCCACAGGAGAGCACATTGTTACTTGACTCTCAGGAGAACATCCATACATGATTTGTATTTCACAGTGTACAATGACATAAATAAATCTCATTTTTTATTCTTTATGAATCTATTATTTCCTTTTGTTGACTCCAAAGAGATTTGATGTAAGTTTCCCCCTCCCACAGAATGTGCCCCCAATCTCATATTAATGCAGCATTATGACTTAGAATTAAAATGCTTGAAAGAAAATTCAAAGTTTACGATCCCCAAAGCCACCATAATTCATGCATACTGCATAAACAGTATATATTAAAGGCATACATTTAACTGCATATCCCTTACCAAAAAATACTACATATATGCTACAAAGAATACTGAATTACAATTGCTGTGGGAACCATAACTTTGTACTTCCTGACTTGTGTGTTTAAATTCTCAACCTAATGTTGAATTAGCATAATGTTTTCACTAGATATATTATTACCTCCAAATAGGTTTGTTGGGAAAAAAATTAATAAAAGTATAATACCTATAAGACTGTCACATGAGAAAAGGATAAGATAATTATTTGGACATTATAATATATCTTAACTTAATTAAGCCTTTAATAAAATACTTCTCCAATACCTTTTGTAATGTTAAAAATTCACCTACATAGAGTTTTACCTAGGCTGAGAAACATGGGAAATAGTAATGAAACAACTTGTTTCATTTCTTGATCAGCTGATAGAACCCTAGAAATTTTTGTATTGGACAGAATCATAGAAACTTATTTCTGGTCTAGAAAAGAAACCAACTAGTTAGGATTCCTAAATATGCACATCAGGAAACTGGAATCCCAGGGAGTCTGACTCACTCACAGTATATCTGCATTGCTTCCCCATTTAAATTGTTAGTTCATTTTTATTGTGTTGGCATATAGATAACCCTTATATAAAATGTGTTTTCAGTCTTTGTATAATGACTATTTTTTATGTGAAAAGTTTTTTAAGTATTGTTTTATATAAAATATTTATTTTATGGGTTGATGTTGTTCCCAACCCTGACAACAAAAAATTACAAAATTTAATTATTTTAGCTACATTGATGGGGAAAAAATATCCACTAACTTTAATTAGAATTTTAAAAACTTTATATTTCCTAAAATAGGATTGTCAAATATGAAATTGTGATTTCAAATTGATTATTGTTATTATCATTTTTGTAACTAGTGAAATTGCAAAAATAAATTTGCTAAGATTAACTAGAAAACAAATATTCAGGGTATTTACTGGACACTTTAAAAAATCGTTTCCTTGCTTGGTGGTATTGTATTATTCATATGGCATTAAAGTGATGTTTCAAATGCTGTGAGCCTAAATGGTGAGACAGTAAGATATAAGGTAGTCAGAAGATTTAACAAGGAAGTGACAAAATGGTGCCCAGATTTATTTCAAGGCTGTAATAATGTTCTAGAATCTAGATAATTAACAAATTTGGTTAATTAGCTTGATCTCCTGCCCTACTGGCCTCCATGCCACCTTTCCTTTAGTAAACTTGTTTAGTACTACTATTTCTCTTTTAGTTTTTCACCTTCTTTCTGACTTTCCCCATCCTCTAACTGGTGATACACACAAGACGGAAAGGAATAATGGTTCTTGCCTCATAGAAGGATTGGTGGATACTTTTAATTTGATAAAAACTCATGAATTACTTGTGCTGCTTAAAAAAGAAAGCTTCGTTGTTACCACATATCCATGAGTGGCTCAAAATTTTATATCACTTATTAGTTACCACCTTTAAAAAAAATGAAGTACTTATATTACAGATAATAATTATTTTTTTCATATAAGAATTGGAGAACTCCATCTCTATACTGAAGATTCAAAGTAGTCGCTGCTCTTGAATGTATAGTTTTTAAAAATCTGTAACTTTGACTTAAACTCTCTGTGGGAAGGTATATTTTTGGGTATTCAAATACAATACTGTTTGACAGGGACTCCAGGTTATCATTTATAGAGTTAATACAAATACAGATTAAGTAATTATATAATAGACTTTGCCATTACTGTCTACTATAAGCCTCATAAAGGTAGGATGAAATCTGAAGAAGCCATAAATTTCATTAGAAAATTTACTAGGAAGTTTACTAATTGAGTACGATAAGATCAGACTGAGGAACAAAATGGATATCTTGACAAGAATTCTTATTAGATGATATATATAGCCTGCTAAGTAAACTACCACTTAATACTCAGTTTATGACTAAATATAATCTCAGGCCTACAAAGGCAATCAGACAAGATACTAAGAAATCTAGCCAGCGAAAATTCTCAATGCATAAATGATCAGTTTTAGAGCGGATTTCATTTGTTTTCTCAGGTTGTCATCTTAAAAGTGTTACTGAAAGAGTTAGGACTGTTATACAGTGAAACTATGGCTCAGCTGTGAATAGGACTTCAGCTGGACAGACAGAAGGAGAACAGACCATGGGCTAACCTTGTCCCCTACGTAATAAAACAGACAGTGGCGCAGTGATAGCTGTCTCCAAAAAGACAGCTGTAATCGTGTTTTCCCTGCTTCTCCATGGGTGGCACTTATCAGCTGGGCAGTAAAAGCTAGCAAAAGAAGTCTCTTTGTCCATATTTGTATGATTGGAAAGTCCATTACACTTCTGTGTCAAAGGAAGCATTTTGAAATGTGTTTTCTTTGGATTTGGGAGAGTTTAGAGTCACAGAGGGCAGTGGCCCGGAGGAATGCCATTCCCTGTACCCTGACCCCTGCAACCTTCCCCCTCTTGTGAGTAAAGAATATTATGTGCACAAAAAGAGCAGATTGCCCTGGGTGTATGTCTTACCATTTGAGTCAGAAAATTCCTCTAATCAAGAGTCTTTACTCACTGGGTCAAATGAAGCACCTAGGAACTGGCTAAGTCTGCATGGCTTCCCTTGTAGGGAGGTAGAAGGGATGAAATAGGCTGGGGATTATGCTACTGAATATTCTGATAATACCATGTTTTTCTGAGTCTTTTTTTTCCCTGCTTTTGAGGCTTGTGCCTGGGAAAACCATTATTTCTTTCAAACTAGTATTATCTGCTGTACAATACCTATAGTAATACTAAGAAATCATCAATTTCAGAACCGCATTCAGTATGTTACTAATTGACTGCTAAGAAGAAGCCATTACTGTCAAAAGGAGGCAGAGAGTGGCTTGGAAGAGGAAAGAGAGTTACTTATCTAATTATGATAAAAGTGGCAGTATAAGATGGTCCTATAAAATTCTGCCATTACTTGTTCTTTCTGGTACCTTGTCTTTTGGAATTCCACAAAATTGCAGAATCTCAAAATTTGAAGAGATCACAGAAGACATATAATTAATTCATCACTATTTTGGTTTACGTTCTTTGTATGTTCTCTAGATTAATTATGCCTGTTCTAAAATGTTGGTGCCCAGAAATGAAGACAATAGCAGAGAAATCCTTTGTTGAAAGCATAATGCAATAGGACTGTTGTCATGTCTTCCTTGACCTCTGGTAATATAGCTTAGAATCAAGTTTGTGTCTTATGTGGTTAAAAAGTAAAATGCCTTCTAAGGTTTTACCTTATCTCAGCTTCCTCATTGTTTTGGTCTTAGAAGGGGATAAAGACCTTTAAATTTCTAAGTTAGCTTGGCACACTTTTAACTCAACTTTATCTTTGTCTTTCCAATGTTTTCATTATGGGATTGCACAATTCTCTACTTAATAATCAAATTTCAAATATTTAGGGGCTAGCCAACCACTTATTTATTCTATACTTACTTTTTAGTTAACTGACCACATAGACAAATTAATAATAATTAATAATTATGTAATTATATATTATATTAATATATTATATATTAATATTATATTAATAATGGTTATTAATAATAATATCACATGCCATATGTGATATTATAATGTTAGACATTATAGTTTAGAGCCTAGAAAGCCAATATCAAAGCCTACTACCTCTGAAACATACTAGCTGTGTGGTCTTGGGCAAATTAACTTCTTAATACTTTAAGCAACCCCCTTAGTCCAAGGAAAGTGCTAAAATGCATTAGTAGAGGGAGTTTCCTTGTCCAGTAGTCCTCTACAGAATTGATATCATGGGTCTAGTCCAGGGGTAGGAAACCTGCTGCCTTGAGAGCAGATATGGTCCTCTAGGTCCTCAAGTGTGGCCCTTTAATTGAATCCAAACTTCACAGGGCAAATCTCCTTAATAAAAGGATTTGCTCTATAAAACTTGGACTCAGTCAAAAGGCCACACCCAAGGATCTAGGAGACCACATGTGGCCTTAAGACCACAGATTGCCCACCCTGGCTGGTCTCAATTACTTTTCCTATCCCTTATAATAAAAAATGACTCTTTAATACCTATGTCTTCTGAAAGCTTGCCTCATTTATTTATCATTCCTTTTCTTTCATCCACTCATCTTTGATCTCTTTTTTTTTTTGATCCTCTGCCACCTACAAATATGTTCTGGTCTCCCCCATCCTAAAAATCTTTACTTTATTTTGTTATTCCCTCAAGCTAAGCTCCTATACTACTCTAATTAAATTCTCACTAAGTCTATTTCCTCATTGTTAAAATGGG
The DNA here is from genome assembly GCA_028627135.1 of Pseudochirops cupreus. NCBI lineage: Eukaryota > Metazoa > Chordata > Mammalia > Diprotodontia > Pseudocheiridae > Pseudochirops > Pseudochirops cupreus. Next base: position 320,765,510 of record CM053584.1, on the reverse strand, counting down.
GTTAATAATATCTGATGGTTTTGAAGATCAAACGAGATGATTTATGCAAAGCTCTGTCTAAAACATAGTGCTGTATAAAGGTCTAGTATTATTATTATTATCCTGCAATCTTTTCCTTATCAAGCTTTTGGCAAGACTTGTCTGTACTTTCTGCCTCCAACTGCCATAAAACCCACTTATCAACTCCTTGTAGTATGATGTAGAACTCTACAGAAATTTCTGTTTCAGAGGTTACCAATGATAACTTAACTACTGTATCCAGTGGATTTCTTCTGAGAATTTCATCTTCCTTGACTACTTAGTTTTTGACACTATTGGGATTTCCTCCTAAATACTCTTTCTTTTGCTGTCTTTCATGACTTTATCTTTGTATCTTCAGCATAGAGCTCAATGCCGTACATATAGAAGGTACTTAATTTTTTATTGAGCTAGATTGGACCCATGATGCTATTCTAATTAATACTTCGCATTTACCAATAGAAGAAAACAGTTCTGTATTTAAATAATTATTAAATAGTACTTATTAACAATCAATAAAAAGACACTGATATGTCAAGAAAGAAAGTACACTAGTTGGAGTTGTCAGTAAACTTTCATGAAAGCTTTCCTTCAGGTAGACTACAAAAATGCACCTTAGTTTATTTATTTATTCATGTATCTTTTTATTTATTTGTTCTTTCTGCCTTTCTGATCAATCCAGGCTTATTTCCTGTTCTAAAACTTACAATAAGGTTATGGTAGTCCTTGAGCAAATCATTTAAAGTCTCTGTGATTCATTTTCTTACTTCTGTAGAATGAGGAGAATATATTCTCTAAACTCTGCCTTGTCTCTGTTTCTAATATTCAATGCTTTAATTTAATGATCTTAGTGTGTTTGAGAGAAAATATATAGAGACAAGTGGGATGGATTTGGTGGAAATAGGGAGGGAGACCAAACAGAAGTGGAAAACTAGAGTAAAACAGGAAAGAATAACTTCCAGTTTCACTGTAAGCATTTTACAGTCAAAATATAAACTTATAAATACCTGTCAATGTATATAACACTTGATGTCATGTTCACAAGGGTGAATATCTGAAAATACTGACTAGGCAAAAAGCTCACTTGGGAAATCGTAATAGTGTGAAATTCAGTAAATATGTGAAATTTAGATACATCTATTGAACAGACACCACTGAACCTAATGAAAACAGTAAACATTGGTTCAAAGAAATGATTGTAGATGATTAGACAATAGTCCCATAAAGAATTCTCTAATCCAATTTTTAAAAAAATTAGAGCTCTTTGTCAGATATTATTATTATTATTAACTACATCCAACTAGGACTTAAGATACACAGACACTGGGGTAGGGAGATCCATCCTGCCCTACCGGAAAGTCAGAGGGGTGAGGGGGGAGGACATAGGAGAGAGCAGATTGGGGGAGGGGTTATACAGTGGGATGACTGTTTTGGGGTAGTGGTTAGGGGAAAGATGGGGAGAAAATTTGTAACTCAAAATCTTGTGGAAATGAATGATATAAACTAAAATTTAAAAAGTTAAAAAAAAATAAAAATTCTTTTTTCTAACTTTTGTGGCTAATGTGCTTAAGACTGGGAACTGGTGCCAGTCTATTGACACCATATCAATAGAAAGATTTTCCAAACTTTCTGGACCAGGTCAAGAAATATATAAACCCCATCCAAAAATAATATATGAAAAGCAAACTTGTGTTTTAAAAAATCCCAATCAGAGATTGTCATAAATTTAATAGACTGGTTTTCTGAACCTGAAAGGTCTGGAAAGTTTCAACATGCACATGTGTTTTTACTAAGGCATCTAAAAACTCCTTATGTTTATCCATTTGTATCAAGTGCTGTGATAGGGTGAAAAGAAACTGACTTCTAAACTAGGCTCTGCCACTTTGACCTTGGGAAACTCAACTTTACTTCTCCAGTTATCTGTTGAAGAGATAGAGTAGGAGATAAGGGAAGAAAAAGAGGAAGAAAGAAAAGAAGAAGGAGAAGGAGGAAGAGGAAGAAGAAGGGGAGGAAGAGAGGGAAGATGAGGCAGAAACAAGGAAGAAGTATTTTAATGGTATAAGGGACAGGTAGCACAAATATACTGAGATAGTAAATGGAGTATCCTATATCTGAGGAGCAGAGAGAAAGTCAGTTTGGCTGAGTAGCAAAGCAAAGAATAATGTACAGAGGATAAACGGATAGGTTGGAACAAGAATGTGAAAGGCTTTCACAACTAAACAGAAGCTAGTGTTTGATTCTTGAGTCAATAGGAAGCCATTGGAATTTGTTGAGTAAGGGGGTGATCTGTGCTTAATGAAAATCTTGACAGTAGTGTGGAGGAGGATAGATTGAAGTGGGGAGAGACTTGACCCTGGAGTCCAATTAGGACAATCTTTTTTAGCTGAATTCTGAGGCCTCTTTCTGTGTTACCATTGTATAAATGTATTCTTTGTATTAGAGTGATCTGTAAAACTATGGTATATATTTAAAATCTTGAAAATATTAAGGAATATCAAAGTTCTTTTCAAAAATCCTTGGAAAGATGGGTAATAACTTGAATGCAAAAAGGTTTTCATTAACCAAATGCATTAGAGGTGATAATCAGAAACCAGCAGTACCTTATCTAGTTAAGAACATTGCCTCAGGGTCACTCTGAAGAAATGTAGTGTCAATTATGAGACATGGGAGACGCTGGCACCAAACCACCCAGTGTTGTATGACGACATCAAATAAGGCACTGGTCTATGGGCAAATCAGAATCACTATAGCACTGAAAAAACATGTGATGCACAAATCTAGAGACATTTCCATTCCAAATGTTCAGACAGATTGAGCCTGACCTGTGGTAGACCCTTCCAAGCTCGTATTGGACTGATTAGCCACAATTAAAACTACTGTACCTTGACCACAACATCATGATGTGATTGACCTTTAAGTATAGAGGAGGAACAGTAACAGGTAGAGGATATAGACCTTTCTAAGGGTAATCTCCTCCTTCTATCCCAGGAAGGGATTAGACTAGAGTCTGCCCCATGGAAAATACCCTCTTTCATTCAACAAGGGATTCTCCAACCACCTCCTGATCAAGTTAGATTCTCAATATAGCTTTATGAGAAGAACCCCATAGATTCCTCAAGAAGTGTGGTCTAGCATGAAGGGGATAAAGATATATTTGGTCACTTCTGGATTGTTAAACAAGGTTGTATTTGAAAATATCTTTTCCTTATTCAACATTACTATAAATGTTAATTGATGTTGTCTCAGGTCAGAAAATGATTTCAGAGGAAAAGTGGAGTATCCAGTTTTGACATCTCTCTATCTCTAAGCTAAAAATTATTTGAATATTAGATTAATGATGACTGAAACAAAACTTTCTGCCAGGCTAACTTTAAAAACAGAGTATATTATTAGTTTTTTATTATTCTTAGACACTTTTTAATTAGCTCTCATTTAATTTTGTATTTAATGTTATAATTACTTATACCTTGCTCTCTTGGTATATGTTTTAGTGACTTTCCTGAGAGTTATGTGTAGCAGAAGCATTTGTGTACTAAATCATATTTTCAAATTTTTAAAAAAATTTTATAGTCAAAGATATTTTTTATACCATCTACTTTGGTGATAATACAAAATGTAAATCACATAAAAGATTTAACAAAGAGGGAAAAATAAAAAGATGACCATGCAGAACTGAAGGCACATCTGAGGTCAGATAATATTCATCTGTAGTGAAATCTGTTAGCAAGATTGTGTGACTTCTTTCACAGGCACATAGCAGCAATAGAGTAAGAGGAGAGAAGGTGGATGACAGGGCAAACTAGCATTGAGATTTGGAAAGGCATTACTAGGAGTAGGACAAGGGGATATAGTATTTAAAAATAGAAGACAATGTTTAGTAAGTGGTCAGTTTTAGGGTCTTCCTTTTGAAAGGAAGAAAGTGAGGCCAGGGTAAGTGTGATAGAGTGGCAAGGGAGAGGGGAATGATTTGAACCCAAAGGATACCTTTTGGATGAGTAAGGTAAGAGATTGAAGAGTATGAGGTTATTATGGGAGAGGAATTTCAGAATTATGGATAATAGAAATGGAATACTAGTGGGTAACCAAGAGTATAACCATCTCTGTGTATTAGCAGAGTGGAATGAAGAAGAAAGACATTGATGTTGAGAAAGTTGACATACTCAGAAGCTGGACTATTTAAGTGAATTTTTTTTAAAAGTATGTTTAATTTTTAAAGTAGGTTGAACATAGCTGTGCCATTTATAGTTATAGTTGACAAACATTTCATACTTGTATGTGGGAAAGAAAATGTATATGACTTGGTAATTTTTTTCCCAAACCTTCACCTGTCTATGTAGAATTATTGAAAACTTTGTAAATCTGCTGTGAGTAAATATTTGATGTCATCTAATAAGTGACTGATGTAAAAAAAAATAATTAAGCCATCTAGTATATCATTAGAAGACTGTTGCAGTGCATATGTATATAACAGTCATCTGTGAAGATTTGTCAACCCTCTCTCAGGTAGTGAAGTTGTACATTGAATAGAGTGCAGAACTGGAGGACTCAGAGTCAGGAAACTGTGAGCTCAAATTCAAACTCAGATGTACAAATTCAACTTCAACATACTAGCTGTATGACTCTGGCAAGTCACTTAACCTTTGTCTGCCTCAACTTGCTTATCTTTAAAATGGAGAGAGTGATTGTGCCCACCTCCAAGGGTATTTGTGAGGATAAAATGAAAGAATATTTCCACTGTGCTCCACAAACCTTACCCTACTTTCCTAACTTGATATGAATTCTTTCACTCTTTTACTCCTTCTTCTTCCTTAAGCTCTGGGAAAAACAACAACAACATTTTCCCCATTTTATTTAGTTTTGCTTTATTTTGTATTTTATTGTTTCATACTGTAATCTTTTCTCTGTCCCTCGTCTATTGTTCCTATGTCTCCTATACTATTCTTTCCAAGGGTTTGAAATTTTAGGCAAAGAAATTTGTCATTGTAAGACATCCTCATTGTTATTAGGGATATTACTCTGTAGATTTTCTCACACTTGTGTTTTATGCTTATTTAACTGAGGAATCACAGAAAGCTTCCTTTGTTGAACTGTCCCAATAATTGTATAATTATAGTATGGAAGTATCTGTTTATTCAGCTATACTAATGTTCAAATAATGGATATTTGACTTAGATGAAAATGTAGAAGGCATGCTTATAAAATAGGGAAACCACACAAAGCTAGAGAGATAACTAATTTATTGATAGAATTAGCATTCAGAAAATCCTTGACATTATAACAATGAACTGAAATTTAATAGAGACATGTAAAATCCTATACTTGTATTTTTAAAAGTCAATTGCATAAGTATAGGAAGGGGGGAAAATGTCTGAACAGCAGTGAATATGAAAAAGACCCATGGGTTGTATGTGAATCTAAGGTCTATATAAACCATTTAATTTGGGGTAGCAATAATGGAAGCAAAATATTCAGAGTAAGAAAATTAGTAGCCCACTGTACTCTTTAGTGGTCAGACCTTCATTATCCAAAGTATTGTGCTTAGCTCTGGATATCATGTTTTAGGAGGAGTATAGGTAAACTGGGGCATGTTTATGCAAATGTGGCCAAAATGACAAAATGGTTTGGAAATCAAGCAGCTTGAAGAATATTTGAAAGAACTGAGGAGCTAATAACTTTAAAAAGAAAACGAGAGGAATCTGAAAACATTTGTTTGAAAATATTTAAAGGATTGTCATGAGGAAGTGGGGATTATATTTACTCTATATGGCTCCAAATGATGAGTCTAGGATTAGATAATGGAATCTCATCCAGGGATCTAGATTTTGGCTCAGAATAAGTCAGTCACCTAACATTCAGAGTTGTCTAATGCCTTATGCACAGTAGATATCCAGATATTTTGTGCTTGAGTTTTCCCTTGTATATAATGTAGCTAAGGCTTGAATTGCCACCCAACTGTAGTCTACTTTTTCCACTTGTAATCTGACCATTCTTATTTGTCAAAGGAGGGAGAAAATCCCAATTCTGGGTTTAGGCAAGTTGCATCATCCTTATTTGAGGTATATGGAACTTCATAATTTTTTTGCTGGAAGGGTTTTATTGTTGATTTATTCTAAACTTCTGATTTTACATGTAAGTTGTGACCAAGAGGCCCCTAAGTATGTTGAGCTCACTTAGACTTGGACTGATCCATGGGGGTAGGGGTGAGGAGAAACTGACTTCTTTCTTCTTAATTAGAGGTATAGCTAGTGTCTATATTTCCCCAAATGTAAGTAACAAGTAATTCAAAATCCTTCTTAAGCTTATCTATGGCTTGTAACCAATCTACATTTTTCTTGGAAGTTTTTGGTGCGGGCGTTCTGACTGTGTTGTCTAACTCCCATTCCATGCTTTGATCCTTTTTGTTGCCCTGAAAAAGAATCTAAAGTTGAATTGGTGCTCTTACTTTGCTTCCTTTGCCTGCTCATGTTGCCAGTCAGTAACTTGACTTTTTAGCCCTGTGGAACTCTGCTTCCAGAGGGGAAAGCTCTGCCCCAAATCGCTGGGGTTTTTGCAGCTGCAGGAGCTATTAGCAGGCTGCTACAGCCCCCACCAGCTTTGACTCACTGAAAACTCACCCCAGGACTGCCACCCAAGATCACAATCTCGATCCAGGCAGCTTATGGAAAGAGCACTTAGCCTCTGAATGATCACTTGGCCCGCCTGCAATCTGCAGGCTGGGAGCTTCTGAAGTGGCCACGTGGAGGCAGCTGCAGGGCTGCTGCTTCTGCTGCTTCCTTGCCATGGAGGCAGTTTTGGCCTGACTCTCTCCCCCAAATTTAGCCGAGTTCCACTAACCTTTCACTTAGTCTTTATTTCTTATGGCTTGATAAGTCTGGAAATCGTCACAGCTGCCACTGATCCACTCTCCTGAAGGTTCCAGCTGCAGCTTGTCCTGGCTGCCCCCTGGGCCAAGCTGTGGTTTCAGGCTTGGCTGGTTTTGGCTCCTAGCATGCTGTGATGAGCCCTTCCTGTCCCGCTTGCTGAGCTGCCTTCAGCAGGAGATGTTTTTCTGTAATTTTGTGAGTTCTGAAGCCCTAAAATTTGTTTAGAGTCATATCTTATGGATATTTGAGGTGGTTATGTGGGAGCTGCGGAGTTTTCCTGCTTCTACGCCACCATCTTGACTCCGCCCTCCAGGGGTTTTCTCTTAATGATTTTTGTGTTTCCCTATAGTGCTTAAGACAGTTTATTGTACATATGAGGTTCTGCATTACTGTTGTCTGAATGGATTATTTCATTTTTAATTTATCCGTCTTCTCTCCAGCCTTTATAAATCACTTTTCTAATAATATGGTGCTCTGGAATAAGGATGGAGAATGAGGATTAGAGTAAAACATTTATGAAAATTAAGATAAAATTTGTGAAATTACTGAGTTGCTTAAAATGTAATGATATTACTTGATTGGGTTTATAAAGCTTTCATCAATCTTTTTTCTACTCTCAGATCTGACCTCATTATGCTGGATTTCAAGATTTTCTTTTGCATTTTCTTGTACTCTGAAAAGAGGACAGTTGTGTTGAGGCACCAGATTGGATCAAATACTACATATATTTCTCTCCATGATATTTGAAGATGACCTGATAAAAATAGTCCTTTACAATCTGGCTTAAATCCTTACCATATGACTAGTGATTTCATTATAGTGAATCCTTTTTTTTATGCTCTTATCCTTCTTTTCTCTTGATATAGTACCAGGAGTAGGGAACCTGTTGCATGGAGGCCACATGTGGTGTTCTAGGTCCTTGTTTGTGGACTTTTGACTGAGCCCAAATTTTACTAAACAAATCCTTCTATTAAGGGTATTTGTTTTGTGAAATTTGAATTAAGTCAAAGGGCTGGACTTGAGGACTGAGCCACATGGGGCCTTGAGACCAAAGGTTCTCCACCCCTGCTAGACTGTCACTTCCTTTTTGATGCCTTTTTACCTTGGGTTCCATGACACTGAACACTGATTTCCTTCCTATCTCTCTTAATGTCTTTTTTTTTTCATCTTCCTTGCTGGATTTCCATTCATCTTTTTCCTCTTAAACATGAATATCCTTCAACCTTCTATTCTTAGCCACACCTTCTATTCTTAGCCACTTCCTCCTCAGTCCCTCTTTCTCCCTCTTTTGTAGTCTTTCTCCTGGTGATCTTTTTTATTCTCATGACTTTAGTATAGTCAATTACAATATCTTTATCTCTACTCCCATCATTTCCCTAGAGATCCAATCCCATAATTCTAAATACCTTCATTTTGATACTTTCTGTACCTCAGTTTGAACTTATTTAAATCAAATCAACAAACATTTATTAATCTCTTACTCTGTTCAGGGAATTAGATGCTAAGGCATGGGGGCTAGGAGACAAATGAATCCCTCGTTGCATTTTATTTGGGTGATAGAACATAGTTTCCTCCCCCCACCCCACTTTGAAAATATTGATTATACATGTGAAGTCATATAAAACACATTTCAAATATGGAGATTATTTGAAAGAACTCAGGATGTTTACACCTGAGAAAAGAAGACTCAGTGGAGACATAGCTATTCTCCTGACTATAAGGGACTGGTGTTTGAAAGAGGAATTAAAATTATTTTGTTTGGCTAGAGCTAGAGCTGGGAACAATGGATAGTATTTTCAAAGAGGCAAACTTAAGCTTTTGTGTGATTAAAAAAAATTCCTAAAATTTAGAGCTATCCAAAAGTGCAATGGCTGTTTCCCCCCTCAGTGAAGATCTTAATTCCCCGTTTTGGGGTTTGTAATAGTAGGACTTTGTTTTCTTTTATGAGTTGAATTAGATGGCTACTGATGTCCCTCACAGCTCTAAAAATCTGTGATTCTATGAGTATTGTTTTGGGAAAACAATAGGGTTGCATTAGCTTCAACTTTATGTGATTCCTTATAGACAAGGCAGAAATGTTTAGAATCCTGATTCTGCCATTGCTAATATTAGATATCCCGATATTAGCTACTGTATATAGTAGTAGCTTTGAGTCATCTAAAAATTTGATAATCATATCTTTTTATTAGCCAATTCATATATTCAAATTCTATATATGTTTTTACATATAAATATTATAAAGGAAGGAGTGATGTATTTATTTTGCTTTTATTCGTACCAACAAAATTCATTAATTCATTTTTTCATGCTAACAATCCAACTGATTTGTTACTTCTAACACCCGAGAAGTATATTTGTAAATAGAATTGTTTTATAACTAACCAGTCTATTTTTTCTGTGAGTGTACTGAATAAGTTACATACATTTCCAATTTTATTTTGTGTATATTTAATGAATTCTTTGAAGAATCTGCAACAAATACCACAAATCAGAATGTCAAACTTTAAAATAATAATCAAGAAATTTAGGAGGCCAATGAATATTTTTCTCATAACCGTGTAAAAGGGAAATATCATTTATCATAAAAAGTAATTCACATTTTAAGGTGGAAAATGTATTTAAATAAATTTTATACATTGCTTGACTATACATAATTCTTTTTGTAAGTAGGAAAATAGTTTGAGTTAATTACCACATAGTAACAAAAATATGTATTCATTTAATATTTTTTTTCTTTTAACTATATATTCAAATCTATTATCTCTTGATCACATAGAGGTAACTGATGGATAACCCATTGTTCCATTGATACCCTTATGGGATATCAGGAAAAATCAAGAAAGCTTCCCCAAAATTTAGTTTGCTACCTGTCATGACCTTATTGGATATCATGAATAAGATGTACAGGATGTGTCAGGGATGGATGAGTTGTTATCTGCCCTGCTAAAAAGATATAATCACATTGATGATATCACAGCTTCATTGGAGAAATCTAATCAGTTATAAAAAGATTGAATTTAGAATCTTCTTTGAAGATATAAAATATGCTGCAGAATTTGTGGCACATTCATATCTGGTATGAAACATTTTTCTATATGCTAAAAAGATTATCAGTTGGAGAATCAGGAATGCTTTAGCTGAAAATAGATGCTTATGTGTTAGTGACCCCAACCCAACTCTGAATTTTTAGGTGATGTTGCCCCAATCATGGGTGAATATATGCATATGTATGTGTATGCGTAAGAAATGATAGAAGAGAACACATCTTTTCCAGGCCTCACGTAGTCCAGGTTGAGATATGGAACCTTACTTGAGTCCACGTTCCCCTGAGATATGACCCTGGTAGTGGTCTCATCTTTTTATTTTACTCACTGGGACAATTTCTAAGAATAGAGGCCATATCCTAGATGGCATGACCGTTTCAGCCCCAGAATCCCTACCCAGGGACCTTGAGGTCCTCATTAGTAAATGCCTCCTGTAATCCACCTGTATCAGGAATGCTTTTGTAATATTTCAGTTTACTTTCCTTCTTTGCTTTGTGTCTGTACTTCCCCTCTCTGCTTCATGTCTCCAATCTCCTTGCCAGCTACATTGCTGCCCATTCTGAAAACCTTAGAATAAAATTCTTTCAACTCTAGAACTTCTACTCTGCATTCCCTCTAGCAATTCTTTTCCTGCCTACTAACTCTGTGGCTGCAACAACACCAAAAAAAAAAAGCAAATATATATATCTATAAAGGATTATGTGAAATAATAAAGCAATATGAAAGAAAACAGTTGTCATGAGGACAACATTGTGGAATACAGCTAACACATTTTGTGGGGAGAAATTATCTGAAAACACCTAAATGAATAATTTAGATAAAGGTAATACCAATGAATTCAATGTGCAACTAAAATAAACTAAAACAAATATCTGTGTGTAAAGACAAGCATGAGCAGCTTTCCAGAGGACGCTGCTGTGAGTAGCTTCAAGGTTGTGATTACACAGTATAGTTAACTCTCTATTTATTCAAATAATAAACTAAGAACATTGACAGAAACCAAAGTACAGCATTCGCAATGTTATAACATAACAAGTTATCATTAAAGTGGCCACATAGTTTTCACCAAAGTGGCAACATAGTTTTAAGCAAAAGATATCATTCAGTAAGTCCCTAACTTAATCATTCTTAAGGAGCAAGCCTCTTTAAGGGGCACAAAGTACGATCATTCAGGAAGTCCTTAACTCAGTTGTTCTTAAGTAGCAGGCCTCCTTAAGGGATGCAAAGTAAAAAGATCAAAGTTCTCCACCCCTAGGTCACAGTAAATCATAATCTTCTCAAACAGCATTAAGTATCCCAAAAGAGGTTTTTTTGTCTTGACTCAAGGCTGGCTCTCAGCTTCCATGGTTCCTCTTCCATGGTCCCAGCTCCTGCCCGAATCTACACAACTTTCACCTGGATTCAGAGGCAGGCAGCTCTCAGCTCCTTGTCTAGTTCCCATTCCATATTGAAGCTCACAGTGTTCAGTCTATCTGAAGTCCTTCACAGTTTCTGTTCTGGGAAGACAGAGCTTAAGAGAGCCACAATAACATTCATGTACATTGCTGCTGTCATCATCAATTCACTATCTGCATGCGAAATCAACAGAGACCCACAAACAAGGTCCAAGAGGTCAACACAAATCATCAGTAAAGTCTCAGGACCTCTGAAAACCATCCTCCAGGACTTCTGTAAACAGATAACCAGAAAGTCCTCTTTCAGGGTTTCCAGTAAGGACCCAGGGCTTCTATACAAAGTATTGCAAACAAAAATCAACACCGACAGAACAGACAGAGTGCTGGAATACCACAAGTTTTCTCCTTCTCTACTCTGCCACCATAAGAGTTCTCTCTTGCTCTCTCCCAGCTTGGGCTTCCCCTCACATATGGTTATTAGTTCCTCCCTTTCTTATTCCATCAGCAACATAGGTTCACAAGTTCTAGGCTTCATAAATTGTGAGTTCCACAAGTTCTGCTTCTTAACAAAGACTATATAATCATGGGCAAGGTTTAAAAGAAACTTGAACTGTAATAAGGTGTTAATTAAATAGCTAAAACAAGGTGTTAACTACTTCATCACTTGCCATTACACTGTGTAATTCCCAAACAAGTAAAAAATAGAAATCCTGAAAAGAAAAGTAAACTTTTCTTGAAATTAAAAAGAAAATGGCTACTAAATGGATAAAATTATGAACTGATTTTTTTGAAGGAAAAAATACAATAGTAAAATGGATAACCCATTGGCCAGTTTTACTAAAAAAGAAAAAGGAAAACTAAGTTACCAACAACTCCCCCCAAACAAACAAACAAACAAACAAAAAACCAAGAGGAAAAATCACAGCAAATGAAAATAAAAGTGATAAAGTGATTAAAGTTTTTAGAACTAGTTATGTTCAATTATATTTTATATGCAAACAATACTAAATTTGCAAACATAATGCATTAATGTTAGCAAAGATTAAAATAGCCCAATTTGCCTAACGTTAAAATCAGAAATCTGTACAACTCAGTCCCAGGAAATAAAAGTAAACATGGTGCAAATGAGCTTGGGCAGGGAAAGGGGGGAACCAGATCCATATGGGGTTTCAAGTGAATTTTAATACACATTTAAAGAACATTAATCTCTCTACTACACAATCCGTTTACAAAATAGAGGAAGAAGAAACATTTCTAAATTCCTTAAATTATATAAATATAGCCTTGATACCCAAAACAGAAAACAATAAAGTAGGAAACTGGTAGACCAATTTAAATATAAAATTATATGAAAAAAAATTAGCCAAGAGGCTAATTGCTTTTGCTACTATTTTGTTACAATTTCAAAAATTCTGCCTATTAAACAATAAGCAGAAAATAGCACAAAGAGGATGTCCCTATCCCTATATATCAATAGTACTGCAGAGATTCAGCAACAAAAAAAGGAACAACAGCTTCAGTGAGGTAGCAGGATATGAAATAAACTCACAAAATCATTAGCCTTTCTGTATATATACATATATATAGATAGATAGATAGATAGATAGATAGATAGATATATTGCTTACAAAACCCAAGAGAAACATGAGAAATACCATTCAAAATAATTTTAAAATACCTGGGATTTAAATTAACAATATGCATTCAAGAACATACACACATATTTATAAACACACAGCTATAGGAAAATAATGCAAAAAGTAGACATTTGGCATTATCTGATTTCATTATTCTATGAAATCATTATCAAAATTATCTTGTACTGGTTTCAAAATTGCAACATGTGTCAGTGGAACAGTCTAGATGAGCAAAACATAGAAGTAAACAAGTAATACTCAGATGTTTCATGGACTTTAAAATACTGGGATAAGAGATATCATTTATTCAATAAGAACTGCTTAAAGAACCAGAAAGCATTTTGGCACAAGGGAGCATCTTATATCATGTATCAAATAAGAAGTACAACTATGAGCATCTACAAGAAAACATGTTCCAAAAGAAATGCATGCAAAACCATACAAAATAAAAGAACGCTAAGGTCTTACTTTATACCCACTGAATTGACTCAGAAGATGAAAACCAGAAATAGTTTTGGAAAATCTTGGGAAATGATACCAAAATTAACTAAGTAAATAATAAATAAATTTGAAACAAAAAAGTTGAATGATGTTTGGATAAACTGTGGTATATGAGTATAAAGAAATATCATGGTACCATAATAGACAAATGTAAGGAATTTGATTAAACATGGGTAAAGCATATGACTCGATGAAAAATGAAGAACCACAAGAACAGTATCCAGAAATGAAAACAGAACAGCTGAACCCAGATTAAGTAATGTTGAAACACTCATTGATCCTCTTAGGGAATAGGCAGTGGGGATAGAACCAAGAACATCAAAGTGGCAGACACATTGTCCTGCTTTTCCTGACTTTTTTATTTTTAATAAGGGAGAAAGTTTTTGGGTAGAGATAGCATTCCAAAATGTAATTGTGTTGTTAAAAATATATATATACAGCTACTTTTTTTTAAAGAAGAAGGCCAACTTATCTTTGAGAAGAGAAAATTGGGGTTACATAGTAGCTGTCTTTAAACTATTTGAATGATTGTCATGTGAAGGTAAGATTAGATTTTTTTTTTACTAGGCCTTAGAAATCATAATTGGGATAAAAAGGTGGGAGTTGTAGAGAGGCAAATTGTAGCTTGATATAAAGAAAAACTTTTAATTAGAATTGCCCAAAATTTAAAAATAATTGCCTAAGGAGTTAATGGACCTGTGCAAGTGGCTGCTGTTACATTTGTTAGGAATATTGTAAAATGTTTGGTGATGTTATTATTGTTCAAATAGAGGTTAGACTAAATGACCATTAAGATACCTTAGAATTGTTAGATTCTTCTTGGACACATTAAATACTTTTTAATGTATTTAATGTATTTTAATGTATTTAATGGTTTTAAATACTTATTGAAATAAATTACTTAATTATCTTTGTTTTAACTTTTCCACTTAAATTATAATTTTTTGTAATAAGATAATTATTGGGAATATTGTGAAGCACAAATTAATTGAAAAGGTTAGTTTTGACAGTCAAACAGTACATTGACCATGATAACATTAATACTTGCAAAAAACAGTTGAACACTGACAGAATAATGTTTTCTATGAAATAGAATTCAAAATTAAAATGGTTAGTCTTGGCCCCAGTCCAAGGAGGCTTGAGTAAATGAAGTACCAAAAAGACCTTGTTGTAAGTAGTGTTTTCATATTTAAGGGGGTTCCATGACACGGACTCTGAGGACAACATTATTACCAAGCTCCAGTGTACTAAATTGTTGTTAATGAATAATTAAGCATCAGTTTACATTTCGCTCACTGTAGTTAGCTCACCATTTTTTGTATTGGTTTACAGCTCGTATTTTGTCTAGATGAATAATAGCAGAAGCCAAGGGGAGAAGTGCCATTTGGGATTACAGCTAACGATGACCCCCAAGTCTGCTTCTCATTTTCTTTACATCTATTTTGTGTATTCAAAGACCTTTTCAAAGTAATTGAATCTTTCCTTTCAGTGATTGAACTCCAAAGAAGCTTTTGAAATTCCCTTGTTTTCTACTATAACCATAAAATTAAAATTGTTGTCCCAGGGCTTGTAACTTAGGGAAATTTCTTTGGGAGCAGATTAAATATGAAAGCTCACTAATTGTGTAGAAAATAGACTTCATTTTACTTGCCAATAAATACAAATTAATATCTACCATCCTAAAAATTAAAGGGAAGGCTACTGTTTTCATCAGGGTCACAGAGCTACAAAGTATGTGTGGAACCTTCAAATATTCCCAGCCACTAGGCATTATTTCTGGGTGGTGTTTGGTTTGTTCTTCCAAGAGGTAAAATGAGAATAATAATGTATACAGAGAGATATGTAGTAGAATGGATAAAGAGGGGACCTTGAAGCCAGGCTAGCTTTTTTTTTTTATTAAATTTTTTTTGAGTTACATATTTTCTCCCCGTCTTTCCCCCGCCCACCACCCCAAAACAGCCATCCCAGTATTTCCCTCCTCCCCCAGTCTATTCTCTCCTATGTCACTTT
>CM053584.1:320724405-320749543 GCA_028627135.1 Pseudochirops cupreus | reverse complement strand
GAAAATAATTTTATGGTTGAGGGTCACCACAACATGAGGAACTGTATTAAAGGGTCGCAGCATTAGGAAGGCTGAGAACCACTGATCTAGAGGTAAAAAATGGAACGTGCCTTCTCAGACATGGTCATTTTGTTAATTTGTTTTGCTTGTATATATGTTATAAGAAAAGGCTTCTTTTTGGTGGGAGGTTAGGAAAAGGTAGGTTAGTGGACAGTGGAAGAAAAATTCATTAAAAAATCACTAAGGTGGTATGTAGAGGAAAACAAAAAGTCAAGCACAAGGGGACAAAAATAGAGTATCATTTTACCTTGTTAAGAGTAAAATATATTTCTTTTAAAAAGTATATATATACGTGTATATATATATATATATATATATATATATATATGTATAAACAGAAGTTCACATTTTCTCATATGGTCATCTTTCTTGTTCGTTATTTCTTGAAATGCCTGCAGTGATTTTTTTTTGAAAGAATACTTTTAAAAATATTAATTGTTGCAATTGCATTTTATTTACTTGTCCTGCAAAGTTGTTATAAAAAAAAGAACTTTCACCTGTAAAACATGATATAAATGTGACCTGTATTCCATGCTAATGTCCATCAGTATTATGACATTGATACTATATACACACATATATTTATGTATACATATTTTTAGTAGTGCCTATGAATTTGTCAGTGTAGAGAGCTCCACATAAGAAACTCTATCGACCAAGCAAACGAGCACTTCCTCTTTAAGCAATAGCCTTAGAGAGTTACTTCAGACATTGAGAGCATAAGGGACTTAACCAGGATCACATAGCTGGTATGTGTTAGATGGAGAACGTGATCCAGACTTATTGATTCCAAGCTCAGTTCTCTCTCCATTATGCCACACTCTCTCTGTCAATATTAAAACATGCTGGCAATAATTTGTGGCTTGATTAATAATTGAAGGAAGGGACAATAATATAATACTTTCCCTTAGTAGGTATGAATCTGTGGCAATCTTAGGTAAGTCACTTCATCAAGCCTCAGATTTCTCAGCTGTAAAGTGAGTTTAATGACGCTTATAAAACCTAACTCCAAAAAAACGTTGTGAGGAAAGCTCTTTGTAAATCTGAAGTTACTATAAACTTAAAAATTGTTACTATATCATTGTTTCTATTTTTGTTGTTATCATCGTTTAGCCTGTTTTCTCCATATGAACTCTTATGGGGGCTATAAAAAGATTGTCAAGAAAAAGATACTCAAAGTGCTATCTGAAATATCATCTAACATTCTTCATCTTTCCATTCTTAAGAATGGTAGTTGGTCTAGTTTGTGTGCAAAGTATTCCCCACCCCCCTTCCCGTGCTATTTCGGTGTCACTTGTTATATCTTATATGAGAACGAGTTGATTAAACTAGAGATCATATTTCTGATGCAGATTATGTTATTACATATTCTCTATCACCTTCAGAAGACCTTTTTCTTTCTCTTCTGTAACATGTTCAGCACATTTATATTTTGTACTGTATATCTCAACTATTACATAGGTGAAATGGTATAGCCCAGAATATCTCAGGGAAAATGTGGCTTTTGCTAGATATGTTCTATCAATCAATTTATTTGTATAACATAAAATTGCCATTTTTCTGAACTGAAGGAAGAGACAGCCTTACATAATATAATGCTCTTTTGATATACTCTGACATATACATTATGTAACAGTATTTCCTTTTGCTGTACTTCACAATATAATAGAGGTGAACTTTTTAAAGTCAGCAACATCAGCAGAAATAAGATTTTAAAATGAAACTATTAGGAGGGCAGAATTCTAACCCTTACAACTATGAGGTTTGTTTATTCTACATGAGCTAGAAGCATTATAAACTAAATGAATAAGTTTCAGTGATCATGTAAAAAGAATATGATCAGGTAATATAGAAAAGAAAATTTTGCAGGATGTTTTGAACAGCTTTTAAAATAGAAGCTTTACAAACATTTAGACAAAAAGGTTAACGTTTTAACAAAGAGATCCGAGTTCACTCTTCAGATCCTGGGGTGGTAGATAAAGAGTCACACAAGTATCTACATTTGTTGAACTACCACCTAAAAATATATCCTGGTATAAAAGCTGCACTTACAAGCCAACAGTGTATATGTACATTCAAAGTGCATGGCAGCAGCATGCCTAGAACTGGTGGACTGAATATGTCCAGTCTAGAGCCCACTGTCTTTCTTTTTCAATTGATCCTTTTTTGGAAGCCTCAAATTTCAATTTTTATGTCACAGGTATCATGTTAACCCATCACCTGAGGAAGGAGTGCTATCACTCCTCTGCCCACTCTGTTGCTTCTCACAGGATCATAGGATCATTTATTATGAGCAAGAAGGGACACTGGAAGATACACAGTCTGCCCTCCCTGCATTTTACAGATGAGGACCTGAAGCCTAACATTGTGACTCTGGCCAGGGTCTCTCAGGTAGCAACACTTAGATCCAAACTCAGGTTCTTTCACTCTGAATCCAGTCTGTACCAAGAAATACTTCTCACTTGTCACCATTGCCATGAGATACCTACTATCTATTCCCAGTGTTAATTCCCCTTCTTTTTTTTAAGATTGCAAGCAATATTCTAAATCTGTAGATACTACTTTAGTTTCAACTCCTAGTACTAGACTACCTGTGAGGAATATCATTATTAGGCCCTCTGTCTCCTAAAGTATAGTAGAAGGATTGTTTGCCATACAGAGATTCAGAGGACTTGAATTCTGATTTGGGGCCTGTTATTTACTGGCTGTGTGACCTTGGGCAAGTCATTTGCTCTCATTGATGGTTTCCTCAGTTTTAAAATTAAATGTTTGGAGTGCATTACCCCCAAAGATTCTTCCAGTTCTAAATTTGTGATCCAAACTTGTTAAATCAGACATAAAATTTCTAATTTCCATTGAGTTAATAATATTAAAATGAAACAAAATATTTAAAGCACTTTTAAGAACCTTATGGTACCATATTAAAAAAAATGTTATCACCCGTATATTGATTAATAATTATTAATTATTACCTAATACTTATATGATACCCATTGCCAACTATGGACTTTGTAGTCTTTAAGATTTTTTAATAATCTCAAAATACTTCTTTGGTAAGTACATATATAGACATATACACAACCTCCTCTTGAGCACAAGGTCATGATAAGAAGAGTAGAGCATGACATGTTGACCATAGTATGTCATCATGAACTCTTGAGTCACAAACTGTGTTCTCCAAGGGATACAATGGATTACCCAGAAACAGATATGAAAGATGAAAGAACCAGGACCCCAAATAATAACTCTTCTTTACATATTTCAGAAACAGGTCAAAAGATATACCATATATGAAATGTTCTAAGTTACTTCTATATAAAATAAAGAAGATAATTTGCATTATAATTTGCCATTTTGTTAGGTCTTCTAACAATAAACTGCCCAAATATGATTTAGAATGAAATGGACTGCCCTCTAAAGCACTCTTCAGGAACCAAGCTATCGTGTTGGTTTCTTTTTCGGCTTTGCATGGAAAAACACACCTTAATGAATCAATATGACTTATAACGTAGTAAATCACATATTTCTGTAATTATGTATGAAGAAGCCCTGATATGTTTTTCCCATAGAGAAACTTGTGGAAGCAAATCCACTATCTTACATTTAGAGAAGCAAAGATTCTTTGGGAGCTATGAATCTAAATAAGTTTCAGTCTAAAAGAGAGTTTTATTGCAGATTGATAATCCCCTTGGTTTATAATAAAAGTGCTGACACAGCCTTAGCTAGGGCATAACAAATGCAAGGCTATAATGTTTGCCTGTCAAAAATTCCTATATATTACCAACGCCCTAACAGATGTGCTTTACTGCCTTTAGATTTCCCCCCCGAAAGTTAATTGCTTGTCTATCAAAAAGATAAACATCTTGTTTTTAGGCTTTGGGATATTACATGTGAGGAAGAAAACACCCTAGAAATATGTAGTGTCCAAAATTCATTTGAAGTAAGCAGCAGCATACTTTTTCTCAAGACCATCAGGCAGCCTAATGGAAAGAAACAGCCACATCTCTCCAAGTGTTGGCAGCATGTTCATATGGGAGAAGTGATGGTTTGGTAAAGTCAAATAGGTTTACTTGAATATGATTTTAATTATTAGTCAATCAAAACCCCAATTTAAAAAATTTATATATTTTAATTTTTGTATGTTATTTTCCCCCAGTTACATGTAAAAACAGTTCTTTACATTCACTTTTAAAATTTCGAGCTCCCAATTCTCTCCCTTCTTTCCTCTGCATCCCCCCTCATTGAGAAGGCAAGTGATTAAATACAGGTTATTCATGTGTAGTCACACACATTTCCATAATAGTCATGTTGTGAAAGAAAACACAGACAAAAACCTCAAGAAAAATAAAATTTAAAAAGTATTCTTCAATCTGTATTCAGAAACCATCTGTTCTTTCTCTGGGGATGGATAATATTTTTCATCGTTAAGTCCTTCAGTTGTCTTAGATCTTGTATTGCTGAGAATAGCTAAGTCATTCACAGCTGATCATTTTTCAACATTGCTGTTACTTTGTATACAGTAAATTTCACTTTGCATCTGCTTTTGCAAGTCTTTCCAGGTTTTTCTGAGGGCATCCAGCTCATCATTTCTTATAGTACAAGTAGTATTCCATCATTATCACATACCACCATTTGTTCAGCAATTCCCAAATTGATGGGTATCACCTCAGTTTCTAATTCTTAGCCTCTAGAAAAGAGCTGCTAAAATTATTTTTGTACATATATCTTTGTGTATGTATCTTTTTTAAAAAAATCTTTTTTGTGATACAGACCTGGTAGTGGTTTTACTTGGTCAAAGGATATATATAGATTTATAGGCCTTTGGGGGTTTTGGATGTTGCTGTTGTGGTGTTTTTTTTTTGTTTGTTTTTTTTGTTTTTGCTTTTTGTTTTGTTTTGTTTTTTGTGGGGCAATAGGATGACTTGTCCAGGGTCAAAGAGCTAGTAAGTGTCAAGTGTCTGAGACCAAATTTGAACTCAGTTCCTTCTCACTTACAGGGCTGGTATCACCTAGTTGCCCCAAATAAGAAAGAGCATAGATTCTTAAATTCATAGAATTTTCAACCTGGAAGAGATCTTTGAGATCCCCCTTCCCAATTTTGCCCTGAGGAAACTGAGGCATATTCTAGAGAGTTTAAAATGTTGGACTGTTAGTATTTTATTGTAGAATGGATAGGCTCCTAAGAGTGTCATTATTATATCAAGCTACTTTCATCCTATATCTAGTAGACTTTTGGGTTGTCTTTGCTTCCTGTCAGTTGTAATATGATCAGGGAATATAAATTGATTTCAATATTAATTTGAGTACAGTATAATTAGGAAATTAACTTTGCTGTCAAAAGTATCAGGTAATCTGTTCCAAAATCAAATGTGATTTGACTTGGAAATTTTATAACAACCAGAATTTGTATCACAATATAAACAAAACTGTAGGCTGTTTCCAAGTTAGTATCTTATTTTGTTCTTTGTATGAGTTTGTTAGTGAAGGAATTACCATCTTTGTAGAAATTAGGTAAGTTAATTGATAGAAAACCCTAGAATTTTAATTAGGATTGACCTAGATTTGAATCCTACCTCTGACTTTTGCTAGCTGTGTGACCATGGACAAGTCACTTAACCTCTTGGAGACTCATTTATAAGTTGGTGATAGCAATGCCTGTAGCACTTCTTTCATTAGAGTTGTAAGCATCAAAAAAGATCGTACCTACAAGGCACTTAGCAAGACTTAGTGCTATATAAATGCCAACTTTTATTATTATTATCATCATAGCTGATATCTTTTTCTCATTGTTTTTGATGGGGTTTAGGTAGAAGTGGTTAAAGAAAAAGTAACTTTTCTGCCTTTATTTTTTTGTGTTTAATGTTCTATAAACAATTGCATAGGTAGGTAAATTGACTACTTCCTTTAACTGAATAAGATCATCAAGATATAAACTTATCTTTTGCAGAATCACTTAAAGCATCATCAGGTTAAACATAATTAGAGATTGATTTAATGGGATGGCATCTGCTTTCTTCTGTTTCCAGGTGATTTCATCTTAGGTCACTATATTTTGAAAACTTTTCATTCCATACAGTTTGGAAATTATGAGTATTTGGCATTGCAGCCTCTATTAAAAACATTGCTAAATTCTTATGAATGTTTAATAGTCAGATTGTGGAAATAATTCTATCTTCAGTGAAGTTATAGTTCCAATATAATTTATTTTTTTAATTACTGAGAATATTTATAGATTTTTATTTGTGGTGTGGAGAATTGTCATCTGTTAGTTTAAAAAGGGTTATAAGCTTCTGGTGTAAAATATTAGCCACTTGATCATGTCTTAGTGTTTTGGTATATCTGCTAAATATTAGCAACCTGCAGTGATTTGATGTAGTTTCCATCATTTCACTGAATAGTCTCCAGTGAATCCAGACTCCTAAAGGATACCTTCCTATAATTTTTTTGTAGCAATGACCTGATTCTCAGTCACTATCATATACCTTTGCAATTCTAAAATCAGATTTCAGTGACTCAGTAATTTGTTTCGTGCTTACTTGTTGAGATTTTATTATGTTCATATGAATGTTATCTATGGTGCATCATTATTGGATTACACAGTTGGGTCTTAACCATTTCATAGGCTACATGGAAGGGGAAACAACTTTCACTAATGGCATGTACTTTCTGTCAAGAAGAACAGTCTTTTTGGTCCAAAAGATTATGTATTAATTTTAACCTTTTTATTATGTGCTCTGGAAACATCTATCAAATCTCTTCTTTCTCTTTCAAAGAAATGTGATTTTTTTCCACAGCTAACTCATCTCATCTCTGGTGTTTCCTGAATACTGTACCATCTTCTCTTTGTACACCTTCTGTAGCTTTTGTCATCCATTTTATCATGCCAAAAATAAGTGTTAGGACTGGTATTGGGTTTTATTTTTGTGTGTGTACCTTTGCTTTTTGTTGTATTCCTTAAATTCAGTTGATTGTGGACTTTTAAAATTCAGTTTTGTTAATGTCTTTCATGTTATTGGATATAGTCCATTCATAATTAAAGTTGAGAGTTTGTAATGTTTTTCCCCTTTTTTAAAATACTGATTTGTTTCAGATTTATATTTTATAATTTTCCTATTTGTTCTTACAATTAGTTTTGTTTGCTACAGGTTCTCTTACCTTCCCATGCACTGTTTTTCTTACCCTTCTACCAGATGTGGAGTTTTACTTTGATTTTTTTTTCTTTTATTTATTAAAATATCTGTTTCTTTCTCTTTTTTCTTCCTTTTTCCTTCTTTGTTAAATAGTTCAGGATTTTCCTTCTTTCCTCCCGTTCAAATTATGGTCATTAGTTTTATTTTTTGCTCCATTTTCTAAGAAATTTTTCTTTGTTATATTCCCTTTTTATTAAATATAGATTTTTCCAGTCTATTCTGAAATTTTGTTACCTGCTTAGGTAACTTAATTTATTCTTTCTTCAGTCTCTCTGTTCTTTATGGGGTTTGAAATCCTGAAGTACTTGGTTCGAGCTCCTTTTTCTAACAAGTTTTTATATTACTACATTTTGGTTCTTGGTTCATCACCTTTTTTTTCCTTCTGCTGTGCTACTCATTTGTCAAAATATTGATTCTTAAATAAAGCAGTGTTGGACAGAAGCCACGCCATGTGAGAGATACTATACTGCATTCCAAATGGTGTGGTTTAGGCCTACCCACTAATCTCCCAATGATCATTTTCTTTCCAAAGACCATACCATACCATCTTTGGGTTCATTTCTCTCCAACCATTATGGAAGCTTGCTGCTCCCAGAAGTTCACACATTCCTTTTCTTGGGCCAGGATACATTTCTCCTGAGCCCTAGAACTATTATATTCAGAGAAACTCACCTGCTACCCCCAGATTAAACTCATCCCAAGGTTCCCATTTACTATTGGAGCTGTATACCTCTATGGGAGTATTCTTAAGCACCCTACCCCCAGTGCAGTGATTCCCCCGCCCCTCCCCACACATTGTTTCAGTCTCACAGATTCAATCCTTCTATTCTGTTATTTCTGCTGCTGTACTATTGCTCCTCCCTTCCATAAACACCTTATGTAGAGAGACTTTAAGAATAATATTCCATTTACTTTTTACCCATAGTTTGGGTAGGGATGAATCTATTCTACTTCTCATATTTTATGCCATCCTGTTCTAATATTCTGACTCACACAATACTTTGATTTACCTATAGATGAGGTGGGGGAGTATATCTATTTATTTGTTTATGGTGCTTCAGTTCTGTTCCTTTGTATCCATTTATCCTGTTTGTTTAAATTTTCTTTATATCTGTATTGACTTGTGTCCTCCGTTATCTCTTAATGAGCCTTCTTCCCTTTTTCTTTCATCAGTCTTTCTCCTTTTCTCTTTTAAATAACTTCTTTACTTGTGGTAATTAATTTTATTACTTAATCTTTCATTGGTAGATATGTTTATTTTCTTTCCTTGAATTTTTCATTAGGAACGTTTTTAAGACAAATATTGTGCCCACATCTGTTATTGTTGCTTAACTTTTACTGATATGTTTTGTTTTTATATTACAAACATTTAGAAATTACTCCTATTTCATGAGAGGTTTCTTGTAACAAAGTAAAACAGTTAAATAAAACTAATAACACAATGACTTCATCTGAAAGTGAGCCCAACATTTCACATCTGTAGCAACCATCATATCTCTATGTATTTAAAAAAATTACAGAAATATATTTTCTCTCCTTTCTACCCTGAGAAAATATTTTTAAAAAAGATATTTCTGGCAATAAACATGCATAGTCAAGAAAAACAAATTCCTTCAGTGGTAAATACATATTATGTATGTGTGTTTGTCTCATTCTGCACCCTCAATCTGTCATATTCTTCTCTTGGCACATAGCATGTCCTCTGGTTATCAGTCCTCTGGAACCATGATTGGTCATGGTATTGATCATAGTTCTTACAGCTTTCAAAGTTGTTTGTTTTTACAGTTTTATCGTTATTATATAAATTGTTACCCTGGTTCTGATAATTTTATTGTTCATTAGCTTATAAAAGTCCTAAAATTACCCATTTTATAACAATATTATAAATAGTATAACTTATTCTTTTAGTTCAGCCTACTAAAGTTTTACATCAGTTCTTATGTCTTTCAGTGTCTTTTTGAAAGCATCTAATTCTGTATTTCTTAAAGTACAATAGTAATCTATCACAGTAATCTACCACATCTAATTTAGCCCTTTTTCAATTTATGGTCATACACTTAGTTTCCAAAGTTTTTTTGCCACTACAAAAAGAGCTTCTATAAATATTTTTGTACATACAGGGTCTTTTACTTTTTGTAAGATCTCATGACTTATTCAGACCCATACCAATCAAACTATTATGGAACTAGAAAAAAATAATAAAATTCTTAAGAGGAAGAAAAAGGTTAAGAATCTCAAGTCAAATAGTGAAAAGAAATGGAAATGAAGGGAATCTAACAGTGACAGATCTCTATACTACAAAGCAGTAATTATTAAAACAATTTGATACTGGTTAAAGAATTAAAGATCAATCAGTGGAACATCTTTGGTATACAACATAGAGAAGCAAATGAACCTACTTGCTTAGGGTTTGATAAATACAATGTCTCCAGCTACTAGAATATGAATTCACTGTGTGATTAAAAAAACTACTGGAAAAATTGTATAGAGCATGGGAGAAATTAGATCAACACCACATACCCCTTATAAGGATAAGTTCCAAATGGGCACATATTCTTAGAGACAAAAGGTCACGTCAGAAACAAATTGGAGAAATATTAAAAAAGCTACCTATCATATCTAGACCAGAGAAAAGTTCATGACCAAACGAGATAGAAATGATCACAAAAGATAAAGTGGATAAATTTGATTACATAAAATTAAAGAGTTTTTGCACAAACAAATCTAATAAAGCAAAAATTAAAAGGGAAACAATCGACTGGGGAAAGTTTTTGCAGCAAATTTCTCTAAAAAAGGTCTCATTTCCAAGATATGTAAGGAACTAATTCAGATTTGTAAGAATAAAAGCCATTCTGCAATTGATTAATGGTTTGAGAATATGAACAGTCAGATCTAAAGGGAAAGAGTTTAGTCTGTTTGTAGACATATTCAAAAATGCTCCAAATCACTAGTAATTAAAGAAATGCAAAGTAAAACAATTCTGATATTCCAATTCACACTCAGAAAATTTCAAAGATGACAAAAAAAGGCATATGATAAGTGTTAGAGGGGCTGTGGGGAAAATAAGTTTGTTGATGTACTATTGGCAGACCATGGGCATGGATGCAGTCAGTGTGGAAAACAGTTTGGAATTATACAGAAAAATTGCTAAGTGAGTGCCCTGTAAGCCAGCTATCCTACTGCTAGCCCCACAGCCAAAAGAGATCAAAGAAAGAGAGAAGAATTCTTTACTTTTCTTTTTTGCAGGATTACTTCAGATCCCTCTCTTTTGTTGAATTTGTATCCTTTGCATTGACAATCCGGCTTAGGTTTGCAGGATGTGGCCTTTGGGGCTGCAGCTTGAGCTCCTTTGCTTGTCGGAATACTCTGTTCTGTTACTTTCAATAATTTGACCTAGTTGTGGAATAACAGTGTCATTTTTTATTTCTTTCTCTATTTATTTGGAGGTCTTTCTACTCTTCTCTTTCAAAATTTGGTATTTGTCATTGAAAATGCTAAATGTATCTACTTTGTGATTTGGAGTTTCTGGATTTTTTGTTTGTTTTTCAGGGGGAAGGGAGGGTAATTGGGATTTTAAGTACTTGCCCAAGGTCACATGGCTAGTAAGCATTAAATGTCTGAGGTTGCCACCTTGCCGCCCTGATTTTTTTTTTTTTTGGAGAAAAGTCTTTAGACCTATATTTCTGCTTTGCTGTTTGTATTCGGGAGACATTTTCTTATATTTAGAAGGCAGTTTTCTGGTGTTATTTCCTGCATTACAGTGATTAAGGTTTCTTATTTTTCTCATTCTTCTAGGAGATTGGCAGTCCTTAATTTATCTGTTTCTCTCTTGGCATTCTAATCTTCACCCCTTTGTGTGTATATGTGGGGGTTTCTATTCTGTTACGTTATTGCCTTTTCATTCTCTTCTGTTATGTTTTCCTCCATTTTACTACTCTGTTATTCCAAGTCTTTTAATATCTCTTTCACTTTAGAGAGTGGATTCAACTTTCTCAAATTAGTTGTTTTTTAAATTCTGTATCAAAAGATCTAGGTTCTCACCTGAATCAAAAACCATAATGGGTAATTTCAGTTGTGTTGATTTGAAAACCTTTTGTAGGTATGCAGTGCAATCAGGATAAGAAGGAAAGTGGTCAGGTGGTGAAAGAAAACTTTGGTTAAGTGTTTGATATAAAAGAATTATTTTACAAATAATAATATATAAGACCAAAAACAATTTTCCCATCAGTGGCTAAAGGCCATAAATAAAAAGTTCTCAAAAGAATAACTGTGAACGGTTAACAAACCATGTGTAAGCGTATACCAGACAGCTAATCATAAAAGTAATCCTCATCAGAACATCTCAGAGTTTTCACCTCACACTCAGGAATTGGTACAGGTAACAAAAGATGAGAATGATCAATGCTGGAGTAGATTTAGGGGTCAGTAAAATCATAGGAGGCTTAAAAGTTTTTTCCCCTGTAAGATTCCACATTTTATATCAGTTACTCATAGTTTTGTATTGGTGACATAGCAGAAAATTCTTAGAGAATTCTTTTCGTTGCTCTCTTTTAGAGAACAATTCTCTGTGTAGACATCTAATACTCTGGCATTCTCCTTATCATTAGATAGATTTGGGGTTTATGATAATAATTAAAGGAAATATAAACATTACTGTTCTTTGGGGGAATGGCCCAAGGGTTAATTTGTTTTTTATATCCCATGGAACTTTCTATCACATTTTTTTTGCTCATCCACCAATATATACTTTTCTTATGGTTAGGAAATTTTTGAGTGACATATAGCATGCAAATGCTTTCCATGAAGTTCTAAATTGGGCTATATGTGTATATAGGTATTATTGACTTTCTCATATTTTATTTTAAAAATATCAGTTTTATTAATTTAAATATTCAACTTTTATTAATTAATTTAAATATTAATTTTAAATATATAACTTCCTTCTATTGCTATAGGTGAGGTCAGGGCTGCATCAGAGAGGAAGCTGCTGAAGTGCTTTGGTAATAGTTAGTGTGCTACAGTAAAATGTTTGAGCAAATAATATATTTTAGCCTTCTGCTTTTGAGTTTTGTGGAAAAGCTAGCATTAGTCATCTTCCTTGATCAAACTGTTCTGCCGTTCATTGTTAAAGGTATACAAGCTTTCTGCTTTGTGTTTTATTCAACTTGTGTTTTCTTTATAATAGACATTTTATGACCATTAAAATTTTCCATCCTCTTTCTTGGGAGATTCTCCTTCTCTCTTCTGGTCTTTCCTTCTGAAGCCTTTGTACTAAAGGTTTGCTTGATGTTGAATTGTTTATTTTGTGTTTTGTGTGTGTGTTTGTTACTTTGATTTCTTGTATGACCGTAACCTTTTAGTTTCTACTTTCAATTGTTGATTGAGTATCAAGACATTCTCATATATCTTACCTTCTGAATTCTATTCTACACTTTTCCTTTTTGTTGCCTTATCTCTGATGTACGGCATTGGTGTTTTCTGCCATGAGTACCAGGTAGATTTTTGTTTAAACTTCCAGGACTTTTCCAGGTATCTTCAATAATTCTCTCAAGACATGTTTGCTAGTTTGGTAATTTATGATTAGGAATATTCTGATATAGCTCCTGTGGTCCTGACTATTGCAAGAGCTATAGAAGATATTGTTGTGTATAGGTCCTGAAAAAGTTTTTACAGTATTTTTCAAATATTGTGGAAGAAAACATTCATTCATGACATTTACAGCAAATACCAGTGTTTTGTTTTGTTTTTTTAATTTAGCTTAATTGTGCTCTGAGGACATCTATCAGTCCTCTTCCTTTTTTTGAATGAGGATATCTGCCTGAGATAAAGAGTTCTATGTTTTGTTAATATTGTATAGGATTCTCTTAGGATACTTTATAAATTTGTTGTTGTTTATTATACAGTTCTATAGTATATATGATGTTAAAACTAGTGTTTCTTAGGTATTAATTGCTCTAAACATATCTTTCCCATTGAATTTTAACTTCAGAATGCCATTGAATTTTAACTTCACGATTAAAGCCATTGTGTCTCCTGACACAAAAAACCACAGCCTTCTTCTGGATAGCTTTATTTTCTATGTTTCTTGCCTGGAAGTATTATTATGATTTGTACTATTGCTACTTCTACCTTCGATTTCCCAAAGTCAACTGAATAAGTTAGCCCATCACTAAACATTTATTATGTGTCAGACCCTGTGCCAAGCACTGGAGGTACAAAAAAAGCTAAAAGTCAGTTCCTGCTCTCAAGAAGCTTACAGTGTAAGGAGGAAAACAACATGCAAACACTTATGTGAAAAAACTATATGTCGGATAAATTAGAAATAATCAACACAGTGAAAACACTAGATTTAAGAGGGATTGTGAAAAACTTCCTGCAGAAGGTGGGGTTTTAGTTGGGAAGAAAGAAGCCAGGGAAACCACGGGACAGTGATGAGGAGAGAGAATGGTAGAACTAAGATTGGAATATATTTTCTGACTCCTAACCTGGCCTTGTTTTCATTGAGTCACTTTATAAATAAAAAATAGGAAGATAGCCTTTGGACATCTGTGCTTAATAAATATTTCTCTCTTGATACCCCTGAGATGGTCTCACATCAGAATGGAAGAGGCAGAGAAGATAGAGACTTTCCTGTATTTTCAGTACTCTACTCAATTTACCAGTGTAGATGACTATTAAAGCCATTATGTGGTCCTAAATAGCTGACCTTGAAGTCAGAAAGGACATAGTTCAAGTCACACTTCTGTCTAACATATATTTGCTATATGGACCTCAGTAAGTCACTTAAACTGTCATTGCTTTAGTCTACTCTTTGTAAATTGCAGAGAATTTGCCAACTTACATTGACAGTATTCTCTAATTTGGCGATTCCATATACTAATGAAATCACAAATCTAGTCCCTCTCTCTAACCTATTTCCTTTAATAATTTTTCAGAAGGCAGTGGGAAAAACATATTACTATGGTTTGGTTGAGGAGTTAACCACCTTCTCTTATTGGGGGCTTATGAATGCCTCTCTTTTTATAGCTCCTTGTAGAAGCTGTTTTTGAAGCCTCCCCTCCCCAAATTCCCAAGCTTCCTATAATATTCTTTTCAGTTTTACTGCATTGCCACCACCACCTGTACACTGAATATTTATGACTGTGGGCACGATAGCTTGTTCTTTTACTTTATTAATAACCTCTCAGCAAGCATTTAGTGAATATTATGTGCCAAACACTGTGCTAGATGCCAGTCCTACAAACACAAAAATGAAATTGTCTCTGTCCTCGGGGAGCTTACATTTGATTACAGGGCATGTGTGTCTGGGGGGGAGTATGCATATATACATATATACACATACATATATATATGTGTGTGTGTATGTGCGTGTGTGTGTATATGTGTGTGTGTATATGTATATGTATATATATATATACATATACATACATATGTACACACACATATACACACACACACACACACACACATATATATATATATATATATATATATATATATATATATATATATGCTCACACATACCTACATATACAAAGTAAGTATAAAACGGTTTCTTTGGGGAGGCACTAGTGACTTGGGCGATAAGAGACTTGGGAGAGAAGCATGAAATGCTTCATAGAGGAGATAGTATTCAAGCTGAACCTTGAAGGAAAGTAGGAGTTTTTAGAGTTAGACTTGTGGAAGAAGTACATTCCAGGCATGTTGTTACATTTTTCATCTGGAGTTGGTAAATACATATTCTGGCATATGATTCTTCTAATATTTTGCTCAGGATGATAAGAATAGACTTAGCACGTCCCAGCCAGTTTTAATTGTTAGAAAGTTCTTTATGTTAGGCCAAAAATCTGCCCATTTGTAACTTCCACCATTTGGGCAAAATGCTATCCTTTAGATACATGTAATATCTAATTCTTTCAGTTGATAGCCTTTCAAATATTCAAAAGGAGCATCTAGATGGGGCAGTGAATAGAATGCCAGACCTGTAGTCAGGAAGACTTGAGTTTAAATGTGACCTCAGATCCTGTGTGACCCTGAAGAAGTCACTTAACCTTGTTTGCTTCAGTTTCCTCATCTCTAAAATAAGCTGGAGAAGGAAATGGCAAACCACTCCAGTGTCTTTGCCAAGGAAACCCCAAAAGGTGTCACAGAGTTGGACATGACTGAAAATCAAGATAACAACAAGTATTCAGAAACAATCATCGTGTCTTCCCTTAATGTTTTTCTTTTGTTTCCCCCAGTTATTTTCAGCTACGTCTTATGGCTTCTAGAATTTTTTCAATCTGTTACTGTACTGTCCATGAGTTCTAATTTATTAGTTTCCTTTTTATAATGTTATGTACCCCAAACTGAAAACATTTCAGAAATGCTACGACCAGTGCTATGTAGAATGACATCTCTCTTATTCTTGACATTATGGCTACATTATCCCAGCCTTCAGTTTTTTCAAATGAGTCTTTCACACTTTTGGTTCAGAGAGACAGAGGGAGAGAGAGAGAGGTAGACAAAGAGACTGGTGAACAGGTAAACCTAATGAGATTTTGAAGCAAGCAAAACTCATCTTTAGTGTAACTCAATATTTTGCCCTACCCAGATGCCCACTACCTCCATGTGGCCCTTGGCTTCCCAGTGTTTCTACTACGGTATTGTCATCTAAGCTGTCATTTGTAAAGGAGATGCTGGTCATTGGAACTATTGCTTTGTTTGTGTCTTTCCTTTTTCCTCATTGTTTAAAAATGCTCTTAGCTAGCTGTCATGTCAAAATACTATCATAAATGACTGAAATGAATTTGTCTGTTATCCCTCCTTAGGACATTTTAAAAGTTAAATATGTGGATATTTACTCTAATAATTCAATTTCAGTCATCAGCAAAACAGATATCAATGCATGCCCCTCTAATGACTTAAAATAATTAATGTTTTATATAACATTTTATAGTAAGAGAGTGTTTTGCAGTATCTTATTTCACCTCATTGAGATAGGTAGTATATTATACAATACAATACAATACAATAAACATACATGACATACCTACTGTGTGCCAAGCACAGATTTGTATCTGGAGATACAAATAAGAAATAGAAAGGCATTCCTTGCCCTCACAGAGCATACAGCCTTTGGGAAGACAATCCACTAGAGGAAACTTCAAAGAGGAGAGGGAGGGGACATATAGGCACCTCGTCTAGGGCTGTGGTGATGGTAGAGTCCAATCTAAAGAGTGCATCTGGTGGGAAATGAAGAAAATGACAAGTTGGCCGAGTTTCTGAGCCTCTTTAAATGAAGGTTTGGGTTGTTGTTTTTTGCTCCGTCCTCCAGCTCTCCAGCAAGAGGGGAAGAAGCTGCTGAGTGTATTGATGAGGTGTGGGTGGCAAAGGTGATACAGTCTTTGTGATGATGAGTTTCCTGGTGATGAACTTTTTTGGAGCAGAGTTAATTAGAGGAGGAAGAAGAGATGATGATGGTATTGAGTCCAAAGAGAGAAGCCAGTGGGAAATAAGATTCTCGTTTTAAAGATAAGACTTAGAAAAATTAAATTATTTGCTCTAGGTTATACAAATTATAGCAGGTAGCAGAGTTGGGACTGGAACCCAGATCTTTCCAACTCGTAATCTTCTATTCTATTGAGTCCAACATACTGATTTCACTGCTACCCACAATGCCTGTTGCTTTTCTCATACAAATTAATGTGTTTTATTTCTACTTTCCCACAAGGACCTATATTTGGCTACATGGTTTGATAAATTAATCTGTTTTGATAAGGTTAGTGATTAGTGAAGCTTTGTTGCCTTTCCCAGGTTACATATTTTCATTTTAAAAGGAACCTTCTAGAAATAATGTTTTAACCCACTCCCACAAGTAAGATTAATAAGCAGTGTTTCAGAACTCCTTGAAATAATATCATCTACTTGTCAACCTATGCTTAAGGCCATCCCTATTCATAGGCCATGTTTGTATCTACACAGCCTATCCAATAAACATTTGTATATAGGGTTCATAAGTTTAAAATTTTGTCTGGAAATACATGATACTGTTTAAGCTTAGATTCTGGGCAAATGTGTAATGTTGCTGTGCAGATGATTTATGATATTACACTGCAATAGTAACTTGTCATGTCAGAGAAGCACTGGTAAACATTCCCAAAATAAATACTGCCAAAGCTTAGAGTTGATCCTTTAAAAATAGTTATTTTATGCTCAGGTCATGTAATTTGCCAGTACACCTTTATGATTGGGAGACTTTTTATATGGACTGACAAGGCACAGTGAGTTAAAGTAATAAAATAAACTGTACTATTGGTACCTGCGGTACATGCTAATATTTTGCAAGAGCCACATTTTTTTTGTTGTTTTTAATCATCTCATTAAGGCATAATGATCTTCTTCCAGCTGAGGTGTCTAATTACTGTCATATCAAATAGCTTGTTAATTGGTTAGAATAAAGCAAAAAGCCACCATGGACACATCTTGACTGCATTCCCATTGTATAGAAATGGAATAGACCCAGAGTAATTGGTAACTACATTTTTAGTGCAGCTCCTGTAATCTTCACATACCTCATTTGCCTATTTTAAAGTACAAACAATAGTATTACAAGTCTGAAACATCTCATGTTTGCCTATTTAAATTTTTATACTTGTTATCCTTTTTGTCACTGCATGAAGAGCTTTCATCAGTCACAGTTAATACACCTAAATATAGATTTCATTGTTTCTTGAAAATCAAAAACTTGATATAAAAATTCCTTACTTGTTGGTCTTTCTTAATGACAAGGGAAATTTTAGGACCTAAACTTTACTTCACGTGTGTATTTTTATTTATAACAAACGTCCTTGTCTGCCATTAAGCTCTGGACCATACTAAAATATATTTTATGTCTTAAATTTTTATGTACACATTTCAGTATTTATATGGTTTACGTGTAAAGACAAATATAAATCCGTAGTTTGCATATACTCAGGGTGCCGTGTATTTTTTTAATTTCTATATACAACTACATAAAATACAAATCTGCATCAACATACATTACATAAACCATTTTTTTCAAGAGATGTTAAAATATTACTTGACAATTGGCACTAAGGAAGTTTGTAAAATAGAACATGTAGAACTTTTCCCTTTTTATGCTCTGCTTCCTTCTGGTTGACCATCCACTTCTTAAATTGCTGAGTATGTAAACCCCTCCTTTTTGTTGTTGAGTATGACTGTCTGTCTCTCAGTCTCTATCTCCTCATTCCAATCCATAATCTTATATTTTATGTCTGTAGAACTCCCTTGAAGTTAGACACCTTCAGGTAACTTTGGTATAGAATTGTTAGGTGAGGAGAAAGACTGGGATTTTCTCTAATGTTTCCCTGTCTTACTGCTGACTGTAGTCACTCTGTGTTCTCAAAGACTATGTGTAACATTAGGTGACATATTTTGGCAGGTCCTGTCAAACTGGAAAGGCTTAGGACCTTACATGGGGCTAGCAACAGGCTATTTGTTGTTCAAAGACCAGCCTCATTAAATTTGGCGGTTAGCAGAAAGTTGGATATTGGACAACTCAGATTTTTTTTGGTTGTAGCATCTAGAAAGAGTAATTCCAATAATGTATGCAGGAATTTCGTTTAGTGCTAGTAGAGTATACCTGCTGATGGAAAAAGATGGATCGTTTGAAGCATTAAAAAGAAATCGAAGGTTCAAAAAAAATGGTTGAAGTGAAATTAAAAAGCAGAATGTATTGTGAGGTCCTTTGGATTCTAATATGAAAATAGAGTAGTAGAATATTAAAAACTAAATGGATACCCAGAGTAAATAATCAAGATTTCTAGAATAAATAATTTTTATTCCTGTCATTTGTGGTTAATAACTCTGAACCTAAAGGAATCATTCTTTTTCTCGAAATGTTTTCCCATAACAATCCCCAAATCCTTGAATTCTCTCAGGTATCAGTGATTAGTGTCTCTCCTCCTTGGTTCCTGAGATTTCTGGTGGTGAATATCCAATTAGACATAGTTAGTGACACATTTGTATTTTTCCATCTGTTTGTAATGAGATTTACTAAGTCTGAAACACAACAAAGGCATTTTTCCAGAATCTCTACAATAACCCATGATTCCCCAAAAGGCAATATTCCTAACTGAAGGGGTCACATTTAATGCAGGACTGAAATTTGTGAATGAGATCATATTGTAGGTTTTAATTTTTGTTTGTTGTGTTGTTCTAGATCTTGCACATCTTATTCTGTAATAAAATCCCAGTATTTGGTTGGATAGTTAGCTTTTGTTTTTATCTCTGGGGCATTTTCGTCAGTCAACCATGTTCATGATGGCATAACTTCTCAGGAAGCATGAATTCTATAATTAGATAATACCAAGTAAAGCAGTCTTCATTTCCTCTTAGAGAAGTACTCTTTTGTGTGTGTGTGTGTGTGTGTGTGTGTGTGTGTGTGTACACATATAGAAATGTACACACGCTTTTCCTCCCACCCCAAAAAGCAAAAGTATGTAGTGCAAAACTAGTGACTCTTCAAGGCCAGAGGAATCTCTAATGACAGCTTAAAAAGTCTTGTGCATGCTACTAAGACTGTTTCTTCTTCATTAAAATTGCCAGATCATTGACTGTCTGTAATGAGATTTACTAAGTCTGACATACAACAAAGGCATTTTTCCAGGGTTTTTACAGTAACCCAGTATTCTCAAAAAGGCAGTGTCCCTGACTGAAGGGCTCACATTTAATGCAGGACTGAAATTTAGCCTTTTTGGCATTTTCCTTTCTTCTTAAACATAGTAGTATAGTAGAATCCTATCGATCCACATTTTGGTCTCAACTCCTGACCATTAAATAACAAGATGGTTGATTTTAATATATTCAGTTTGTTACTTCTCTTTTTTAATTCATGGTTTGTGAGTAAAAGTTCCAGGAATATGCGATTATGATTTCTCAACACTATTAAGATTGATAAATCTTTTTTTTTTTTTTGCTTTTTGGAGGGGGGAAGGTAGGGCAGTTGGGGTTAAGTGACAAGGCCACCTGGCTAGTTTTGTGTTAAGTGTCTGAGGTCGAATTTGAACTCAGGTCCTCCTGACTCCAGAGCCAGTGCTCTATTCACTGCACCACCTAGCCACCCCATGGATTGATAAATCTTAATATTAAAATTTTAGGAGCTATGATTTTAAAAATCCTGCCATTCTGTTTCAAGGGATAAGGCCACCATACGGTTTCTCTTGCTGAGGTAATTTTGATTAGCAGTCATAAACCTGTGAGCTATCTAAAAGTGTCATATAACTGTGATGAGCCCATTTTGTTTCAGTACCCCAGAGCTAAGCTAAGCTAAGTCTCCTCTACAAGATTCTAGGCCCCAGTGAGTTTGGTAATATTTCTTCTCTGTTGTTTTTGGATAGAGCTCCCAAGTGTTGTGTTCCTCCCACTATTAGGTGTCAGTGACTAGTGTCTCAGTTCCGTTTAATCACTAAGCATAAATTAACTTTTGCAAAGGGATATTTACTTTGAACATAAAGCAATAGCAAGAGTACAAATACTTCCCCCCAACACCCAGGGGGACACACTCTCCTCTATGCCATCTTAGTCTCTGGAGGGAGTCTTAAACTTAACTTAGTTCCTATACATCATTGATCACACCAATTTCATGTCCATATATGCCATATAAGTCTTTATCTCAGTCACGTGGGGTTAATCCTGAAGGTTATTTCCAAAGGTCACTTCTTGCTCCTCAGGACTTGGATGCTGTGTTAATTTAAAAAACCCAGATGCTGGGATTCGCAGATACTCTCCTGACCTTTCAAGACATATAAGGCCAGAGCTTACAATCTCTTTCACCTAGAGTGGAAAAAAAGAAATGAAAAAGCCAATAACTGAGGTCTGTTTAGCAGGGCCATATTTCAGCCTTGGTGGGGAGGACCCAATGTTCCCAATCTTATATCATTGTCTCTCAGCTGAGTCTCTCATTGCTAGTCCTTTTTTAATGCCTCTGCAGCCAAAGAGCCTCCTGTTATCTTCATAATCAGCCTACTAGAACCAAATATAGAATGCCTATGCATGTTCTAATATATCTTCAAGGCCTTTGCATTACATCATGACTCTTCCAGAAGAAAGATCCCCAGCCCCTCCACTTGGGAAGATGTGGTCAGAGGCACTCTCTTCTCATGACAGTATCCTTTATATAAGTACCTTCGAGAGCTCGGCCTAAATTCCATTTGAGTTTTGACATGAAATTAAAATTGCAGTTATAAAGATTAGCTATGTAAAGGAGAGGAGGGGGAGGGGGAAAATTTGGAACTCAAAAGTTTATGAAACTGAATGTTGTAAACTAAAAGTAAATAAATAAATAATTTTTAGAAAGATTATGTAATTAAGGACTCTGCATAAGATTATAGCGAGGACAGGCACAAAAAGAGTAGACATATGAGAGACAACACATTTAAATCTTAATTTGTGTTTTTAAAGTGGCTCTAAAAACTGTCATCTTTAAGGTGTTTGAAAGTTATTTTAATAGAAAACATGTATTTTAATCTTATGGGTTTAAATATATTGTGTTGTTTCTAGAGGCTGTTGATTTCTTCCTATATGCTGTGTGTTCATAGGTGGATAGTGATATCACGTAAGTTGTGTTATACTCAAGAATGTGCTTTTTTGGCATTATGTGTATGTTTATATACAATCACAAATATATACACACACAAATGTGTGTGTATGTGTGTGTGTGTGTGTGGGTGTGTGTGTGTGTGGGTGTTATTCAGTCATGTCTGATTCTCCGTGACCCCATTTGGGTTTTTTTTTTTTTTTAGCAAAGATACTGGAGTGGTTTGCCATTTTCTTCTCCAGCTCACACACATGAAGAAACTAAGCAGAGTTAAGTGACTTGACCAGGGTCACACAGCTACTAAGTGTCTGAGGCCAGATTTGAACTCAGGAAGGAGTCTTCCTGACTCCAGGCCCAGCACTTTATGCACTCTGATGCCACTAAGCTGGCTCTCTCCGTACATATTACCCCAGTCCCCCTTGTTTTTATGACATTTATATGATGTGTTCAGTAAGTCTCATAGGATACTGCTTTGTCTCCCTCTCTTTGTTCTCTTACCCATCAAACTGCTCCTTTTCAGTCTCTTTACTTGCTTATCAACCTTTTCACACCTGTAAATGTGTGAGTATTTCCCAAGGAATTCCTGGGGCCTCTCTTCTTTTTTTTCTCTGAACACGCTCAGTAATTCATGGCTTTAAGGACCATCTCTTAGCTTTGTAACTTTGGCACTATCCTTGACTTCTCTCTTTCTCTCACTCTGTTTATCCAGTCAGTTGTCAAAGCTTGCATTTCTACCTGCACAGCATATATCCCATCGGATCCTTTCCCTGGACTCACACAGCCCACGCTTTTAGTTCAGATCTTCACCTCTGCCTTGCAGGCAGCTGTCTCTTCATTGGTCTCTGTGCCTTATGCTTCCCCACTCCCATCAATCCGACACAGCTGCCAAGGTGATTTTTTTAGCCTAAATACATTAAAGTCTTTCTCTTCCTTTAAAAAATAATTTTTCTATCCAGATTTCCCTGTCAAACTGTGATCTCCTTGGTAGATTTCTTTCTATTAACAGCCTGCTTCTCAAAGTCTTCTTGATTTGTTTCCTCTGCTTTTTTCTCCTTTGTATTTGCAGTGCCTAGTAGTATACACAAGCTCTTAATAAACACTTGCTGGTTGACTGATTTTACCTTTTCCAGCTTCTGACCTCCATCAAACAGTAAGCTAAAAGTCAGGTTAGGAAGATAATCACTCTAACTCCACTCATTATTTGGTCATCACAGTTTACATTAGCAAATATTCTATTGATTCTTGTTAATTAGCTCCATCTTTCCTTTTTTTAAAAAAAATTATTGCTATTTTTTCTTCTACATCATCTTTATTTCCAAATGTGTCCCTCTCCTTTCCCTTATCCAGAGAGCCATCCTTTGATAGTGAGTTGCTCTGTGACCCTATTCTCCCAGACCTAGTCTAGTGATTACCCATTGAGGTCCCAGAGGTACTCAGTGTTGCAGGGATGGAGAAGCTGAGGCCTTGAGGCCACATTTGGTCCTCTAGGTCTTCAAGTGTGGCCCTTTGACTTTGGATTCCATCAAAGGATATAGCCTCAAGGTCACAAATTCCCCACCGCTGGTTAGGGCATCTCTTCTCTAATGCTCTTGTCTTAGGTTCCACACTGATAGTTTCTCTTAATGTTAAGTGACCAGTGAATAACAACCCCGAGTTTCCATGTAATCACTTAACTTCAATTAGTTTTTACATAAGATATATACAGGAAGAAAAAAAGTGCATATATTTTTTCCCAGTACTTCAGAGAGCATACTCTCCCCTATCCTGCCTCACTTTCAGGGAGAATGGACTCAAACTTAGTTCCTACATGGTATTATTCCCACAGATTCTAAATTTAAGTGTAGCATTTCTGTGAGACCAGTCATTGCCTCAGCTACCACTCTGATGCAACCCAAAGGCCACTTTTAAAGATCCCTGCTTGATCTTGGAAGCATCAGTGCTGAACTGTTTCCAAGGCTGGAATCTCCAATTCCTTCATTCATCATGGAGAAAATTTCATCATCCTGAAAGATCAAGTCAGCCTTGTCACTCAGATTTCATCACTGCTCTCTGCCCCTCTGATTGGAGGGGAGAGCCACAGACATCAAAGCCTCCACTTAAATAGGGCTCTCAGGACAATTCTGTCTTCATTTCTCACTTGGCTGCTCTATTTGGTACTTCTCCACCATGCCCATCAGACATGGGTCACTGAATGCCAAATTTAAGGAAACTTAACTAGGATAAAGTACAGAGTGCCAGAAGGAGCAATATGAAATGGATCAAGAAAGGTAAACTGTAAACTAGGGCCATATTGTAAAATCTTTAATTGGCAATCTAAAGTTTTCGTATTTTATCTTTTTCTTATATGAAGCTGCTTGATGGAGGTTGATTAGTTTACCCAGTAAACAAATGACATGAATTCATAGACAACTAGAGTAACTGACAGATATCTAGGGTAGTCCTAGATTTCAAATCACTTCTTTATTAAATCCCTACATTTAGGTTTACCTCAGGATTACTTTGAATCTTGTCTCAGACACTGAGTCTGTTTAGCCTCAGTTTCCTTATCTGTGAAATGACGGTGATAATAGCAACTAATTGACAGACCTGTTCCTAAGGATCAAAAGAAAGTGTGTATGCAAAACACTTTGTAAACCTTAAAGCTCGTTATGTTAGCTATTATTATTACTGTTACATATCCTTGGACTACTCAAAGAGGGATGGGGTTTTTCAACCTAGAGAGAGGAGCCTCAATCTTCTCTTCATTCTTTCTATTCCACAGCCAAAATGATTTACCTAAAGTATAGTTTTATCCAGGTAGTGGTCCTATATTACCTCCAGGATCAAATACAGTTTTCTGAAATTTGAAGCTCTTCATAGTCACAGTCCTTTCCTACCTTACCAGTCTCCTTACACTTTAATACCTTCCATGTATCCTACAGCTACATCAGCCCTAAATGCTGTTCCTTGTTCATGACGTTCCATCTCTCCTCTCTGTATCTTTAGCACTGATGCCATTGCCCACCCCCAAACCCACCATTCTTTCCTTTCTTTCTCTGCTTTCTGTCCTTGGCCACCTTCCAAACAAAGGTCAAATGCCACTTCTTCAGGAGGTTTTTCCATTTTCTAATAGTTACTGTTTCCTTTACCTCTGACATTATTTTCCATCTACCATTGTAATGCCATGCACCAGCAGATTCCCAAAGGAATGCTGCTGTGAACAGCTTTTAGAGTTCAGATTACAAAATAGAGTGAACACTCTGTTTATTCCATTACAGATCAAGACAAACATTCAAAACATTATAATATTCACAACATTACATCTTAT
>CM053584.1:320655181-320723905 GCA_028627135.1 Pseudochirops cupreus | reverse complement strand
TTAATTTGGTTAGTTTCATGATATTAAAACACTTTCATGTATATATAAAAATTACTTTAAAATTGAGAAACTTGTTAGAGTCTCAGGAATTCCCTTAATTATAGGTTCTCTGAATTATAACAGTATGATTGGTTTTCTATTTTCAGTAATGAACAACACTAGTGTGTTATTTCTAAAATAATAAACTAAAAGACTAATTATAAGCATATGAGGAAGTCAAAGCATTTTCTGAGAAGCATATTTTATGAATAACATAATGAATAAAGTAAAACTTTAAAAAAAAATTAGCACCCTGCCATCAGTCTGATTTTCCCTTTTGAAACAATCTGCTTTTTTCCCCTTTTGGGATAGATAAGATGAGTTAAATATCTTTTTTCTAGGAAATTGATGTGTAGAAAATGATTATTTGAATGATGGAAATGCAGGTACTTTCATTATCATCTCTGAAATAACATTCTAGCTATTGTTGAATTTCTAATATACTCTTGACTTAATTTCAGTTGTTCCTTTAATTTTTGCCTTTCAAATTCAAATACCCTCAACTTTTGATGTATTATGCCTACCCACCACTCATTCTTTGCTTTTGATAATACCTAAAAAATGTAGATG
This sequence comes from Pseudochirops cupreus, assembly GCA_028627135.1. Taxonomy (NCBI): domain Eukaryota; kingdom Metazoa; phylum Chordata; class Mammalia; order Diprotodontia; family Pseudocheiridae; genus Pseudochirops; species Pseudochirops cupreus. The sequence continues at coordinate 320,723,296 of CM053584.1, read as the reverse complement.
AACTTAGTTTGATCTGTGTTTAGAAAAATTTGTGTAAGGAAAATAAGTTTGCTTTAAAGACTGAAAAGTTTTGGTGAAAAATTTATTTCAATTTTAATTAGTACATAATTAGGTTTTTTCTTTTAAATATAGTAGGATTACATTATATGTGTGTTTAATTTGTATGAATGCCTCCTTCATCCCTGTCCCACATAATTAGACTTTCTCATTGCCAAGGCAAACTTCTTTACATGCATTAGTAATCCTATTCCACCATCTCTAGAGCCAAAGAGGCTTAGGGACTATCATTTTACCGTGTGTGTGTGTGTGTGTGTGTGTGTGTGTGTGTGTGTGTGTGTGTGTGTGTGTGTTGGGGGGATTTTTATAACTATGTTTACCCATTTGCTCCTTTTATTTTTAAAGTAATTTTTTTTTTTGTAAAAGCCAATCCAATAACAAATGGTTAAATAGATTTTGGATACTTGGACCCTGAAAATCAGGAGTAATCATTCAGTGGGATTTTGAACCTATGGCAGAGATGAGAGATCTCCCAACCCACTATAGCTACTGGAGAACCCAGGGACAGAATTAAAATGTTATATACTTCTGGTCTTCAGGCAGAGGGAACCCGGATAAGTAATACATTATACACTGCAATCGTGTGTATTGTGTCAGGGCAACCCAAAGGAAAAAGTTGCTATACAGAACAGAGGGTCATTTTAAACTTCTATCTCATGGGTTGCCATGGCTAAAACTTTTTTGAATAGAGGCCAGTCCACTGATACCAATATGCTCTTCGCTAAACAGGCCACTGCTCAGATTCAGATTGTCACTAGGACATTACTCAAAACCTTTCCAGAATGGTAAATCCTTTTAGAGGTTATAATGTACTCCTCTAGCTTTCATAAATTCAGCCTAAGTTCTGTACCAGAATGGGTTATTGGAGTTGAGACTATGGAGGAATACTGTACTTAAGAATCTCCATTTCTTGATTTTTCTTTTGCCTTTGGTGAGAGACAAGTTAAAAAGCCAATCAACAGTGGTATCACATGATTAAAATTTTACCTGTAACTGTTAAGCCTAAGGATTAATTTAAAGTGAAATGAGGTTGGGATCATAGTAGCAGGGATTGAAGGAAGATATCTTGGGTTGGTAAATTTCAAATTTACATGATTATTTTGTGGTATAGAAGATGCTAGTCTTAGGTAGGCCAGGAAGGGTGATAAGATGCTATCATATTCTCTGGTCATATCAAGAGTCATTATCTCTTTAAAAGTCCTAGGGAATAATAGTCCAAAAATATGTTAGAAAGTTTAGGTACCACCCATTACTTGGGCTCATCAATTGAAATCTGGGTTGACCATTTTCCAGGAAGGCTGTAAACTCCCCTTCTGTTCAGGTATGGGTTAGAGTCCTTGAAGTCTGAGTTCCCTTTCAACACTGAGTTTCTGTGAGTGTGTAACACAATGTATGTATATATTTTAGTCTAATTGTACTTCCAATTAGAGAAATTTAAAATCTTCTTATGTTATCTTGTGAAATGGCAAGACTATAATTTGCATTGCTTCAGTATCTCAGGTCCTTGGTTCAAATTCAGTTCAAGTCAGAGAGATGTGATATAAATATAGTATTTGTCTCTATTTAGATGTTTATTCCTATTTGAATATAGTGTGTTATTAGCATCCTATTTCACATATTTGTGTGCATAATTTTTGTCCAAGTAACTACTGCCAATGGTCATTTATTTTTATATATCACGTCAAGCTACCATTGTAAACTAGTTATACCACATAATTATATTGAAGATTTTAAATTATTAATAAATTAGGATCATATTTTAAGGTAAATGAGATAAATACTATTTAAAAGATTTGTAGTCCAGATTTACCAAAAAAATTGTTTAGAGAGATTTAAATAGATGACTTAGAAATGCAAGGTAAAATTTCACTGCTTAAAATGTTAATTAGGTCAGAAGTGGAAATTTGTTAGTAATCTCAGTAAATTCTCCCTTGGGTTCTTGGAGCACAACCTTTAATCACCATAGCTAGAAAGCAATGACTGGAAGAGGGTCTAGGCAGCAAATATAAGTAACACATTGTGAAGTAGGACAGAAACAAGTTTTGGGACTCTTTTACATTAGGGAATTTATATAGATACTTCCTTTAGCTTGTACTTTCAATTCTTCTTTTTCAGGAGGTAACAAATTTATTTGACATACAATTTACACATTGCTGTTGTAAATTTTAAAAAATATGCTATATTACATTAAAAATTAACTGTACTCTGCTTCATGTGTACGAGGATACTGAAAGGCTCATGTTACACAAGTAAGAGATGCTTTATGAGTGGAAGTATTTGTGAATAATCCCATACTTGAGTCCCTAATTCTGCTATCTTCCAAGAGAACCATAACAGGTTAATAATTGGATCACTGTATTTGATTCAGGTGTATTAAGATGTGTATTAACGAGGAATCTGGTGTAATGCTCCTTCAGTGGAATAAGAATGGATTGGAAGCAGAGGAAATATTTCCTGACTCCTACTGCTTTGGCTGCAGGCTGATAAATAGTGCGGTTTGGAATCAATTTCAGCATTGATCTGAAAGATAATCCTCTTCATGACAACCACGTCCTGGGGTTTTTACTGTCAGATATAAGAATGAGTGGCAGGTTCTAAGTAAAAAAGGAGAGCAAAAAAAGGCAGCCTGGGGAAAAGGGGTCGTTATTTGCTTGTCATATGTGAGGCAATGCAGAGAAGGTGATTTTTCCCCCTCTGGGAGAGGCAGAGGGGAGACTCTACATCAAAATTGTATTTATTTTATTAATTGCTAAAGCTACATTCTAAAATTTAACAATCAATCTTGTTTATTGTTGTATGCAGGAAATTAAAAAATATACAGTATACAATAATTTAACTGACTATGCAAAGGCTTTATAGTGCCTTTGTAATCGATATTGTATATTTTATGCTAGCCATGTAGGGCACATGGAGGAGAAGAGACAACTGTGAGGAAAAAACTTATTTGACTTGGAAAAGCTTTATTCTCTAAAGCCTGGGAAGCAAATAAAGATTGTCCGAAGAGAGCCTGAGAGAATACACAGGAGACTTGGTTCTGGGAAGGCCCTTTAAAGCATAGTTAGGTGATTTTGCTTGGGATAGAAACTAAAATAAATTTACTATTTTATTTGATAATTAAAAAAAAAGATTAGTGTGATTTCCAAATAGAAAGAATGATACTAGATAGATCATTAAAAAAAGAAAGGCTTCATTCATCTTGAAGGTGATGCTGCTCAGTGTCCAACATCTTTCAAGTTTTAAGTGTACCTGTGGTCAAGAAGCTACAGTCCTATCATCTCAGAGTTAGATGCCTCTGCTCTGGCATCTAACCTCAGAAGTATGTGTATTTCTGTCCTTGTCCATTTGTGTGTGTGTGTGTGTGTGTGTGTGTGTGTGTGTGTGTGTGTGTGTGTCTGCCTTCTCTTATTGGATATAAAACTGGAATGGACCTTACATTTTAGAGATGAGGAGAGGGAGCACTAGAGTAGTTAAATGACTTTCTGAAGGTCCCATTCAGGTAGTTGAGTGTCATAGTCAGGATATGAACACACATCTCTTGACTTTTGATCCAGTGCTCCTTCCCCTACACCATGGTCTTTAAAAGAAAAAAAAAATTAAGTTTTTTAGGGTAAAGGAATAAATAGTTCTCTGATTGTTCTCTCTGTTTTCACATATTAGTCTTTCTGTGGTTAGTGACAGCTTTATTGTTGTTTTCGTTATTCCAATAAAGATATTTTTCATTAATGTGATGACTTTTCCTGTCTCTTGAGGAAGCTGGAGGTAGGCTTTGACATACCAGTGGTGTGCACTCAGCATCCATTAAATGTTTGAATTACTGAAAAAAAGGAAAATGCTTTGGGAAGTTGGGGGTCCTTTCCTCCCATAACATTTTACCTTCTAATTTAAAATTTGTTAGACTCACCTCCCTTCTTTTTGAATCAGCTCAGAAAAGGGATAGATAGAGAAAGAAACATTTCTGCCCAAGCACTGAATTAGTTAGTAAATGTAACTGGATTGATTTCATGCCAGGTGTTGTAACTTAAGAGCATGGAAGTTCATGGAGAAAGACAAGACTGCTGCTACCACCGTTAGTCATGTCTATCCAACTTGAATCACAAATGAGTAGAGAAAGAAAGGGTTAAGGAATGAGCATTTATATAATACCTCCTATTTGCCAGGCACTGTGCTAAGTACTTTCCAAATATTATTTCATTTGATCTTCACAATAACTTGTGAGGTAGATGCTACTGTTATTCCTATTTTACAATTGATGAAACCGAGGCAAATACTTGCCCAGGGTCACACAGCTAGTAAATATCTGAGTCTGGATTTCCTGACTGCAGGCCTAGTAGTCTCTCACCCAGCAGTGGTCTACATAGCTTAGCAGACTGATTGCTCACCTTAAGTACAGTCCAATCAAGAGAATCTCCCCATTGAGTAGAGCGGATGTTCTTTAGGTAATACTTTATTTGGCATGTAATCTCTCAAGATTTCAGCTAGAGCAGATAAACTCTATTTCAGTTATGATAAAAGCTCATTCGTGTCTTCTAATGGGCTATGAAGACACAAAGCAAATGACTCAAAATTAAACAGTTGGATTCAACCTATATATTTTTCAAGTGACTATGGGGTATTTGTGATAGTTAACTTTATAGAAATGCTTGACAAAGTAGTGAAAAGCTTGGGAGACAGAAGCACAGTTAAGACCGTGAATGTACCTTGGAGTTGTTGCCTCTTTTGCCACAGCCATCGTGTTTAACTTTGTTGGATTAAATGGAAAGTGTAAAAATTTCTATGCTCATTGGTACATAGGCTTCTGTGGTCAGAGTTTTTTCTCTGCAGCCATAATACAGATTATTGCTTTGGCCTGTTAATTAACTCTTAGAAAAGCTCGAATCTTTACCTTATCCTTATATATTCACATAGTCTATAGAGAGCCAGAATGGCATGGTAGATGGAGTAGTGAAGCTAGGAGTCACAGAAATCTAGTCCTCCCTTTGACATAGAATCAGAATTTGATGTACTGGAGGAACTTCATAAGTTGTCTAGCTCAATCCATACCCTCAAAAATTCTTCACTATAGCATACTAAAAATAAGAGGTGATCCAGACTCTATTCCAACAAGAGAGGAACACACCACCTCTTAGGGCAGCCCTTTGCACTACTGGATGATTCTAATGGTTGTTAGACTAAATTTGTGTTTTTGCAGCTTCTTTCTTGTGTTCTTGGTTCTGCCCATAGTGGGCAAAAAGAACAGGTCTGTTTATTCTTTCAAAAGATAGAAGTGGGAGGAAGACCCATATGTGTAAAAATATTTATTGCAGCTCTCTTTGTGATGGCAAAAAACTGGAAATTAAGAGATGCCCATCAATTGGGGAATGGCTAAACAAGTTGTGGTATATGAATGTAATGGAATACTATTGTGCTATAAGAAATGGGGAGGAGATGGACTTCATAATTACTTGGAGAGGCTTAGACAAATTGATGCTAAGTGAGAAGAGCAAAACCAGGAAAAATTTGTACACAATCACAGACACATCGTATGTGTGATGATCAGCCTTGATAAACTGGACTTTTTCAGCAATGCACAGCTATAAGACAACTCTACAAGTCTCAGGATGGAAGGAGATATCTACATTCAGAGAAAGATCTAGAAAGAACAGAGTTTAAATGGAGACTGAAGCAATTTGCATGCTATCGTTCTTTTCCATGTTGGGATTTGTTTCTTCTTTCCCATTGTTCACTCCATTGGTTACAACCCTTCTATACAACCAGACTAATATCCAGTGTGAAAGTATTTGCAGATCCTATACTTGATTGCATGCCACCATGGGGGCGGGGGTGCTGAAGAGGGAGAGGAGAAAATTTGAAATTCAAGGGTTTCTGAAACTGAATCTTGTAAATTAAAAGTAAATAAACAAATCAATTTTTAAAAAATAAAGTAAATTTTAAAAAAAGATACTCTTTTACATAATTGGGCAGAGCTGACATGTTCCCCTAGAACAAGGGTGGTGAACCTGTGGTCTCAAGGCCAGATGTGGCCCTTAAGGTCCTCAAGTGTGAGCTTTTGACTGATTCGAAACTTCACAGAAAAATTTCCCTTAATAAAAGAATTTGTCTTGTAAAACTTGCACTCAGACCTGGAATTCCATATGTGGCCTCAAGGTTACAGGTTCCCTACTCCTGCCCTAGAATCTTTTCTTCTCCAGGCTAAACATACTCATTTCATTAACGAACCTTTTATGATGAGGACATAAGTTTCTCCAGCGTCTTGGTTGCCGTCCTTAGGAAATTCTCTACTATATCAGTGTTCATCTTTGTTTAAACCATGGTAGCCAGGGCTAAATACAATATTCCATATAAGGTTGGATGAGAAAGAGTGCAGAGGATTTATTATCTACTGATAGCTGGAAGCCATACTTCTCTTACTACAGTCCAGCATCTCATTAGTTTTTAAGCTGCCATATCATAATACTGACTTATATTAAAACTTTCAGTCTACTAATATCTATCTTTTTTCCAGACAGATTGCTGTCTAAGCATGTATCCTCCATCTTGTACTTGTAAAAGTGATTTTGGGGGGTACCTACAAGTAAGACTTTAAAATGATTGTTATCTTAGTACTCTAGCTCAGGACTTGGCAAACTATGGCCCATGGGACAAATCTAGCCTGATTTTTCTATGAACTACCAATTAAGATTTTTACATTTTAAAATATGATAAAACTTAATTTTAAATTGTAAAAACAATTCTTAGTTCATAGGGGACACATTGGCAGTCAGTGGACTGAATTTGGCCTTCAGTCCATATTTTTCTGCCTCCTAATCTGTAAAGATATTTTTGGATTAAAGACTTATACTGGAAAATGCTACCTATATCCAGAAACAGAACCATGAAGTCTGAATGCAGACCAGAGCATACTATTTTCTCTTTTTTTGTTTGTTTTGTCTTTCTCATGGTTTTCCTCTTTGTTATGACTCTTCTTTCACAACATGACTGAAATGGAAATATGTTTAATATGATTATACATGTATATCCTATATCAGATTGCATGCCATCTTAGAGAGGGAGAAGGGAGGAGGGGAAAATTTTTGAACTCAAAATCTTATAAAAGTGAATGTTGAAAACTAAAAACAAATTATTTTTTTCTTTCAAATAATATTTAATTATTTTCCAAAAAAATTACATTTTATTTATGTACAAGTAATAACCTAAAACAAGTAATTAACTCCATCAAATAAAACATGTAGCATAAAATGGCACAAAAGAAATAGTTTCATATTGATATTATAGTTCAGTGACTATTGAACTGTCAAGAAGACATGGGTTCAAATCCTGCCTCCAGAATGAAAGTCATAGGACTCTGGGCAAGTAATCTGAAATTGATAACCCTTTATTTTCTCATCATAAAATGGAAATAAATAATACTTCTATTTACTTCACGTATTGAGACTAAAATGAAATAAGCTATGTAAAGTGCTTTTAAACCTCAGAACATTAAACCTATCATGCTCAAATTAATATCAGTTATTATCATTTAAATCCTTTGATTTATATCTCTGGTGATAATTTGATCAATGTTATCCCCTCAAGCTGTACCTCTTTTTCCTTTAATACCAAACTCCAGGAAAGAGCCATATGCATGTTTTTTTCATCCTCCCCGCAGCCACCAAAATACTTTTCCTAGTGACCATATTAGTCCCCTATCCAAGAATCTTTAGAGGTTGGATAAAGGATAAAGTACAAACTCTAGGATAAAGTACAAACTCTTAAGTTTAGTAGTTAAATATCTTAAAAGTATAGCTCTTTCTTATTTTTTCCTGGCTTATTTCATATTAGTTACCCTCTCAAACTCTACAGTCTAACCAAACTGGCCTATTGACTCTTCCTTCTATATACTGTTCTATCTGCCATTTTACTTTGCAAAGACTATCTTTGGCCTTTTCTAATCCACTAGTTATTAATATCTCTCCCTGAAATTGTTGGTGTATACTTTTTTGGGGGGGGGGGAGGTATTGAGGTCCTTTATTTTTTTAAATTAACTTTTGTGTTTATTTTTAGTTTACATCATTGATTTCCACAAGATTTTGAGTTACACATTTTTCCCCATCTTTCCCCTACCCACCACCCCAAAACAGCGATCCCACTGAATACCCCCTCCCCCAATCTGCTCTCTCCTATATGCTCCTCCTTTCCCCCTCTGACTTTCTGGTAGGGCAAGATGGATCTCCATACCCCAGGGCCTGTATATCTTATTTTCCAGTCACATATAAATAATAATAATAATATTTTTAAAAACATTTGATTTTAAAACTTTAAATTCCAGATTCTTTCCCTTCCTCCCTTGTCTCCCACCCTTACTGGGAAGATAAACAATTCAATATACGTTGTACATGTGTAGTTATGCAAAACATTTCCATAGTGGATATATTGTGAAAGACTGACTATATTTCCCTCCATCCTATCCCCCTCACTTGTTCTATTTTTCTACCTTGTCCTTGTCCCTTTACAAAAGTGTGTGCTTCTAACTACCCTGCCCCCCAAGCTGCCCTCCCCTCCATCATCCCCCCTCTCATCCCCTTCCCCCTACTCTCCTATAGGGCAAGGATATAAGTTCAGAGTGCATGTCATTCCCTCCCTAAGCCAAATTCAATGAGAGTAAGATTGACCCATTCTCTTTTGCCTTCCTGTTTGTCCCATCCATTGTAACAGGTATCCCTTGCCTCCTAAATATGAGATAATTCAGCCCATTCTGTCTCGTCCCATCTCCTCTCATTATATTCCTCTCTCACCTCTCAATTTCACTTTTTAAATATCATCCCTTCCTCTTCAATTGATCCTGTTCCCTCTGTCTATGTATACTTGTAGACATATATACACACTCTCACATATGTATTCATATGCATATATACCCTCCTATATAGACATATATATTTATATTCTCTTCAACTATCCTTACACTGAGAAAAGTTTCATAAGTTACAATGATTGTTTTTCCATGTAGGCATGTAAATAGTTCAGCTTTGATAAGTTCCTTATGATTTCTTTTCCCTGTTTACTTTCTTATGCTTCTCTTGCTGCTTGTATTTGAATGTCAAATTTTCTATTCAAGAAAATTCAAGAATGCTTGAAAGTCCTCTCTTTCATTGAATGACCATATTTTCCCCTGAAACATTATACTCAGTTTTGCTGGGTAGGTGATTCTTGATTTTAATCCCAGCTCCTTTGATCTCCAGAATAACATATTCCATGCCCTTCAGTCCCTTAGTGTAGAAGCTGCTAGATTTTGTGTTATTCTGATTGTGTCTCCACAGTATTCAAATTGTTTCTTCTTAGTTGCTTGTATTATTTTCTCCTTGAACTAGGAAGTCTGGAACCTGGCTATAATATTCCTAGGAGTTTTCTTTTTTGGGATCTTTTTCCAGAGGTGATTGGTGAATTCTTTCAACCTCTATTCTGCCCTCTGGTTCTAAAATATCAGGGCAATTTTCCTTGAGAATTTCTTGAAGGATGATTTCTAGGTTTTTTTTTATCATGGCTTTCGGGTAGTCCAATAATTTTTAAATTATCCCTCCTTGGTCCATTTTCCAGGTCAGTGGTTTTTCCAATGAGATATTTCACATTGCCTTTTATTTTTCCATTTGTTTGGATCTGTTTAAGAGTATCTTGATATCTCATAAAGTCATATGCTTCCATTTGCTCCAGTATAATTCTGAAGGAATTGTTCTCTTCAGTAAGCTTTTGAAATTCTTTTTCCATCTGGCAAATTCAGCTTTTTAAGGCATTCTTCTCCTCATTGGCTTTTTGGGCCTCTTTTGTCATTTGAGTTAATTTATTTTTTAAAGTGTTATTTTCTTCAGCCAGGTTGTTGACTATCTTTTCATGATTTTCTTGCATCATTCTCATTTCTCTTCCCAGTTTTTCCTCCACTTCTCTTACTGATTTTTAAAATCCTTCTTGAGCTCCTCCATGGGCTTTAACCAGTTCATATTTTTTTGGAAGTTTTTGGTGCAGGAGTTCTGGCTTCCTCCCATTCCATGCTTTGATCCTTTTTGTCCCAAGAAAGGAATCTAAGGTTTGATTGTGGTGCTTGCTTTGCTTCCTTTGCTTGCTCATGTTGCCAATCAAATACTTGACTTTTGAGCTCTTTGCCACAGTGGAACTCTGCTACCAGAGGGGAGAGCTTTGTCCCAAATTGCTGGGATTTTCGCAGCTGCCAGAGCTATTAGTCGGGTGCCCTCTCTACTGTCCCCACAAGCTCTGGCTCACTGGTCACACACCTCAGGACCACCACCCAAGACCACAATCTAGATCCAGGCAGGTTAAACTGATATCAATTACCCTCAGAATGGTTGCTTGGTCCCCCTATGATCTGCAGGCCAGGAGCTCTGAAGCAGCCATTTGGAGGTGGCTGCATGGCCACCGGGCTTTCTCTACTTCTGGCTCTGGGGATAGAGATTGGATGCTTCTCTTCCTCCCCTCCCCCGTTCTAACAGATTTCCACGCTGACCTGTTACTTTGTCTTTGGCATTTATGGTTTGATATTTCTGAAAACCACCATAGTTGCTGGTGATCCACTCTCCTGAAGTCTGTTCCAGCTGCTTCTAGTTGGTGTCCCCTGGGGCTAAAACTGCAGGCTTACATGGGACTGGGCTCGGCTCCCAGCACCCTGCAATGGACCCTTCCTATCCTCCTGCCAGGCTGCCTTCTGTGGGAGGTTTGTTTCTCTCTGTCACTTTGTATGTTCTGTAGCTCTAAAATTTGTTTAGAGTCATACTTTATAGGTGTTTGAGGTGGTTATGGGGGGAACTTATGGAGTTTTCCTGCTTCTACGCCACCATCTTGGTTCCACCACCAACTAATTAATTTTTTAAAAAATATTAGCTATCCCTCCCAGCTTAGTGGTATTTGAAAATTTGATGAGCTTGCCATTGATGCCTTTATCTCAGTCATTGATAAAACTGGCCAAACACAGATCCTTTGGGTACCCCACTGAAGACTGCTACCTTAATCAAAGTATTAACAAAGATGCCACAATGCCATCCAATCAGTGCATCTAAATGTATTATTTTGTAGTCTGCATCTCTCCATCTTTTCCACAAGCATGACTTGAGATATTTTCTCAAAAGATTTGCTAAAATTGAGGCAAGCTCTTATTATACTCTTCTCATTTGTTAATTTACTAACCCTGTCAAAAAAAAAAGGAATTAACGTTAGATTTCAGTGATCTGTCCTTGATAAAATAATACTTGCTCTTTATAATCAGCATTATCTCTTTCTAGATGTTTATCTTCCATCTCGGTAATAATCCATTCTAGAATTTTCCCAGGAAAGTTAAGAAATTTAAGCTTCCTGACCTATAATTTGCAGCCTCTCTTCATTTCCCTTTAAAAAGCAAACAAAAACAAATAAATGTCAGGACATTTTCCTGTCCCCAATTTTGTGGTATCTCTCCTGTTTTTCATGCTCTTTCACATATTCCTGACAGCAATTGAGCACTCCCGTCTGATGGTTCTTTCAGGACTGGATGATGTAATTTGCCTAGTCCAGGTCATGTTACTGCATGGAGGGCATCTAAGTGCTTCTTAATTATTGTAAACATAAGCTGTTCAGTCATCTCCAGTGTAATGGTCAGCATTATCTTTGGCAGAGAACAAAGTAAGACTTGACCATCCATGCCTTGTCTGTTATCAGATGTCACTGTCCCATGCATGTTAAACAAAGACCCTGTCCCTTCTTTGGAATCCCTGCTTTGTGGTTCCCAGTTTTTCCTTGCCAGCCTGAGCTTGCATGTCCTTCCAACTTTTTATTGAACTGTGCCATCCTTTTTTACTCACTGTCTTTCTTCTGCATCCCTCTCCTTTGCATATCATATTAAGCCTCCAAATGGAATGAAATATTTTGTTTGTATTCCCTGTGTTTCTTACTATTTTATTGTTTTGTGATCTAAGAAGTATGTGTTTAGTATTTCTGCCTTTTTAGATTTATTTTTCTCTATATCCTAGCACAGTAATGTTGATAGAAATAGATCCGTATGGGCCACATATTAATTTAGAAAACTACAAATTAACATTATCAGTGCTTCATTGTATTTTTGTTTATTTTGTTAAATATTTTCCAGTTATATTTCAATCTAGTTCCTGCCATACTTGAGAGTTTTGTGGGTCTCATGTTGTCTATGGGACCTGAGTCTAACCTCTCTACCCCTATCACATGATCTAGTTTTAGAAGAGTACCATATGGGCCTGAGAAATAGGCATAGTCTATTGTTCCCATGCAAAAAATCCCATAAGTCTGTTTAGCTCAAAATTTTCAAAGTTTATTCAGTTCCATATTTTCCTTTTTTATCAGTTTGTCTCTTAGCTCTGAGAAGAATATTTACATCTCATATAATTATTGAATTACTATATGTACTGTTTAGTGATTCAATTAACTTTTCCTTTTTGAGTCTTGTCTCTCTCCATTGATTTTCAATAGAAAGGGATAGGAGAATGAAGTGTATTATTTAGCAGAGTTGTTTGATTCCTTGTGTGATTATACAGTGGGAATTCCATCACAGCCACTCTGCCACAAGGACAATTCAGAACAAATCTGGGTCTCCTAAAAGGTCAAGTCATAAAATGGAATTCCTTCTTGAAGGGAGACAGTAGGACAGGAAACAGTACTCAAGGATAAGAGCACTATACCTGAGTGTAACAGGGGAGACAGTAAGAGCGTAAGTAAGGGACCTGTTTAAAGAAGGTTCAGAATATGGGAGTGAGAGAGGAGCTTTTTGCAGGCCTGTCTCCTTCATTGTTTGTGAATTTCATAGGGGGGTTGCACTTATATCCTGACTATTTAAAAACCCCAAGGACTTTCTTTGCCACATTGATGTCATGTTTCTGAAGATATTTATGAAGGAGTCAGTTTTGTGTAGACTGGCAGCTATGGCTCGAGATTATCCATTCTACGTAGATATAGTCTGTGGTTGAAACACAAAACAGATTGGTGTCGGATCCACAGCTCCGGGTATAATGTGGTAGTATGATGAAGGGTAATTCTTTGTACGGCAGAGTGAGGAAGGGAAAGTGAGGCAGATGAGCTCTCTTCCTTTTTTATGCTGTGTTAACTGTTTGGTATCTGAAGGTATTTGATGTAACCCTGTTTGATTTCAGAGCAGCCTGCGCTGAGTAGAACTTTTGCCTCAGTTTTACAACAAATCAGCGATGCACTAACTAAAGTGTCAGCATTAACATAATCTTTCCAGGCGATCACAGTTCTCACTCATGAAAGACATGCAGAAGTAGTTTCTTTTGGCCCAGGAGACCTTTGCAGGATGATTTACCTTGTTTCATGAGTTTACCAAACAGTGTAATCAATTAGGAGAAGGGTAAAGACAATAGGAATAAAATTGGTTTTTATTAGTTGCCTTGCTGTTTATTGTTATATGGATTTTTGGCAGAGTTTTTGATTGACAGAACAGAACATCTAAACTTGCTGAGCTTGAAAACGTGGCATAGATTTACCTCCAGTGAAGCAATAGACAGGTGGAAGAGTAGAGAGGGTGCTGGGCCTGGAGCTTGTTTTACGATTCGTAAGCTAAGGAAGACCTGAATTCAAATCTAACTTCAGACACGACTGACTCTGTGTCTTTGGGAAAGTCAGTTGAACTTTGTTTGCCTCAGTTTCCTAAAATGTAAGATGAGGAGAATAACATCTTCCCCCCACCCAAGATTGTTGTGTGGATACAATGAGATGATATTTGTAAAGTGCTTAGCATAGTGTCCAACAGGTAGTAGATGCTATATAAATGTTAATTCCTTTCCATCCCCCTTTTTGTCTCTTTTCTCATCTGTACAATGAGCTGAAGATTGTTTTGTGGTGGGTAGCTAGATGGTGCAGTGAATAGAACACCAGGCCTGGCGTCAGAAATACTCTTCCTTCTAAGTTCAAAGGCAGCCCCGGGTATTTAGTAACTGTGTGATCCTGGCCAAGTCACTTAACCCTGTTTGCCTCAGTTCTTCATTTGTAAAATGAGCTGGAGAAGGAAATGGAAAACTACTCCATTATCTTTGCCAAGAAAACCCCAAATGGGGTCATGAAGAATAGGATACAACCAAAAGAACTGAAGGACAGTATAAGATTGCTCTGGCCCAGGATTTTAGGTCTTGCATCTTTTTGTGATACCAGCTATTTTTTTTTTAAATGCAGGATTTTCATTATCTTGTTGGTAACTAGACATTAATATGATGCATCATGTACACTGACTTTCTGGGTTGCTGAGTTTCCTTAGCTCACTGGGTTCAGAGTTCTGCCTTATCTGATCCCTAATTACCTTTTCTTTTTTCTCCAGGGTTTGGCTACTCACTCTTCTTCTTCTCCCTGTGGCCGCACACTCTAGACTAGGGTATCAGCCCACAGCACTCTTCTGAGTGTTCTAATCCAGGTAGATTAAAATGTCATTGGAAAATATTGAAGAAAATAATAAAAATGCAAAAAATCCTAAATAATATTAGTATGTGGTTTTCTAAGTCAGCACGTGGCCTGCAGGTATCCTTATGTACAGTTTAGTGTCCCTCATTTCTGTTTGAGTTTTGTGCCGCTACTCAAACCACAAATGTGTTTTTCTAAGGTTTATTCACAATGGAAAAGAACATGCTTACGTTTAGAAATAATACTCAAAAGCAATGTAGTTAGAAGTGATGCCTAAACTTCCATTCAGCTGTTATTCCAGGGCTTAACTTTGCCCCTGAGATGCTCTTTAGATTGGAAACACTCTGCATATAATCAGAAACCTTCATGTCCCCTGGAAAGTTTATGTACTAGACTAACTTTTTCTGAATGGAGATTGGTTCACCTGGATACTCTGGCTTGAAGCATTTCTTTTATCTCCAAAATTCCAATCTTATTGTTAGAGAAGCTTTCTAGAGACAGGTTTGGGGGTGTTTGCAAAATTCTATTTAATCGCTAGATATTGACCTTTCTTCATCATCCAATCAAGAGAAAAACAAGAAGATACAAACAGATGGAGACAATGTTTTAATACCTCAAAAATCGGAATTCATTCTACATACAGTTTATCCCTAAAGTTCATTACATTTCATTACGTCTGTGTCAGACATATAAAGCATCCTTCTGTATGAACATTGCAATTGTGTTCATGATATATTTGGAATCTTTTGTATCACTCATTAGCAAAAATTGCATATGTGTGTTTTAATTGTTCATCTCAAAAGAAGCTAAATTTATATTTTTTTCTCATTTGAGCATCTCACAGTGGGAATGTTTTCTGAGACTTGAAAAATTCTACAGGTTAAATCTGATGAATTCTTTACTTTGCTAAATTAGGGACTAAAAATGGTGTGTTGATAGAAACCATCTAATTAAACAACAACATAGCTACTTATGAATAGTCTACTTAAGAGACCATATCTTAACCATTGTAATAGGCAGATTTTTTCAGCATACTACATTCATAAATGTTAAATTATCTTTTCACTTTTACATGAAATGTTCTGAACTATTTGTATTAATATATTATGGGCATATCTGGGTGGATTATCTGTCATATTTTTTTTTTGTCCCAGACCTACTTTCCGTATGTACCCTAATTACCCCCACCTATAATTCTTCCTTACGTTAATAACTGGTATTCAACCCCATCATCCAGGTAATTTATGGCAACCAATTTTAATGTAATTCTAATAATAATAATAATAACTAGAAAGAAGAATATAGACACATACAGGGTGTCTCAGAGCTTTATAAAAATTGTCTCTGGGAATGTTCTATATCATCTGGGATTTTAATTGCTGATGCTTGCATCCATTAGCTTAGATAATCAAATGTTGGCTCCATGTGTCTTTCAAGTACAGAAATTATAAAGTTTATTATAGAATTAAATATATGAAATTAAAAATATCATCATATGCTCTTTATAATCTATTAATATATGGAATTTATAGATGAAGCTTTTATGATGATCAAACCTAGTATCACAAAATTGACCTTAACTTACCAATGTTATGATATGAAAACATGATATTAATTAGGCCAAGATAATGGATTCCTCATTATAAATGGTTTTGTTTTACTACAGAGACAATAATTGTGGCCCAAAGAATTCAAATATATAGTCTAGATGCGCAAAACAAAACTGGGTATGAGACAATGAAGGGTTTATTAGAGACTGAGCATTTCTGCCAGAGAAAAAAGAAAACATCAGAGAAACATGCTCTAGGCATTGTACATAAATAATTACTTAGGAGATGCAATATAGTGGGAAGAGTACAGAAATTAGAGTAAGAGAGACCTGGGTTTGAATCCATCCTCAATATGGCTTAGTTATGTGACCATGATCAAGTCACCTAACTTCTCTGAACTTTAGTTTTCCCATTTGTAAAACGAGTGTAACAGCTCATGCCTAATAGGATTACTATGAGAATTAAATTAAATCTTCCATATATAATATTGGTAAACTGTAAAAAAAAAAATGATGACAGAAACAGCTGTGATTTCATTGGTATATAGACTTATTGGTGAAGAAATTCCTTCTACCAATGCAGAATGGCACATGCTCTAAAATTTATAGTTTAAGTAGCTTTCCTAGGGTGATAAAATCAATGTGTCTAAAACAAGATTTGATCTCAGATTCCAATCTTTATCCATTATGCCAAGCTTACTCTCAAACCATAAAATACAATGTATAAATGCTATCATTACTGTAGATGTTGCTAAAGTCAAGTACTCAGAGAAAGTTCACTCTTCTACAACTTTATGGTAAGGAGGGAGAATCAGTTCAAGACACTTGAACTTTTCAGTCAGTCAATGAATAAACATCAAGAATCTGCCATGTGATAAGCAATGAAAAAACAGAAAGAAGGCAAAAATAGTTCTTGCCCACAAAAAGCTCACAACTCTAAAGAGAAGGGGGTAACAAACAAACAATCTATAAATAGGAAATAATTAACAGCTAAAGGCACCAGAATTAAGAGGGGTTGAGAAAGGCTTCCTTTCCAGGTGCCATTAAGGTATTTTGTAATTGCTAGATTTGTAGGAATCTGAAGTTATTTTTATTTGCTAATATACCTAAATACTAGGTAGAATTAAAATAAAAACACTAATAAGTGTTAATTTTGCTTTTTCCCCCTCTGAAACAAAAAAGATAGTTGTGCTATCTATTAAGTCAGTGAATTAATAATGGAATGAATCTCCATCCTGCAGGGTGATTTTAAGTCAGGAAAAAGTTACTCATTAAAGAGAATACTTTATACATTATGAATTTTATTATATATTGACCAAGAACAAAAATTAAAATTCAGAGAGGGAATAAATAGAATAACAACTTATGACTGAATATGAACAGAAGGAAATATTCTGATTATGAACAACTGAGTGAATTAATTTTATTGCTGATTATTCCTGTGAAAGGCCTCTCAAGGGAATCAGATTCTGGTCTGGTATGCAACGTGTTTGTCAGTTTGGATGACGAAATCAAGACAGTGCCTATTATATTTGCATGTTATATTCAGTGTAGACATGCTTGCTATCAGAAGTTCAATTCATCATGATCTTTTCAAGCTAGGGAAATTATGTGCCTGGTTAAGGATGTTCGGATCCATGATCATCTCTTAAGAGTCAGAGACTTGAACTAGGTAAGGATATTTCTTTTAGTAGCAATTTCATGTTATCCTATGGCTTTTTAAAAATGTGTGGAGCTGTATTTTCATATTCCTCCTCATGGTGAATTGGATTATATTATGTTCAAATGTCTGTGCAAATTAAATACGGCATTTTTCTGTCAACCAAAAATTAAATCATGTTTACCTATTGAGACCACAGCTCATTTAATATGTATGACTGTGGTATTTTCTGAAATGGGATTTTATGTTCATTTACTTTTAAAGTCATAGCTTCTAAGCTATACTGAAACCACTATGCCAAGGTGATCATAGAACTGGAAGAGCTCTTAGAGACAATCTAGTCCAACCTTCTGATTGTGAGACCTAGAGAAGGTTAAATGACTTGCCCAGGGTCACACATTTAAATGACTAAGGGAGAATAACTTCCATTGGTTCATTCAGTTTCTGTAAAGTATCACTGGCATTTGTCATTTTCCATGTCAACCATAAGTATTTGCTATGTCAAGACAGAGCCATAGCTGAGGTTAATAAGAAGCAGTTTTCCCTCAAGAGTGATTAACGTAGTTTCAGAGAAGTGGGTAAGGTAGCTTTCAGAACTTAGCTTTTTATTTGTTTCCTAATGTGAGAGTTAAGAACAAGTGTTTTCTCTTTCTCTCAATCCTTCCCCTTCTGATTTAGTGCTTTGAAAATCATCAGACTGAGTAGTAATTGGATCTAGTTCTAAACTCTAAATATCATAGATTTTCCTACTTTGAGGACTAGTAGAGATCTGTCATTCTCTCTTAATATATTTTAAAATGGCCTTCTATTATATAATTTATTAAGATTGAATGTTTCCTTTCAAAGGGGTAGGTGAGGTCAAGCCGCTAACTTTGGAATACCAATATCATTCCATCCAAATACCTACCCTAGACCGCTAATAGTGTTTGCTCTAAATGTGTGGATTCGTTTTTATGATAAAAGTTGGTAAGTAAACATCATTAATATTGGTTAGATATGTTCATGCCACTTCTATTTAAGAGGAGTAGCTGTTCTTCTATGGAGAATTTTTTAATTTACTCCAGTGACTAGAAAATTGTTGGCATATCTTTCTCCCTAAATGCATTGGTTTGAAACATCTAAATTTTACTTGTTTGAAGGAAGTTTATCAGATGGATTATTTGCCTCTAGCCAAAGTTATGGTAACAATAAAGAAGGAAAGTATATTTTCAGTAACCATCACTTTAATTTTTAACAAGCACGGATCATTTACAAACAAAAAATTTGGGCACTTTATTTTGTCAGCTTACTTTTTCAACTATTTTAATGTTTATGAGTCATTGAATGAGTCCTGGATGAATATGGCAGGAATAAAATGAACTTATAATTATTTAATTTCAGGTTCATCTTCTGCAGGTGTAGAATGTGGAAGAAGTAAAGGGAATTAAGGGTCTATATTGTTTTTAAAGGCAAAATAAGAGATTTTTTAAATGAATTCTGCCATTTTAGAACTCAGTCCTTTAATGATTTTTTCATTACAAAAAAAAAAAATCCCGCCAATAAATGGCTGCTAAATTGTCCAAAGCAGTGGTTTCATGATTTTTTTTTCTTGGTAAAGTTTTCATGACACTTATAGATCCTTCTGTTGAAGCCTTTGTTGTTTTCTTGTACCGGATCTTAATAAATAACCTCCGATTTTGCCTTGCACATAATTGTCACTTAAGTTCAGAGGCTCGAGTAGTTTGTGTTTTTGTCTAGCAGGCATTCCAGAGTACTGCCTAGCCTCCATTATTAGCATTTCTCTATGTCCTTCATAAAATGGCTGTCATTAAAGGACTTCTTTCTAACTTGGTAAAGGGTATTTCCCTTGTGTTTTCTGTGGTAGTACCTCAGCAGACTTTAAAAGAATTGTTTCATTTCTACTGTGTTTCTCCATTCTTTATCTTTTAAAAAAAATCAGTTGTTTTTGTGTTTTATGAACACATATATTAAATTCTCATTTTATTATGTTGTGAAAAATTATATGCTTTTTTCTTTGACTATATCTTACACTCTATTATATTATATAACATAATTATATCACATCACATTATGTTATTCATTGTGTCATGTATTATGTTATATTGTGTTCTATTATACTGTTATATGTTATGTATATTAATATTGTATTAATATATATTGTTATTTTTATGAACACTCAGGATTATAATTCTATTTTTATACAGATTTCATGGGCCTTTTCAGTTAGTTAATAATACATCCCCAGTTTGTGGTCTTCTTATATTTTGGAAAATAGATCTTATTTTCTTTGGATAATGTCTTTCTTTTCTATATCTAGGAGAACATTAAGGAGCACCTAAAGCACATGCTGAAAGATGTTTTTCATGGAAGTTATAGGGACATTTTTGTGAGACTTGAGGTACTTAGATTAATCACAGATTTAGTAGTGGAAAAGTATGGAATGGTCAAAGTATTTGAGTGGAGGGACTTTGGGCAGTTTGATGACATAGGATAGAGTATAAACTTGAGAGATAGGATGGCCTAAGTTGAAATCTTGCTTCAGACACTAGTTCTATGATTTCAGGCAAGACACATAAGTTCTCTCAGCCTCAATTTCCTTATCTGTAACGTGAGGCTAATATATTTCATAGAGTTGATCCTTCAAACAGGATCAAATAACCTGATGTTGGCACAGTGCTTTACAAATTGTAAAGGGCTAAATAAATACTAATTATTGCCCTCAGTGCTTGGCAAAACAATGTTTTTACTGAAGAGGAGAAACAAAATAGGTACCAAGATACTCTATGAAGGTAAAGAAGTTCTAATCATAAAAAAAAAAGGAAGGGAGAAAGGAAAAGTTATGTACAAAAATTAAAAATATTCTAACTTATTTGTGTTCAGAAGGACGTTACGAGTCTAGTTCAGCATTTAAAAAAATTGTGGCAGCCATCGACTTTTACTTTCACACCGTCAGTCTGGAATGTCAAGTTTTGACATTATGACAAAATGTCCCTTATAATGATATCACGTTTTCCTGCTAAGTTTTGTCATTCAATGAATCTAAAAGACTTTGGATCAGAGAGTGATTAATTGTGACTTTCTCTCTGGAACCTGTACCCTAATTAGAATTCAGTTTAATTTGGCTCTTACTACTAAAGTGAACATGTTCACTCTACATTTGCTATGTAATCATTAAAATTGTAAACCATGAATGCAGAACTGTTTAAAAACTACTATTAGTTTAATTAAATTAAAATTTAATTTAAATCTGTAACACTTTCCAAGACCTAAAGCAAAAAAAAAAAAGCAGGGTTAAAACTCGAAAATATTTTTTAAATTAAATCTTTACTTTTTCCCAAAAACCTTACTAACAATGTTAAATCATTTTTATTTTAACTGATGCATAGTAGTGAGAGCAGGTTTTTGTAGGATATAAAATGAACCATGTAAAAAAATCATTCAAAGAAATTGTTTGACTCATAGACAAAAATAGTTAGGATTCTAAACTTTATTTTTTCCATTCAAGTTTATTTAAATAATGTCCTTTATCTGAATTTTTCCCCTGGGACCTGTTTGGGGATAGATTTATCAAAGAGTCCTGAGAGGTAGACTCTTCTGGGATATCAAACTGTCTCCAAGGCCCCTAAAAAAATAGCAAAGTCTGCTTTCAAGTCTGACTACATTTCAGGGATTCTGTCCTGCTCAGAGAGGTATCTCAGATCACTGGGGCTATTCCAGAAATATCTTAATCCTTGGAAGCTAGAAGCACATGATTGCTAGGCTAAGAGTTCATCAGTTTATGTTGACTTACGAGGAGACAAAGGTTTTCTAATTTCAGAATTTTCTAAAATAACAATCAGGGCATTTGTTTAAATCCTGGAGTGTTCTTAAGAAGAAATTTGACATTGATAACTATTTACTAAAGCCCTGTGGATTACTATGTGATGAGATAATACACATAAATTTTTTTTTTATAAACTTTGAAGCAGTTTTAAAAGCAGCTTGTAAATTTTAGAGGCAGCTTTTGGCTTAGTGAATAGAATGCTGGACCTGGAGTCAGAAAGACAAGTTTAAATCTAGTCTCAGACACTTGCTACCTATGACCTTGGTCAAGTCACTGAGATGCTATCTGTCTCAAGTTTTCTCCCCTCTAGCTTCCAGGGTTGTGAGGATCGAATGAGATAATAATTACAAAATATTTAGTGCAGTGCCTTGGCATGTACAATGCACTGTATCAACATTAGCTGTTATTATTATTAGCTATGTGACTTGGGATAAATCACTTAACCCTCTATTTACCTCAGTTTCCTCAAATATAGAATGGGGGTGATAAGGGCACCTATTTTGTAGGGCTGTTGTGAGTCTCAAGTGAGATAATATTTGTAAAACCACTTAGTACAATACCTGGCAAATATTAAGGACTGTATAAGTGCTTGTTTCTTTCCCTTTCTTTTGCTTCCCCTAAAAGCACCATACAAATGCTTATTATTAGTGATAATTATAATTTGCTTTTTTGCACTATTTCTCTTTTAACAACTATATTTTTGTAGACATTTTCTAAAATTCGAATGATTGCTGTATGGTTTCTTGTATCTTTCATGGCATGTTTCTTTGCTTCCTTTATTCTTCATTCAAGTCAGAACCTCATGTTTCTAACAACATGGTTTGCAAAAGAAACTGATTTCAGTTGTTATCCCATTCTGGACCAAACTGGAAGAAGATTCAAATAGAAAGTGGCAAGAGAGTCTGTAAAATCAATGGATGCTGTGAAATTTGTTGTCACTAACCAGTAGTTTTCGCCTTCTTGGTATACTTTCTAAACATTGAACAAAGGTGGATGATGCTGCAGATTGATTAAGGTTGGCAGAAAGTTGAAATTTTAAGATCATTACTTTCTCTTTTCATTTAGTAGCTTGATCAGTATGTATTTTTAAACTTTACTGAAAATATTCGTTCTTTGAAGCTAGAAATATCTTAATGGCAAATTTATACTTTGGGAAGGATATTTCTTTTTCTTCCCACTTAAAATGAAAGAGCTTTTAAATACATCAAGATATAAATCCTATGAGATTTTACCAAGTCAGGGACAAGATACAATGACAAGTATTTACCTTTTCATTATCACAATCTTTAATTCATATTAAATGGATATACTTTATAATTCATGGTTGACATGAAAATACTCTAAATTGTTTCATTTGTTAAAAATATAAATTATAGAAGCTGAAATTAAATCAGTTTTAGAATACTATATTCACCATCATATGTTTTAAGTAATTTCTTTATATGAGACAATAATAGATAACAATAATTATTCAGTCATTTCAGTCACATCTGACAATTTGTAACCCCATTTGAAGTTTTCTTGGCAAAGATGCTGGAGTGATTTGGCATTTGCTTCTCTAGCTCATTTTACAGATTAGGAAACGGAGACAAAGAGTTAAATGACTTGCCCAGGGTCACACAGTTTGCCAAGTATCTGAGGCCAGATTTGAACTCATGAAGATCAGTCTTCCTGACTTTAAGTCAGGAACTGTATCTGCTGTGCCACTGAACTGGCCAGCAGGAGGGCTAGCATTTAAATAGTGTTTTAAGGTTTAAACTGTATTTTATATGGGTTATCTCATTTGAAGCTAATAATAACTCAGCATAAGTTGTGTTACTGTCCCCATATTATAGATGAGGAACTGAAGCTGAGAAAGGCTCACTGAGTTGCTTAGTGTCACAAAGCTATTAAGTTTCTGAAACCATATTTGAACCAAGTTCTAGAAGTCCATTGGACCATCCAGTCCTAAGGCCATTGAAGTTTAGAGCTGAGTGAAATCTTAGGAATTATCTAAAATTGTCTTAGAAAGCTGTGGTACAAAATTTAGGGCTTATTTGTCCAAAGTCACATCACAAGTAAAGGGTAACTGCAGGCCTAGAACCAAGGACTCCCACCTAGTAGTCCAGACATTGTAGGCTCAGGAAAGATTGCATTTGTTTATAGTTGTGTAAAAGTTGTTAACCCATTTGTGACCATAGGCAAATGCCTCTGTGCCCTCTTTTCTTACCTATAAAATGCAGATAATATATAGTTTGAAAAGCTATTATAATATTTAAATGAAAGAGTAAATGTAAAAGCATTTTAAAAATGGAATTCAAATTAATAAAACAATTTTAAGTGTCTCTTCTGTATAGAGCCTCATGCTTGAATTTGGGGAACATAACAAATTTAGGTAAGTCCTGCTCCATTCTCATGTAGTTCTTTCAATATGTAGGTATTGATACAAGTAGTAGGTAGTAGTATTATTACTTTACAAGTTCAAGGATATATAATTTTCTTATTTTCTACTGACACAATGCAGTCTTTCTATAACTTAGTAGATAGTCTTTGAAAGTGACTGTGGACAAAAGAATTAATGATCCTCTGGCCACCCTGATGATGAGCCTCTGAAACCTTGGTTAGCCTAATCCTTAGAAACAGGCCTATGATTCATCAAATAGCTTTACTGTTTTTGTTCGCAATATCAACTTTTGTATAGTCACATCTAGTTGTTGCTGTTGCAGGGTATATGTTACACCTGTGTGTGGAAAACTTGAATCTAAATATGTATTGTGTAATATTAGGGTAATATATAATATTAAGCACTTGAGAAAGATGTCGCTCCCCTAAATTAGTAGACAATCCAATGTCCTTCCTTTTAAGTAAGTCCTGTAAAATGTAAGATCTAAGGCTGCGGTCACGGCGTCATCTAATGTGTTTTCTAATCTCACTCCTACTACCTAATTAGACTCTAATATTTTCCCACTAAATGTGTTGGGGGCACCTAAAATTAAATTATATTCATAATCACAGGATTGGTACAAGAAAGCACTTTGGATTACTTTCACTGAATATGTCTAGGTAGTAGACCATCCGTAGGATCTCTGGTTTTGTTTACTTAAATTCAACAAAAAATTTGTGCAATAAAAATGACATTAAAAAATAAACAGTTTTTAAAGACTTAACAGTTCTGATCAGCATAACATCTGAGCACATTTCCATGGGACTCATGATGAAACAAGTTGCCCACCTCCTAACAGAGAGGAGATGGGCTCAGGGTACAGACTTGGCCAATGTGGAAATTTGTTTACTGTGGATATATTTAGAAGGCTTTTGTTTTTCTTTCCTTTATATTGGGAGGGGAAGTGAGGGATGGAGAATATATATGTATTATATAAGCATATATTTAATAGAATAATAAAAGTAAAACAAAAGCAATTAAATTCAATATACCTTTATTAAGTACCTACTGTGTACATGCTCTGTGCTAGATTCTGGTGATACAAAGACAAAAAGAGACTGTCCTCAATGAACTTATATTATTTTTAGTAGACATATGGCATGTACAAATGAACAAACACAAGAATTTAAGAAAGGCAGAAGCACTCTAACAGCTAGGGAGAGAAAAATCAGCAAATGTTCTGATCCTTAAAGGAAGAGTTTGTTCGTGTATATTGACTTTATTTTCATTGTTGCCATCATTATACAATATTCTTTTGCCTCAGTTTTTCTTCATCTTCATCACTTCATACAAGTTTTCCTATTTTCTCCTGAAATCTTCATCTTTATCATTCCTTAAAACGCAGTGTTATTTCATTACTTTCTTATGCTATTAATTTCTAAATCATTTGTCAGGCACATATTTTTCAACTTTTTAATTATCATAATGTTACTATGAATATTTTTATATATAAAAATTCCTGCATTGCTATTAAAAACCTTCTGGGAATATTTTTTTTCCAGGAGAAAGATAGCTAAATCAAAGGATAATTTATTAACTTTGCTTATAAATTTCAGAAAGTGTTCAAAATTGGTTAAACCAATTAACAGTACCACTCACAGTGAATTGGTGTGCCTGTCTTTCTACATCATTAATTTTACCACTTAAATTATCCGTTTTGTTGGTATATGATTGTGTATAATAACGACTGAAAATTTATTTCCTCCCCTTTAATTGCAATTCTTTTGTCATTTAAAAAAATTTTTTGGCCATTTGGCATTTACTCTCTCTTGGATCAGGCAGCTGGACAGAGTGGATAGAGTGCCAGGCCTGGAGTTAGGAAGACTCATCTTCCTGAGTTCAAATCTGACCTCAGACACATACTAGCAGTATTACCCTGGGCAAAGTCACTTAGCCCTATTTGCCTCAATTTCCTCATCTGTAAAGCTGTAAAATGAAATGGCAAAACCAGTCTGGTATCTTTGCCGAGAAAACCCCAAATGGGATCATGAAGAGTTGAACACAACTCAGAAATGACTGAACTCTCTTGTATGCTTTCCTCTTGTTTCCTCTCCTCTTCTCCTTTCTTCTCCTCACCTTCTCATTTCTTTCCTTCTGCTACTTTCCTACCCTCATCTCCTCTCCTCCCCTAATTTCCTCCTGTCCTTTTCTCTTTTTCCCTCCTCTCAATTCCTTTCTCCCTTTGTCCCCTCCTCTCCTTTTTTTCCTTTCCCTTCCTCTTCTCATCTCCTTCTTTCTTCTCTTCTCCTGTCCTTCCTCATTCTCTTTCCCTCTCTGCCCTTCATTGTATGAGATTGTGCCTAAAAATATTTTATTGATCTTTATAGTTTCATTTATTTGGCATGTTCGCCTTCTAGTAATTATTCATAAATTTGTTATTCCAGAATCTGTTTGGTTTTTGTAAAGGTACCCTGCACTGCTGAAAAATGGGCATTCTCCTTAAGATTCCCCTTCAATAACTGACAACCTTTTATCATGTCTAGTTTTAAATTAAATTCCTCTAGCACTTATTATATGCCTAATATTTGTCAAAGACTGCAAGCCTTGTTGAAACAGACAAAAATAAAACAGGATATAGTCAAAAATTAAGGTCTCTGCCCTCAAGCTTATATTGTACTAGACTAAAACTACACATACACAAAATTTTTAAAAGTAGATACAAAATAAATATAAAGTAGGGATTTGGAAGGAGGAACTAACAGTTGGAAGAATTAGGAAGGTCCTCTTATAGGAATGTGATCCAGTACTATTACCACTACTACTATTGCTACTCCTGCTGCTGCTACTACTATTACTACTATAGCTAGCTGGCTAGTAGTAGTACTGCTACTTCTAGTTAGGTATCTAGGTACCACATAGAGAGATTTTTAAAGTTTGAAAAGCACTTCAAAAATATCTCTTTTCATCCTCACAACAACCTTGAGATACAGGTATTAT
The DNA here is from genome assembly GCA_028627135.1 of Pseudochirops cupreus. Taxonomy (NCBI): domain Eukaryota; kingdom Metazoa; phylum Chordata; class Mammalia; order Diprotodontia; family Pseudocheiridae; genus Pseudochirops; species Pseudochirops cupreus. Next base: position 320,696,457 of record CM053584.1, on the reverse strand, counting down.
TATTACTATCATTTTATAGATAGGAACCATGGCAGACAATGGTAAAATGACTTGCCAAAGATCACACAGTTTGTAACCTCTCACTAAACTTTCTAGTTGGAAGCCCCTATGCCCCTCCCACTTTTTTTAAGCATAGAACTGGAACAGACATCCCTAATGGTCCCTTCTGTCTTCTATGGCTAGCCGCTCTCTCTCGCCCAGATTACTGGGGCCAAGTGAACTCATGAATTCCACTTTACTGAGAGACACAGAGATCTTGAATTGCTGCTAAGATTAAGAGACAACAACAGATGCTGGGGTAACTGGTCCAAAGCACTAATAAGGAATTCATTTTAGTCTCAGTGTTCTTCTGTCTCTGTAGTTTCTTCAGATCTTTTTAAAAAAGCAGAGAGTATAAATGCCAGACTTAAGTGAGACAAGAATCTGCCTGAAAAAGGAGGGAATAGAACCTGAAGCTGATATTATAGATCTTTGCTGTTGTTTGTTTCCTGTGGAATTCATTATAATGATTTATTTATTTTTTCCTCTTTTTGTTTTTGTTTTTACTACTTGACTGAGCATTCTTCTTGATGTTTTTAAGTAGTAAAAGGGGTAAGGGTGGGGCTAATAGACTCTGCTTCTAACTTGGTCATCTTGCCTCAAGTCCCTCCTTTTCTTATATTCTCTGTAATCATCCTATCAATGAGAACATAACAGGATTTCAGTACTTTCATCCCTCTGTCTTTCCTTCCTTTCATCTCTTCTCTCCTTCTTCTTTCCTTCCTTACTTCCATCCACCCTTTCTTCCATCCTTCTTTCCTTTGATATACTTCCACCCATTATGTTCTTTCAAGAGAGATACTTTATGAAGTGGAATTTAAAAAAATATATTCAGGGGTGGCTGGGTGGTGCAGTGGATAGAGCATGGGCCCTGGAAGCAGGAGGACCTGCGTTCAAATGTGGCCTCAGACACTGAACAGTTACTAGCTGTGTAACCTTGGGCAAATCACTTAATCCCAACTGCCCTACATTCTCCTCTCCAAAAAGCAAAAAAAAAAAAAGTATTCAGAATTTCATTTTTCCGAAGTTACATGTAAAAACAATTACACGTCAATATAATTTTAGCGTTCATTTAAAAAATTTTAAATTTATTTTAGCATTTTCCCCAGTTGCACGTAAAAACAATTTTTAACATTCATTTTCAAACTTTGAGTTCCAAATTCTCTCCTGACTCCCCCTGCACACCCCCTCATTGAGAAGGCAAGAAATTTGTTAAGGGTATACATGTGTAGTCATGAAAAATATTTCCATAATAGTCATGGTGTGAAAGTAAACATATTCACAAAACTCAAAAAAATTGTTAAAAGTATGTTTCAATTTATATTCAGACACCAGCAGATCTTTCTCTGGGGATGGATAGCATTTTTAATCATAAGTCCTTCAGAGTTGTCTTGGATCATTGTATTGTTGAGAATAACTAAGTCATTCACAGCTATTCATTGCACAATATTGCTTTTACTTGTGCATCAACTCATGTAAGTCTTTCTAAGTTTTTCTGAGAGCATCCTGCTCATCATTTCTTATAGCACAATAGTATTCCATCATAATCACATATCACAAATTGCTCAGCCATTCCTCAATTGATAGGCATCCCCACAATTTCTAATTATTTATTACCAGAAAAGAGCTGCCATAAGTATTTTTGTTTGTATAACTCCTTTTCATTTTTGTTTTTTATCTCCTTTGGGATACAGACCTAGTAGTGGTACTGCTAAGTCAAAGGGTATGCATGGTTTTATAGCCCTTTAGGCGTAGTTCCAAATTGCTATGCAGAATGATTGAATCATTTCACAACTCCACCAACAGTACATTAATGTCTCATTTTTCCCACTTCCCCTCCACTATTTGTCATTTTCTTTTTCTATCGTATTAGCCAATCTAATAGGTATGAGGTATTACCTCAAAATTGTTTTAATTTGCATTTCTACAATCAATAGTGAGAGCATTTTTTATATTGTTATATGTAGCTTTGATTACTTCATCTGAAAACTGTTCATATCTTTTGATCATTTATCAATTGGGGAAAGGTTCTTATTTTTATAAATTTGACTCAGTTCTCTCTGTATATGAGAATTCAGGCCTTTATCAGAGAAACTTCCTTCAAAATTTTTTTCACAGTTATCACTAACTGTATTTCTTTCCAACCTATCCCCCCCCGTTTATTCTTTTCTCTCTCACCTTGCCCCTCTTCGAAAATGTTTTGCTTCTGACTACTCCCTCCCCCAGGCTGCCTTCCCTTCTATTGGCCCCCTTCTCTTATTTCCCTTCTCTTATTCACTCTCCTCCTACTTTTCTGTACTGTAAGAAATTTCTATACCCAATTGAGTGTGCATGTTATTCCCTCTTCAAGCCAATTCTGATGAGAGTAAGGTTCACTAACTCACTCCCACCTTCGCCTTCTTCCCCTCCACTTTAAAGCTTTTTCTTGCCTCTTTTATGTGAGATAGTTTACCTCATTCTACCTCTCCCTTTCTCTTTTGCCCAGTTGATTCCTCTCTTACACCTTACTTTTATGTCTTTAGATATCATCTCTTTGTATTCACCTCACACCTGTTCCCTCTATTTATATATACGCCTTCTCTCTGCCCAAATAATGAGAAAGTTCTTATGGGTTACAAGTATCATCTTCCCTTGTAGGAAGGTAAACAGCTTAACCTTATTAAGTTCCTTATGATTTCTCTTTCCTGTTTACCCTTTTGTGCTTCTCTTGAGCCTTACATTTGAAAGTCACATTTTCTATTCAGCTCTGATCTTTTCAGCAAGAATGCTTGAAAGCCCTCTGTTTTATTAAATATCTATTTTTTTTCACCTGAAGGATTATAATCAGTTTTGCTTGGTAAGTGATTCTTGGCTGTAATCCTAGCTCCTTTGTTCTCCAGAATATCATATTCCAAGCCCTCTAATCCTTTAATGTAGAAGTTGTTAAATCTTGTGTTATCCTGACTGTGGCTCCTCAGTACTCGAACTGTTTCTTTCTGGCCGCTTGCAGTATTTCTTCTTGACCTGGGAGCTCTGGAATCTGGCTATAATGTTCCTAGGAGTTTTCATTGGGGATCTTTTTAATAGTTGATTGGTGGATTCTTTCCATTTCTATTTGACCCTCTAGTTCTAGAATATCAGGACAATTTTCCTTGATAATTTCTTGAAAGATGATATCTGGGCTCTTTTTTTTTATCATGACTTTCAGATAGCCTAATAATTTTCAAATTATTTCTCCTGATTTTATTTTCCAGGTCAGTTATTTTTCCAATGAGATATTTTATATTTTCTAATTTTTTTTTCATTCTTTTGGGTTTTTTAAAAATAATTTCTTGATTTCTCTTAAAGTCATTAATTTCCATTTGCTCAGTTCTGATTTTTAAGGAATTCTTTTCTTCAATGATCTTTTATTACTCCTTTTCCATTTGGCCAATTCTATTTTTTAAGGAGATTTTTTCTTCAGTGAATTTTTGTGCCTCTTTTTCAATTTGGACAGTTCTGCTTTTTAAGGCATTCTTCTCCTCATTGGCTTTTTGGACTGCTTTTACCATCTAGCCTAGTCTGTTTTTTAAGGTGATATTTTCTTCTGTACCAAGCTATTGAGTGGTTTCTTGTGATTTTCTTGTATTACTCTCATTTCTCTTCCCAACTTTTCCTCTACCACTCTTACTTGATTTTGAAAATCCTTCCATGGCCTGAGACCAATTCATATTTTTCTTGGAGGCTTTGAGTGTAGGATGTTTGGTTTTGCTGTCTTCTTCTGAATGTGTGTTTTGATGTTCCTTATCACCATAGTAGTTTTCTATGGTCAGGATTTTTGTGTTGTTGTTACTCACTTTCCCAGCCTATAGCTTGACTTTTAAGTCTTTGTTAAAGTAGGGCTCTATCTACTACCAGGGTGGAGGTTGCACTGACCCAAGCTTCAGGGGTTTTGTGAAGCTGTTTTCAGAGATACTTCTAGGAACTTACAAATTTTTAGTTCTTCCAAAGTGGTATGATCTACAGAGAGGTGTTTACAGCTGTCCTGACTGGAGCTCTGATCAGTGAGCAACCACAGGCAATCTTTTCTACCCTGGAACTGTGAGGGTCCTACCTCCACTGTGACTGCAAGCTCTGATGGCCTAGTGCTCCTTCTTGCTCTAGGTCTGCTAGGCAGGCCTACAACTCTGATCTCAATATTGGCAAAGCAATATAGTGCTCTCTCAGTGCTAGGAAAGAGACCCCTATAATATCCTGACAGGTTGTTGGACCCCCTTACTTATGGGCTTACCTACTTGTCTGTGGGCTGAGAGATCCAAGAGCTGCTGCTGTTGCTGCTTCTGCTCCTGCTGCTGCTGCTATTACTGATTCAGCTTCTCCTAATGCCTGCTCTTGGTTTGCTGGGGCTGGATATGTGCTGGTTTGTACTTCTCTCTCTTGCACTGGTACAACAGACCTTTCCAGCCAACTTCCAAGTTGTCTTGGGCTAGAAAATTGTTTCATTCTGTCTTTTTGTGGGTTTTAAACTCTAGAATTTATTTACAATCATTATTTAAAGGTATTTGGAGTGATTTTGGAGAGAGCTCACATAAGTTCCTGCCTTTATTCTGTCTTCTTGGCTTCATCTCAAAGTGATATTTTTTTAAAAAACATTTCAGTAATTAGATTTTTGAAAAAAAAATTGTATGTAATCTGTTTTTCTTTTTTATTATTGAAGTAATTACAATCTTTTTTTGTTTTTCTTTGTTATATTTTATCACTTCATTACCCAAAATTGAGGATCTGTAAGCACAAAATATATCCTCCCAAATCTCAAAGAATATGTTATATATCAAAAAAATCTACAGTTTAGTTTAGGGAATATAAATTGCATTAGAGTTATAAACAAAACGGGTAAAATCCTGCAAGTTATTGCTCCCTTCTAACAACAGTAGGGAAGAAAAACTACTAAGCACTCAAAAGGCTGTAAAGTAGCAATTTCTAATAATTCCGGGGTAGGTGGGTGATATTTTTTTTAATGTGTAGGGATTTAATTTTTTCTTTAAGTTTTATTGGATAATTTGCTTAATTGGTATCTATTTCAATTTGAATAGTGGAAGCCCTTAATTGTTCTCACAGAGAGTTTATGGGTCTTGAAGCATGCAGTGAGGGATAACTCTTTAGAATGGTTACCCTCTGGGGGAGGGAAAACATAAACAGAGGGATTCTGAGTGATAGAGCGTTACTAAAACAACACATCAATCTTTGGAATAATTGTTGGATGTGGTAGTGAAAAACATTTATGTTATTTTCAGGAAACTCATGGTAATACACTTGTCCTTCCACCAGTAGTCTGGGACTCTTGATATGGAAAGTATGTTCTGCTAATACAGAGTTCTTGAAAACAAAAGGAAGACAAGTGAACTATATATGCTGTGAAAAAATAAACAAAACAAAACAAAATTCCTTGTAGTTTTATATTTATCTAACCTCGTCTTTTTTCCCACAGGTCTGAGCTAAGGCTCCATGACACATTTAATAGGGACCTTGTTTGTGGTCATTTTCTTTATATCTAGATAGGATGCTGTACATGTTACAAAATAACAAGTTCTTTTACATTTATTTTTTCTTGCAGTGAAATTTAATATGTTCTATTTTCTAAGAACATTATCATTATCATATATATGCTCTCTCTCTCTCTGTATATCTATATGTACGTATACACACACACACACACACATACATATATATTTCATTTGAGCTTCACAACACTTTTATGAGAAAGATACTCCAGGTGTTGTTATCCATATTTATTTTTTACATGTGAGGAAATTAAGGCCCAAAGAGGTTAAAAATTATAAATGGTGACCCATGTAATATCATGGGCAGAATTTCAACTTAACTCTTCCTGACTTTAAATCTAACATTCTGTACATTCTACTGTTCTTAATGAATGATCGTTTTTTTGAGAATCTCCCAGAAGCTATGTGAGTTACTTTAGTAGATCCAAATGCAGACAATAAAAATAAATCATTTAGCCATGTTGTGTGGAATCAACTCTTAAATTAACCTAGCCTTTTAAGTCCTATAATTGTGGTCTTAGAGGTGGGATGGAACATTGGTGACATTCTTATAATAAATCATATTTTAAAAGTTGCTCTTTTAAAAATGTATTTTTCTTCATGACTGATATTTTTCCATGTCTAAGCCTTTTAATCATGGCATTAAGAACCCAGTTGAAAATTTTAAAAGTAGATTTTATTTACAGGATGTTAAACATACAAATTAAAATGGAAACACAGTTTTTATTTGATTTACCAGATATAAGTTCCTCTGAATCTCGTTAACTAAAAGTAAATAAACAAATCAGTTTTTAAAAAGATATAAGTTCCTATACTTTACTATTTTAAAAGATTTAAATTTTTTTAATTTTGAAAGGTTTGTGGTTTAATGATGCTATTTTTACAACTGCAAAGTGTTTTAGAGATATAGAAGGCCAACACTTCATAAATACAAGATAGTATTATGTTTTGCATTATAACCTCTTAGTTCAATTTTGTTTCAATTATTTTACTGATAGCATTTTTCAAGGATTGATGCACAAATGTATAAAGTGCTTAGTAATATCAAGAAGATTTACATTTAATTTCTCTTTCTAGATCAAGCATTCTAAGACACTATTTAAATTAATTTGTCTGTAATAGGCTGAATTTTGAAAGAAAGAACTAACAGTTTCAATCTAGCTTTTTGGTTAGACCTCAGTATTGATCAGGTCATAAACTGGGATCCAAATGCCAGTGCACTAATTTTTTGTGTGTGCAGAGAGATATGTGTTCCAGAGCTGCATTGGATGTGTCTGACTTCCACGGACTTCCTTACAAATGTATTCCAAATGTGGACTGAGTGAAAATGTGTGGATGGTTCAGTGCCACCTACCAATCCTACTGGAAAAACAATTTAAAATGTGAGCACAGTGGGTTGCTTGCCTTTATGATAAATGAAGGGTAGGGTTTTTATTTTACATTGTTACCCAACAGAATCAAGATTTGTCATCCTTTCCTTTATTGTAGCATGGTACCAGCAGGCTGAGGATTCATTCTCCATTTCCAATAATTCATTAATTGCCTGATAATTACCTTGAATATTTTACTATTCAAGCTAAGTTAAATAATCTTTTAAAATATCTGCTCATAAGTAAATCCACTTATGACTTTATTCATCTTTATTACCCTCCTTTTAGCCTTTTAAATTTCAGATATTCCGTATGCTTTTGAGGAAAAGGAAATCAAATTTATATTAATCTGTTCTCTTTTTAATACATCTAACCTCATTAGCCTCTGTGGCTACTACTACAGTTAGCAAAGACACCTTTGCTTTCACCCTTCTTGAACTTCTCTTTTTCTGGAAGAATGTGTTTGTCTTTAAATCCATCGTTGTACTTGAGAGGTCAATATTATTTGTGCCAATAGAAACATTTCTACTGGATTTTTTTTTCAACATTCAATAGGTATTTATTGAATCCCTACTATGTGTTGAGGATACTGACCTAGGTAATATATGCCTATCTTGGTTTCTTATCTCCTATGTGGAAGAAATAGGGATTATATTCATGAGAACATGAGTTCATTCAAAAAATATTTATTAAGCATCAACTTTACATGTAATGCTAATCTGATCACAGATTGAGTTTAGGCTTACTGAATTTCTGTCTTCCTGAGATAGATTCTTTTGATGTTTTTCTACTATTTAAAAACTTTTGCAAGAAAACGTGTATCTTAGATTTTGTGTTCCCAGAAGCCCAAGACTTAATTTATTGAATCCTTATTGATCTAAACCTGAAAGAGATCTCACATCAGATCTCATTGAAGGTCCTCATTTTATAGATGAGGAAACTATAGCTTGGGAAAGTTGAATAATGTAGCTAAAGGAACACAAGTTGTGAGCATCAGAATTTGGAATGCAATAAGAAATTGAAGTTTAACCCAGGTCCTCTGACTCCTTTTTCTTTCCTTTGTATGAATTTAGTGTAACGCCTAATGAGTAATTTAAGATTTCTCATTTCCCCACAACAACCCTATGGGGAAAGGGAGTAGGAAATAGGATTAGTCTGGCAGAGTGTAGGATGGGAGGTATTTATGTTGCCAGAAAACTAGTTGCTCCCTCTTGGATGCCCCCTACCTTTCTTCCTAACTCCTTCTTGGAGTTAATTAGCTTATTTCAGAGGTTTGATTCTCTTAGATAACACTTCCATTCCATAGCTCATCTCAGTGGGATGATTCCCCTTTTGTTAATATCTCTGTCCCTCACAAAGGAGCATTCCAGATGGTCAGAGAGCATGTCTGAAGGGGGAAGGAAAATTAATTGAAGCATCCTTCTTCTTTCTAAAAAGGTGAGATGGATCATGAGATCTGGATTCAGAGGTTTTAAAAATATTAAAAGTCAATAAGATTTTTTTTTTCTCTTATAACCCCTGAACCGCTGTTGTTGAGATAGGATCCAAGAGATTGAGACTGGGGGTATTTCCCTTTCATTTGTATATCTTGCCTTCATAGCCTCCCTTTTTCAGATCTCCCCTTCACAACAATGAAGTGCACAGATCAAAAACAGCAATGCTAGAACAAATCTTTATCTAAGATGTCATTGGGTCTAATTAAAACAGAAAATATAAGGAGCTTAAAAGAAAAGGAAATTTTTCAATTTAACATCTACCCTCTCAGCCATAAAGTGAGTAGGGAAGTAAGGCAAACACTTCACTGTATGCCTAAATCCTTCCTCTGAGGAAGTTCATCTGATCAGACCTACCTCTAGCTCAGGCCTAAGACTGTTGTTTGTCCAGTGTGGGCAAAGGTGGGGGCAGGTAGCCAAGGAGAAGCCCAGCCCTACTTGTAAGAGCAATCTTCTCTCTGCCTGCCGCTATCTCTAGGTTACCCTCCATTCCACCTCCTTGTTCTCACTAGTCAGATTCTCAATCCTATCTCATACCCAGTTTCTCTAGGTACCTCATATCTCCTTGCATACTTCTCACTTCTGGATAGATTTATGCCCTTCTTCTTCAATTCAAGGAAAGAATAGGCTGTCTTTTTCCCAGGGCAGTGAAGCTCCAACAGACAGGTGCTGACATCCTTTTCTCTGTCCATAGAGACATGACCTTCAAGCCATACTCCATTCCTGAAAGTCACCTCATTTTTGTAAATTTAAAAAAACAAAGCTTTGAGATGTCAAGTATCTTACCTATGATCACACAGTTAATATGTATGTCAAGCAGGATTTGAACACAGGTCTCCTAAGTCCTAATCTAACCCTCTGCCTACCTAAACATATCATGGATTCATAAATACATGCTTTTTATTATGGGGACACTTAGTGCTGGCAGTTTACATTTATACATAAAACTAATTATTGCATTCTGTTTTTAGTGTAAATACTGTGAAAAGATGTGTAAATATTTATTAAGTTTTGTAGTTCATAGAGTGTGAGTTGATAGGGCTGTTTCCTGTAGTCAGTAAAGTGCTGAACTCTGAATCAAAACGTTTTTAATCTGGCCTGGACAAAGATATAGATTGACTTCGAGTTGTATTCTATTATGCAATTTGATAACCAATTTCTGTCATTTGATTATTTTGAAATTTCTGATAAAGCCTTTCCTGTTAATTCCTACTGCCATAACCACCCGAGTCTGACCATCATGGTGCTAACAATAGATAGAGAATTGAATCTCTGGAGTAAGAAGACTTGTGTTCACATCCTGCCTTCAACACTAAATGAGTCAAGTTCATACTTGAATTTGACTGATTTTAGTTTCTGTATCTCTAAAATGAAGTAGTTAGGCTAGCTACTGAATTTCCTCCTAGCTTGAGATGCATCATACTTAGCAGCTTATAATGGGATTCTGCAGTTATCTCCCAGCTGTCTAGCTTTCCTCTGCTTTCTTCCCATCACCAAAACTGTCTTGCATACTGCTGTCAGACTAATTTTCCTGTAATTCCATTTCATTCATTCTATCTTCAGGAACCCATTATTTCTCATCTGGCTATACTACTTTGGGACCTCTCTGATTTTTCTGTGTTACCCTAGGAAGCTCGTTACTGGGAAAACCTCATCCCCCTGCTGGATTCCGTCAGCCTTGGCACTCTCTATCTCATCATTGCCCTCTGATTGGAAAATAGAGCTATAAACTCCAGAACCTCCATTTAAGAAGGAAGCCCAGATCAGATCATCTAATTTCCCTCCTGGCTGCACTATATTAGGGACTTCTCTGACTCTTCTATTCTGCCTTCCCCTTTTCAATTTCTTTTTGTGTGTTTTCTTCCCTCGTTAGATTGTAAAGTCCTTGAGGGCAAAGACCGACTTTCTTTTTATACTTGTATCTCCAGCACATTGCCTGGTACGTAGTAAGCATCTAATAAATATTTATCTACTTAATGACTGATTGATAACTTCCTACTGCTTAGCAGTATTTTCAGCCTATTTCAGCCTAGCTTTTAAGACTTTTTTGTTATCTTACCTCACCCCACTTACCAGTATTTTACAGTATCATGTACTCTCTACTGCAGATAGGCTCTACTCCTACAGGTCTGAAATACTCATTCCTATCTCCATTCCTTTGCTTATACCATTTCCCCTGCCTAGAATACCTTTTCTGAACTCTTATCAGTGGATTAGCTTTAAAGTCCCAGAGGGCAGAGATGGCATCTTTGGCTTCTTAATGGGCTCCTAGTACATAGAACATTATTAATACTTAGTACAGTGGGTACTAATACCCATTGAAGAAATACTTGTTGGTTGGTTTAAAGTTTTTAAAACTTTAGCTTTATAAACATAAGTTGCACTATAATAAGATTCTGTATCTCAGGCAGCCTAAGAGAAACACTTCATTAAATTGAGAGGGTATCGATGCTTTAGTTTTTATCCATATATAAAATAATTGTGCACATAATTAGTAAATGCATATTCTGGTCCTGTTATTGTGCTTTGAGATACAGAGAGCCTAGCACATTGCCTGGCATGTTGTGATCTAAGTACTTAGTAAGTGTTTCTTGAGGTGAAATGACTTGAGAAAATTAAGGGCTCAAGGTACTCACAGTCTTGGTGAGGAAAAAGTGTCCATGCATGAAACAGTGTGAAAATCATTTAATAAACATTTATTAGTAGCTTACGGTATGTCAGGAACCATGCTAAGCACTGGGGATACTGGCAGCTAGGTGGTACAGTAGATAGAGCACTGGACCAGGAGTCAGGAAGGCTTAAGTTCAAATGTAGCCTCAGATGCTTCCTAGCTGTGTGACAGCCTCACTATACTCTGCCTTCATTAGATCTCATCTGCAGTATTGTCTTCAGTTGCAGTCACCAAAGTTCAAGGAGGATGTTGATAACCTGGTATAAGAAAGACTTGATAAGTTGAAAAGTTTAAAGGGGAGCCATATTGGTAAAGGGCCTTTTTCACTCATTTCAGTCACGTGCAACACTTTGTGACCACATTTGGAATTTTCTTGACAGAGATACTGTACTGATTCGACATTTCCTTCTCTAGCTCATTTTACAAGTGAGGAAACTAAGGCAAACAGGGTGAAATGACTTGCCCATGGTCACACAACTAGTAAGTGTCTGAGATTACATCTGAACTCATGATGATGAATCTTTTAGTTCATCTTCTATGGTTATTGGTCAAAGGAATTGAGTAGATTTAACTTGGAGATAAAGATTCTGGGATAGAGGGGAGAACGATATCATGAAAGTTGTCTTCAGGTAGTTGAAAATCTGTCATGTGGATAGCTCTCAGATTCGTTCTGTCTAACCCCTGAGGGCACAATTAGGAGTGATGTGTGGAAGATGAAAGGCAACAGTTTGAGCCTATTTTGAGGGAGGAAAACAGGTACCACCACCAATACTTCCTAAAAATTAGAGTTCTCTGAAAGTGGAGTAGGTTGTTTTTAGAGATGAGGAGTTCCCTTTCTTTGGAGATTTATAGTGATGAGGATGATGATGATGATGATGATGATGATGATGATAGCTGACATTTAGGAAGTGCTTTGAGGTTTGCAAAGTACTCTACAGATATTTTATTCTCGAAACCACCCTAAAAGATAGTTGCCATTATGATATCCGCATTTTACTGATGGGAAATCTGAGAAAAGTCAAGTAATTTGCCCAGGTTCACCTAGCTAGTAAATATCTGAGGTATGATTTGAACTTGTCTTCCCAAATCCATGTTCAATGCTGTTATCCATTATACCTCTAACAAGCGGAAGGTGAATGGCCACTTGCCAGATACTTTAGAATAGGGATTACTTTTCTGTAGGAATTAGACTAGATGGCTGCTTAAGGTCCCTTCCAACTCTCAGATTCTTTGTCTCTGTAAATAACTGTCCTAGGATGCTTTAAATCTCATGGTTTCTGAATTTTGAGCCAGATTTGAATTTTTGGTACCTTAAGTTCCTTACTTTTAGTAAAAAAATTGTTTTCCTTTTTCTAAGAAAAATGGGTTAGAAATCAGATTTAAATGACTTTTTAGAAATAAAATAGCTTTTAGAAATTTTGCATTTTGATGAGATGAGTTTCAATGAGCCAAACGCAATCAAATGAACAGCCCTTAAAATATATTATGTGTGAAAAATCAAATCAAGAATGCTTTGAGCAAAACATTTAAGGCTTTAGTATATTGAAACCATTTGAAAAATATTCTCAGTGATGAACAAATAGAATATGTGATCAGGTTTTATAATTCACAACACCCCTTCCCCCCGTATTCTTAAAAATCTCACTCTATGTAGAAATTGATTATTTTCAAGATATGAAATCAACTAATTTTAGCTCTTGATTTTATACCTTATAGTGTGAAACTGACTTGTTTTACTGATAGCAAATCAGTGGTGACAAAAGCTTTCAAAGGGTCAAAAATCCTGTTACTATTACCCTTAACATAGTGCTTCTGCAATGAATAACCTCTTATCCTGCTGTAGGGAATGATTAAATAAGAGGAGAGTTTGTGTTTGTTTATCTATGAGATTTAGGTTGTGCTTCCATGGATATTTTCATTTTCTTGAGTAGAACAGCTGGTAAATTCTAAAGAACAGTATGGAAAGGATAGGAATTTCTGGGGCTGAGCTCAGAGGATCCAAGAGTAGAGTGTTCTGCATCCTTAAGAAAAAGTTGAACAGAATAGGCAGGGCATGGAAGAAGTGAGATGTTTAGGAGGACTCAGGTTTGTGTTCAGCAGAATTGGGTTGAGAGTATTAGGAAACCGGATGAGGTTGTGGCTGCTTGGATGGCCCTAAAAACAAATAGAGCATTGAAGCAGAGTTTAAGGCTGAGTTGAGTGGAATAATACAGATAGACAGTCTTGGTCCTGAGAAATCCTTGTGGTCAGGAGGTTGGAGTAGAGCACCTGTGGGTTCTGAAACACATGTGGAGGCAGAGGGGTTAGAGAAGGAGAAGAATGAAGAAAGAAATATGGGTACTAGGCTAACAGTGTTAACCTTATACCAATCACGTAAGATACCAGTCATCAAAATCGGATTTTGTGTCTTTAAAGAAGGAAGTAGTTGGTTAAAATATTCTGATCACTATATTACATATGGAAGCCTTCCAATTCACAGAGCTAGTTCTTGGTGAACACCTACTGCAGGTTTAAGATAATCCATGGGACCACACTCCTAAAACCAAGCTACCAGGCTCCCTCTGGTGTATTTATTTTTAATTGTTAGCCAGGCAGTGAGTGAAATGGTCTAGAAAGAAAAGGAATAACTAACTATCTCCCTTATAAACTGAGGTATACTTTCACACAAATGCATACATTGTCAGGGGAAGGAGTCTGCAGACACATAAAACACAAAAAGATTTAAAGAGAGAGAACACCTGTTAAAGGCAAGCACAACTCACAGCTCCCACATTTCTGAACCACTTGATTTCTTCTATGCATGTCATTATACTACTCCTGCTAGACCTGACCTCCACTGATTTTTTTAGTTTTCGATAGTCATTGTTCGGCCTACCATTGGTCTCATGGTCTGATGGACCGATCTTCTGGTCTACACTTTACTGAAAAGTTTGAATTAGATTAAATTCAAATGAACAAACATTTATTGAGTTCCAACCTTGGGCAAAGGAAGCTATGGTATAGTGAACAGAGAATTGACATCAAAACCTGCAAAACCTGAGTTCAAATTCTGTCTCTGACACATACTGGCTTAGTACTCTAGGCAACTATTTAAAGCTTTAAGTTATTGAGAAGGAGTTGACCTGCATTGCTAGGAGGAGTTTCCATTTCTGGGGGCTCTCTTTGTCAAATGCCTCACAGATCTAATCCCTTTTCCTAACTGTGTGTAGGACACTGCTGGGCACTGGATTTATAAAACCAAAGATGAAATATATCCTGCCTCCAAATAGCTTAATAAAGTCCCTTCTTCCTCTGTGAATCAGTGCAAAATAGGTGAGCCTTTAAAATGAAATAATTTATTGAAATAAATAAAATAAAAAGGGCTTGGTATTTAAACTGTGTGAGGAAGGCATAATGTATATATGTGTATGGGTAATACTAGGGATTTATTTTTCAGGTTACTTGCTATTTAGGTAGCATAATTAATGATTAAACACATGAATATTTCAGAATAAAAGAAAAAACTGTTATTCTTCCCCTCTGATTTGATGGTATTCACACATCTAGTGAGATTCCTTGAATTTTTTTTTCCCTTTCAATTAAGTCTATCGCATTTCTCCCCCCTTTTTTTGTATTTTGATAAAGACAGTCTGAAAGGAATACTTTAGTGTCATAAATGCTATTGAAAGCTGAACATTTTTTTTCTTCTGAAGATACACTAATCACTTCACATGATGATAGAGTCCTTGGTTTTTTGTCAGAGTTAAAGATCTGTCTGTCTACATAATGGCCATCAATGTGGCAATTTGGATGCTTTGACAAGTGTGCGATTCTATTGTCCTCATTTCATAGACAGCAGTACTGAAGCAGAGGGGAGTTAAGTGGTTTGTCCTAGATCACTCAGCAAATTAGGCAAGGCTGAGTTTAGAATATTAACTGCCCATGGAGGCCTCATTTGTTGTCAGCCATAGTTTCCTTCTTATTGAAGATAATATAACTTTATATCCACCATAGTATATGAGGGAGTACAGTATACTATACGAGGAAGTATTTGATCATCATGGCTGATGCAAAAGGATGCAGTCATTCTGTCAAAAACAACAACAACGGTTTTTTAAAGATAACTAAGCCTGTGGCTCTTTTACAAAAGCTTCTGATGCCTTTGGGAATGCTGAGGTACAGGGGATTTTGGTTTGTTTGGTTGTTTTTCTTGCTTCCCCTTCTTCTTCATTCTCTACCTAAGACACAGACACAGACACGCACACACACAGACACAGACACACACACACACACACACATGCTTCCTATCTAAGAACACACCAGATCATTAGATTACCAAGTTTCATTTCTCCTCTTCATTCTTGGCATTTTTCTTTGCTTTTGTAGTGTTTGGTAATGAATTGCTGGGGGCACACTTCTATCAGCCTTTTACTTATTTCCATGCAAGTATCTTATAGTCACTTCAACTTCATCACACCTAAAAAGACATTCCTTCCCTTCCTTCCCAAGTACCTCCTTTGAGTTAGTGGTATTACCATTGTTCCAGTTGTTACTATTGTTTAGTTGTTCAGTCTCATGTGACTCTTTGTGACCCTACGGACTGCACTGCTTCAGGTCCTTCTGTCTTCCACTATCCCCCAAAGTCTGTCCAAGCTCGTATTCTTTGCTTCCATGACGTTCTCTTTCCATCTCATCCTCTGCCATTCTTTTGCCTTCACTCTTTCCCGACATCAGAGTCTTTTCCAATGAGTCCTGTCTTCTCATTATGTGATCAAAGTATTTAAGCTTCAGCTTCAGTGTTTTTCCTTCCAGTGAGTATTCTGAATTAATTTTTTGTGTATTCAGTGATTTGATCTTGTTGTCCAAGGGACTCTCAAAAGTCTTCCCCAGCCCCCTAATTTGGAAGTGTCAATTCTGTGGTGCTCAGCTTTCCTTATTACCCGGTTCATTAGAGTCAGCATTAATTTCTCATTCTGCTTTGCTCCAATCAGGTCTCTAATTCTTCCTTCACTCTTTTTCTCCTGTTTCATCTTTTCCCTTTCTACTGATAATAACCTAGTTTAGGTTTTTATCACCTCATACTAGGACAACTATAACACCCTTACTGGTTCTCATGTCTCTCCCCCATTCACTAATGTGAAATTACTCTTTATAAAATACTCCTTTTATCCTTTAGTTGCTTGCTTAGTACATACATAATGCCTAAATAAACCCAAATTCCTAAGGCTAATATTTACATATATTCAGCATCTGGCTCTAAGCTACCTCTCCAACCTAACCTCCCATTTTTCCCTAACGCAGACAAATCTAGCCAGACTGACCCATTCACTATCCTCCAAACATACCTTGCTCTTTGTCATAATTGTACCTTTACTCCTGCCTTTCTCTGCTTACTATCCAAGATGTCCATGCAAACCCTACCCATCCTTTAAATCTCAGCCTCTCAACTAAATCTTCCCTCATCACTTGAACTGGAAGTTATTTTTGCCTTCTCTAAACTCCTGGGATTCGCATAATCTGTATTCCTCACACTGCACATTATGTGCTTAATTATATTATAATTATTTTGTACAATTTATTATCACTCCATATAAATTACAAGCTCATTTAAGGTGGATATTATATATCCTATTCCTTGTTAGCTACAAAACCCAACACATTGTCACGTGCCCAGTAGATTGCCAGTACATATTTGCTGAATAAATAGATTACCTACTAGTTAGTGTGAATTTTAACCCTGTTCATGTAAATGAGGTAGAAATATACAATACAGTAGAGATTTAAACATTTTAAATATTAATAATTAGTGTTGTTTAATACTATATATCTTTCTCAAATTATTGTCTAACTGGACAGAAGTCATCATTTATAAATATATCCATTTCAGGCATATGGTAAAGGGGCAATTCTTGTTTTATTTGTAAGTCAGCTATCAGTTAACAGCACTTATCAAATGTTTACTATGTGCCAAGCAATGTGCTAAGCTCTGGGAATATGAAGATAGGTTCATGGTTCCTGTATTCAGGAATTGCATTCCAGTGGTGGAGACAACATGCAAACAAGTGTGTACATGTAAAACTTGTTCGGAGGAGATTGCCTCTGCGGCTATTCAGTATTTATGATTTGTGTATGTGCTTGGTTTGTGTGCATTCCTGTAAATATCCTATAAACTTCTATGATTCAGTGCCAGTTCTTAGAGCATAAAAATGCATATCCTCAAATCACCAAGGGAGTAGAAAAAGTCCATTGTTAAATAGCAACCTGCTTTAAATAAATAGTGAGATAAAATTGAACTGGAAACCTCTGGAGGCCTGTGGGAACCACTTAAAAGGTTTTGGTATTAGACGTCATCACAGTTCCAGCTTTCATCATTAATTTAAATAAAATAGAAGCAAATGAAAAATACCTACTAAACATTCCTTTGTAAGTAGTTGAGAAAGTAGGGATTTTGAAATTTTATTGAATATATTTCTTTAAGACTTGCAATGGACAGAACTCGACCTTTGGCCGTGGTGGTTTGCTGAATTATTTTTCCCATTCTAGCGCTGTAAGACCAATCTCCATCCAATTCAGGTTACACTGTGATCCAGTAGGGTCAGTAATGATTTGTTTATAGGTGCTTTCAGCTAGGACTTGAACTGTAGCCAAAGTGCTAGCTCCCAATGATGGTGTTGAACTATCCTTTAAACATACTTTGGAAAGTCATTGGATAGTTATAGTCACAGTATATCCCCACATCTCGGTGCACCTTCTCCCTTTACCCTTCCCTTCTGGTTTCCCTCCCATTAGACCTGAAGTTCTTAAGCTATATGGGCTCACGCATAACTTTGGTGACCCAAGAGTCAACATAGCTCTAGGCCTCACTTCTACTTTTAATTATAAAAACATCTTACCAAAATGAATTAGAAGGCTTTCACTTTTGAGGAAGGAGTGAGACCACAATAAGGGGGGAAACTGTCATTTAATAATTACTTCTACACACTAGAAAAGAAATTGTTATTAGAAAAGTTAGAACTATAGGAAAATTTGTTTTGGCTCCTTCCCAATTGCTGCTAACCTTTAAATTGTGCTTTGCAAAAGAATATATATCATTGTTACAGTCAGCATCTAAGGCAGACCCCATGCAATTATTATGGGCTTTGGAAAATTTATAGTGCTTTATCAATGTTAAAACTATATTATCAGGGGAAGCTAGGTGGAACAGTGAATAGAGCACCAGTTCTGGAGTCAGAAGGACCTGAGTTCAAATCTGTCTTCAGACTCTTGAAACTTACTAGCTGTGTGATCTTGGGCAAGTAACTTAATTCCAATTGCTTTGCCTTCCCCCTCCAAAGAACAAACAAACCAAAAAGCACAACTTTATTATCATTACCAGATATTGGTTAGAATTAATTGTCTAAGAATTTATGCAATAGTCTCCAGATTTTTTTATAAATTGGGAACTCCTTATAAGTAAACATTGTGAACACTTTTCCTCATTATATGTAAATTTTATTAGACGAATATATCATATATTATAAAGCATATACATTATGAAGCAATATTTTGTATATTATAAAACAAAATAGAAATTAAAATGATTGAGATAAAGTTAAAATAACATTTAAAGTTTTAAAATTTTATTAATTTTTAATTGATTTTGAGATTAGAGACTGGCTATACTTCATTATTGGTGAAACATCATTAATTAACCAATTAATTAGCTTCATTATTCACCCATATAGGGGCAATCAGGTGGCTCAGTAGATAAGAGTGTTGGGCCTGGAGTCTGGAAGACCTGAGTTCACTTCTAGCCTTAGACACTCACTAGCTGTGTGATCCTGAGCAGGTCACTTAATCAGTTTCATCATTTGTAAAATGAGCTGCAGAAGAAAATGGCTAAACACTCCAGTGTATTTGCCAAGAAAACCCCACATGGGGTCATGAAGAGTTGGATACCGTTGAATGCCTGAACAGTAACAAATGCTTCGTTATTTAAAAAAAAAAAGCCCTGTGTTCTATGACCACAGGGAGGGACAGGGAGGATTTATAAATGGTTGTTTGTTAGTAACTGTTCTCTTAAAATTTATCACTGTGTCTGAGTAAACAGTTGAATTTCTTTTTTTTTTTTTTAGATGGGGGAAGGCAGGGTAATTGGGATTAAAAGACTTGACCAAGGTCACAGGACTGGTAATTGTTAAGTATCTGAGGCTGGATTTGAATTCAGGTCCTCCTGACTGCAGGGATGGCACCCTATTCACTGTACCACCTAGCCACCCTGACAGTTGAATTTCTTTATTTTAATTATTTTTTAAATTTAAAGTTACGCAGTAGAGCAAAGAAATAATAGATCATAGTAGTCAATAGCATAGGTGTTATAATTCTCTTGTAGATATTCACCCTGTGTCATTCATAATCAAGCAAAAGTTAATTATCTTGATGGGCCTGGAGCCAAGATGGCAGAGTAAAAGCAGGAACTTGCATGAGCTCCCACACCAACCACTTCCAATACCTATAAAATATGACTCTAAACAAATTTCAGAACTATAGAACCCACAGAGTGACAGAGAGAAACAAATCTCCTGCTGAAGGCAGCCTGGCAGGCCAACAGGAAAGGTCTATCACACTGAAGTGGGAGCTCAGCACAGTCCCGCATGAACCATGCAGGACCAGACCAGACCTGGAGCAGCCCTGACTAGTGGCACAGACTGGCCAGAGCAGACTTGAGGAGAGTGAATCACCAGCAGCTGTGGTGGCTTCCAGACTTCTCAACCCCTAAACGTCAAAGAGAAAGTTAGAGGTCATTAGGGAACTATGTTGGAACTAGGTAGAGATTACCATCTGGCCCCTGCCACCAGGGCGAGAGGTGGCTGCAGCTGCAGACCTCCTGGCCTGTAGATTATAGGGGGACCAAGCAACCATTCAGAGGATAATTGCTCTTATTTTAACCTGTTTGGTCTAGATGACAGTCTTGAGTGGTAGTCCTGGGGTGAGACCAGCCAATGTGCCAGAGCTGGTGGTGGATGTAGAGAGGGCATCCTCCTTATAGCTCCAACAGTTGCAAAAACCCCAGCAATTTGGAACAAAATTCTTTCTGCTCCAGAAGCAGAATTCTACCATGGCAAAGAGCTCAAAAGTCAAGTAACTGTCAAGATGAGCAAGCAGAGGAAGTGCAATAAGACCATAGGATCCTTTCTTGGGGACAAAAAGGATCAAAATATGGAACCAGAAGAAGTCAAAACTCTCGCATCAAAAGCTTCCAAGAAAAATATGAACTAGTTATAGGCCATGGAAGAGCTCAAGAAGGATTTTGAAAATCAAGTAGGAGAAGTGGAGGAATAACTGGGAAGAGAATTGAGAATGATGAAAGAAAATCATGAAAAGTGAGTCAGCAGCCTGCTAAAGGAGACCCAAAGAAATTCTGAAGAAAGTAACACCTTACAAAATAGACTAACTCAAATGGCAAAAGAGGCCGAAAAAGCCAGTTAGGAGAAGAATGCCTTAAAAAGCCAAGTTGGCCATATGGAAAAGAAATTTCAAAAAGTCACTGAAGAGAATAATTCTTTCAAAATTAGATTGGAGCAAATGGAAGCTAATGACTTTATGAGAAATCAACATATTATGAAACAGATCCAAACAAATGAAAAAAGAGAAGGCAGTGTGAAATATCTCATTGGAAAAACCACTGACCTAGAAAATAGATCCAGGAGAGATCATTTAAAAATTATTAGACTACCTGAAAGCCACGATAAAAAAAAAGAACCTAGAAATAATCCTTCAAGGAATTCTCAAGGAAAATTGCCCTGATATTCTAGAACCAGAGGGCAAAATAGAAATCGAAAGAATTCACCAATCAAAAAGATCCAAAAAAGAAAACTCCTAGGGATATCATAGCCAAATTCCAGAGTTCCCAGGTCAAAGTGGAAATATTACAAGCAGTCAGGAAGAAACAATTTGAGTATTGTGGAAACAAAATCAGGATAACATAAGATCTAGCAGCTTCTACATTAAGAGATTGAAGGGCTTGGAATATGATATTATGGATGTCAAAGGAGCTAGGATTTAGATCAAGAATCACCTACCAGCAAAACTGAGTATGATGCTTCAGAGGAAAATATGGTCATTCAATGAAATAGAGGACTTTCAAGTATTCTTGATGAAAAAAACCAGAGCTGAACAAAAAATTTGACTTTCAAATACAAGAAGCAAGAGTAGCATGAGAAGGCAAACAGGAAAAAGAAATCATAAAGAACTTATTAAAGTTGAACTATTTATATTCCTATATGAAAAAACAGTAATTATAACTCACGAGACTTTTCTCAGTATGAGGATAAGTGAAGGAAATATATATGTGTGTGTGTGTATGTGTATGTGTGTGTATAAAATGTATATATGTATATATACATATGTGTGTATGTATGGGAGGCTATATGTGTTTATAAATGCATGAGTGTGTGTATATGTGTGTTCATGTATATATAGATAGAGGGCACAGGATCAGTTGAATACGAAGGGATGATATCTAAAAAATAAAATTAAGAGGTGAGAGAAGAGTATAATGAGAGAAGGAGAAAGGGAGAGATAGAATACGGTAAATTATCTCATATTAAAGAGGCAAGAGAAAACTGTTACAATGGAGGGGAAGAGCAGGAAAGTGAAAGGGAATGGGTCAACCTTACTGTCATTGAATTTGGTTTAAGGAGGGAATAACATACACACTCATTTGGGTATCTTACCCTACAGGAAAGTAGGGGGGAAAGGGATAAGGGGCTGATAGAAGGGAGGGCATTTTGGGGGAGTGGATACTTAGAAGCAAACACTTTAAAAAGAAAACTTTCTTTTTGCTTTTTGGAGGGGCAATTGGGGTTAAGCGACTTGCCCAAGGTCACATGGCTAGTAAGTGTTAAGTGTCTGAGGCCATATTTGAACTCAGGTCCCCCTGACTGCAGGGCCAGTACTCTATTCACTGCTCCACCTAGCCACCCCAGAAGCACTTTTGAAAACGGAAAGGGTCAAAGTAGAAAATAGAATAAGTGGGGGCAGGTTAGCACGGAGGGAAATATAGTTAGTCTTTCACAATATAACTACTATGGAAACGTTTTGCTTAACTACACATGTACAATATATATCGAATTATTTGTCTCCCCAGTCTGGGTGGATGAGGAGAGAAGAAAGGAAAGAATCTGAAAATCAAAATTTTAAAAACAAATGTTAAAAAAAATTTTTTTTACATGCAACTGGGAAATAAGATATACAGGCACTGGGGTATAGAAATCCATCTTGCCCCACTAGAAAGTTGGAGAGGGAGGATGGGGGAGGATATAAAAGAGAAGGCTAGAGGGGTATGGGGGAGGATAAAAGAGAGCTGATTGGGGGAAGGAGTAGGCTCACTATCTTGGGGGTGGGCGCAGGGGAAAGAGGGGGAGAAAATTTGTAACTCAGAATCTTGTGGAAAGGAGTGCTGAAAACCAAAAAATAAATAAATAACAGATTTTTTAAAAAGAAAAAAAAAGATTATCTCTAATTTCAACTCAGCAGAAAGTTTCCAATATAAATATGTTTTCTTTTCTCACTATGAATATGGTATTGTACATTATGGTATGATTGTGGAATTATGCCTTAATTTCCTATTCATGTTTCAATATTTTATTTGTGATTTTGGAGGAGTTTGAGGAAGAAGTAAGCTGTGAAAGGGCTTTATGTGTCAGAGGAGCTTATATCTTATCCTATGGGTAGTAAGGAGCAACTGGAGTTTATTGAGAAGAGGGGTGGTGACAGTGACATGATTGGACTTGATATTTAACAAAATTATTTTGGTACATGTCTAGAGAAAGACTTGAGGCAGGAATATCAATTATGTGGCCACTGAAACAGTCAATGTGCAAATCAGTGAGACATGGAATTAGGTTGATGGTTATGTGAGTGAAAAGAAGGGAAAAGATGTGAGAGATGTGGTAGAATAGAAATGGCAACTACTTGGATATGAGGTCAGAGATACTGAAGAATCCAGAATGATACTGAAGTTGTAAAATGGAATAACTGAAAGGATGAGGATGTTCTCAGCAGAAATGAAGAGTAGAAATGGAGTGGATTTCAGTGGAAAGATAATGTTATGAGGTCTGCAGTGCAGATCACGATTTGTCCTTGCCTTCTTAGCCTGTGCAGTCATGCTCTCCTACCCCAAATAAAAAAGGATTAGAGGTAGGTTCACCAGCTACATCCCTGGAGTAGAACTTATTTCTTGCAAGATGATCTGCTGATCAGCCGATAGATGTACTTGGAGGAGAAGGATAGAAAATACCACTGGTACCTGTAGCTGCTGCTATGAATACTCAGGTCAGGATTAGTAAATTCCTTCCCAGAAGGGAAGGTTCCCAGAAGAAGAAAGAAGAAGGCTGAGAACTTGAACAGTGGGTGAGTGGATGGAATAGGGCAGTTGAGTATTGAGCAGTAATGGGTAATAGGTAGGTTTGGTGTAGGGAGACAAGCCCGATGAGTAGCTTTTACAGGGAAAGTAGATTGAACACATACCCTCTGGGGACATTCCATGGTTCTGCAGGGGACTTCATCCCCCATCTTTGGAAAACACTATTCTAGGTAATAAAATATTTTTTCCCTAAATGCAGTATGTATTATCTTTTTATGAAATCAGATGCTATATTTTCCTCTAATTATCTTTTACTCTTTACCTGAAATAGCTTTAAGTAAAGTATCTCATTCATCATAATGGAACATTGAGTTTGGAACCTAATTATAATGTCTCTACTAATGTTCATATTAAGAGAAACATCCTGCTAATGTGGTTGATAAGTGTGTCTGTTCCTTCCTGACAGTATATTAATTGGTAATGAAATACAAAGAAATAGAAATAAAGGTTTGATAATATTTCAAGTACAAATGATGTTAACTTCACATTCTCCCTCTGAGGTTGGTTCAGTTTATTTTATCCTAAGTCACCATTGAACTAAATGAAGTCTTGATGATCATAGTGATTTACCCAAACTAAGCATATTAGGAGTTATCTAAACAGGACAAAATTAAGTTTTACTAACTACTGAAAGAACAGGGCAAATGGATGAAATCCATTTATTCATTCATTTGTTCGTTTATTTATTCATTCATTCATCCATTTATTTATTTTAAGCACTTAATGTCTGTTGCATGGAGAGGTGCAGTAACATTATATCTTAAACAGGAGATGTCCAGGCTGCTCAGGCTAGGCCTCTGAACCTTGTAGATTCCTGATTGAATTAACTCTGGTCAGTTTTGGAAGTTCAAGAACTTCGTTTTGTCAGTTGGTCTAGAGCTTTTCCGTCTCTGGTGTATCAGTTCACAATAAGCAAAATTATAAAGCTCTGATTTTTCAACTAAGATTATAATTTATTAATTTATAAATACATATACCTTTCTAGCATGGCAGCTAGTAGTACACCAGGTCAACAATCAGAAAGACTTATCTTTCTTCCTAAGTTTAAATCTGACCTCAGACACTTAACTAAATGTGTGACTTAATCCTGTCTGTCTGTATGAGCTGGAGAAAGAAATGACCAACAACTACAGTATCTTTGTCAAGAAAACCCCAAATAAGGTCACAAAGAGTTGGACATAACTGAAAAGCAACCCCAAAACAACAGAACCTTTCCAGTGAATGGTGTGTACTCAGCCTGGTGTTTTGCATTTTTCAGTCTATACTTTGATTAATACTTAATGATGGTTTCATATCATAATCCTCTTCCATTATTTCTACCTCTGGGAAGATTCTTATGACCTGCCTGTTCCTTTCAGTTTTCTAGTCATCCAGATTTTGAAACCTGGGAGTCTACCCTCAACTGGCTGCTTCTTCTTATTCATCCTCATTTCCAGTCAATTAGTAGCCCCAGTCCATTGTTCCTCTAGGACTTGCTGAGAACAGAAGTAAAGGAATTTATTAGTGAAATGTTCAAAGGAAAAAAAAAAAGACGAACTGATTGGCCATGAAATGAGGGCAAGGGGAGACAAGTAGGCAATTCAAATGTTCTGTTGGTATCCTTGGAACGTTGGGAAAAAATAATGAAGGCCTTTGGCATGTGGAGAATGTCTAGGAGGACATGGAGAATAATTGCACAAATTGGGTAGGCATGGATAGGCTGTGAGGATCTACATTCTTGGAGGGGACATGCAGATAAATGAGATCATCAGTGCCTTTGAATCTTTGAGAGAATTCCTTCATGTCTTGTCATATGTTCTATTTATTCCTCTTGCCAGCATCTTAGTTGATAACTGATCACTTTACATCTAAATCATTACCATTGATTTATGTTGCTTATTCTTACCTCTGCTCTCTTCCACTGAAGAATCTATCCTGTATGGTATATGGGTCTTCCAATTGAGTATGGCTTACATCACAGTTCTTTTGGAATCAGAAACCTTCAGTGGTTCCCTGTTACCCAAGGAAATAGTCCAAGCTGATCTTTGATCTTAAGAGTCGATAAAAACTTTCCCCCTCTGGAATCTTTGTATAGCAGTTTGTTCACATCTGACATGTCTTATTTGCATTACGCTTATTAATGAGGGGGGGGGAGGCAGGGAGGCGGGGTAGTTGTAAACTCCATGAGAGACTGATGGAACTTTTCCACCCCTCTTGCCACCTAATACAGTGCTCTGCACGTGTGAATAAGCATAGGGATAGGATTGGTGATTTCATTATTATAGGGGATTCCCAAATGAGGAAACCTCCTCCACAATGCAGGCCATTCCTTCTCTGCAAATTGTACTCTTAGAGAGTTACTCCCTGGTCTGAATACCAGTTTCCTCCTATTGGGAAAAGAACTTACTATGAATATAATTTAAATTTACTTTGATGTTGACCACTGGCATGCATTGTTAATTACTGAAAAAATGTCATTCTCTGTGGTTCCCTCATCTTTCTCCACCCCCCTGGTCTCGTACATCAAATCGCTCTATCTTTTGTTTGTGGAATTCATTGACTTTCCGTTTTGTCTTTATTAGTATGGTGAGTGTGGTGTTACATGGATAATGTTTAGTTTTCCCCATGTAGATTATCTATGTCCACATGGGTCTGTCTAGACGTGGATCTCAGGAAGGCAAGAATAGATAATGCTAGCATCTCCTCCCCTCATCCTCCTCCAAGAGAGATTCTGGTTCGAGCCAGGAGGGGAAGATGGAGGTTGGTAAGTGGGATAGGTGAAAGCATTCTCAAAAAACGGGAAAGATTCTGTCACCAAACTTGAGCTAGGGTTTTAGAAGCTCAATAGGCCTAAGTTTCCTATTCCTGCAAAATGGTATGCCCCTGCTCCCCCTCCCTTTTTCCTGTAGGGGCTTTTTGTAATAGTCCCCTTTCTGTGAAATAAGGATATTCATAGCATTATTTCTCTGTATTCAGTAGAAGGGGCTTTCCAGGGTCCTACGTAGATTGTGAGGTCATGCTACCCCACCAATGGAGTACTGATCCAGCATTAGAGGCTTTTTGGTGGGAGGGATTTGGGGATTTTTGTGCGTTTTCTGGGAATATTGGGGTCTTTCATAGAATTGTTTGTACAAGGGTATATTACTGATTGCTTGCCTCTTGTTGGGTGCCTCCCTGTACCAGTCCTTTCTGGCATAGGTGATGCCCAACTCTCGCAAGACTTGTCTTTAGAATAAAGAGCTTCTGTCTTTATCTAGAGAAACCTCTGGATTTATTTCGGGTAAGGTTCCTTGGGGTCTTTATCCCAAGCATTGGGAACAGAGGTCAGTCACTCTGCTTTTCTTGGAGAGAAGGAACACGGCACTAGAATTATATCTGCTTCCTAGAAGACGTAACATTTAGGTTCGAATTACACTCCTAATCACTATTCTTGAATGGGAAAAGGAGAGTTCCAGGCTTTATATCTGGCGCTTGAATCCCTTCCTACCAAATGCCAGTTGTACAAGCACACATCAG
The DNA here is from genome assembly GCA_028627135.1 of Pseudochirops cupreus. Lineage (NCBI taxonomy): Eukaryota > Metazoa > Chordata > Mammalia > Diprotodontia > Pseudocheiridae > Pseudochirops > Pseudochirops cupreus. The sequence continues at coordinate 320,669,485 of CM053584.1, read as the reverse complement.
TCAATCGTTAAAATGTATTAATAACCTACTACTTACCAGAGACTGTGCTAAGTGCATACTAGGGATACAAAAAGAGGCAAAAAACCAGTCTCTGTTGGCAATCAAGAGATAATCCCATAAATTGACCCATTGAGCCAAGCTTTACATAAGAAAATGAAGGCTAAATTAGATGATCCAATTATTTCTTTTAGAGCTTTTTCCCTGAGATATTACTGTTAGAATAATTTTATTCCTCAGAAATAATAAACAACGGCAATGTAATTAAGTTCTGTGTTGTATTTCCTAAAGGAGATCTTCATTAGAATATCACCACAAAGGAAAATTGACTCAGAGACTCTTAATCTTAAACTAAAGGACCTAAAAGTTCATCTCTTTTCCTAAATCAATCAAGTAATCCCCAAATACTTATTAAATACCCACTCTGTGCCAGGCACAAAGCTTGAAACAGATAATAAAAATACAAGAATTAAATAATCACTACTGGTAAGCAGATTACATTCTAATGTGAGGAGATAAATGCATATATGAGTATATACCTAATAAGTAAAAAAGGTAATGTGGGAGAGGGGGCACTGGCATCTGGGGATTCAGGAAAAGAGTCATGTAGGAAGTGTTTGAGCTGCTTGTTGAAGGAGGATTCTGTGAGGTAGTATTGAGAATAGATTGTATTCAAGTCATGAGGAATAGCCAGGGTAAAGGTACAAAAATGAGAGATGGGGACCTTGTAGGAGGAATAGAGAAAAAACCTAATTGACTAGATCACCAAGTGTGGGAGCCGAGCCGTGTACAATGAATTTTTTTTTTTTTACACAGTGAATAAGAACTAGAGGAGTGAGGTATTGAACCAAACTGCCAATTCTGAAATGCCAAATTTCAAAATTTCATTTGGGATAAGATTACCTCTTCTTGGAAACAGCACTAACTTTTTTTTGAATTTTTAAATTTGGAGATATTATTTTTAGCCTGGTTCATGTTACAACTGAGCTTTGAAAACTTTGAAAAGCTTGAAAACCTCACATGTAGAACCTTCTATTTCTTCCAAGGGTCACTTACATTTATAATTATCTGACCCTATAGGTATTGGTGAAATCCACCTAATCAACATCTATTCGAGAAATGAGGCATTACTCAATGTCAGTGGTGTCTAGAGGTTTGAATGATATGCTTAGCAATGGTGATTCTTGTTGATGGGCTAATGTCTAGGTCTAATTTTTTTTTTTTATTTGATGTCAAGATAGAATATTCTCCCCAGGCAGGTTGAGAGGGACCTAAAGTAAGATACAATCTCAATTCTGTGGCCTTTTGTTTTGGAACCCTCTAATGCATATATTATATACTCTTGTATATTATAGCTATTTAGTTTGGTGTTCTATATAGTTATGAAGCATGGTAAACAACAGTTTCTGAAGAATTTTTAGCATTATGATGCCAAAATTGCATGAGACTTCAGAAAGAACATGGAACAGAGAATCTGATAATTTTATTCCTGGCTCTGTCACTAATTATCTGTGTGTCTTAGACATATCATTTAACTTCTCTGGGACCGGAAGTGAACATAAAACAGATATGATATTATCTACTTTACCTAACTTATGAGATTGTTAAAAAGGAGGAACCAGTGAAATAACAGATGGTTAAGTGCTTTAAAAAAAACTAATATAAGTTGTAATTTGAAGGTCGCAATACTGATTATTTTTTAAAGTGTTTTGGTAGGAAAACTGACCCCATTGCATACTCACTATGGAGAACTGTCATTTAAATTCTTCCTTATTCTTGCTATATTTGGAGTAAATCAGAGAAGACACCATTTAGTCTCTTTTTATTTCTGTTTTACCCTATTGTTTGGGCGCAAAATTTTCTCCTAATGATGTATGTCAAAAATATAATAGGCAAAAATCATCAAATCAAAAAACTGTCTGATTGAACTCCAGCATATGGAAAATTTCATCAAACATTATCAGTTGGAAGTTTTGATTGGCATATGTGTGGCATTTATCATATTATGACACATGAAGCACTGAGCAGTAATCTAATAACAAGCCCCCTGATAGAAACAAGAATGGAAAATGTCATATCATTAACCCAATGCAATAAACGCTGACAAAAATGTATGAATAATGCAAACATTGACATGCTAGAGGAAAAAAAAACAGTATCAGGGGAAAAGTAATGTTTCCCTAATCAGTGCCTGGGTAGTTATTACTATTTGACACTTACAACCGCTATATTTCAATTAGTCAGACATTTTGCTTCTGTTCGCTGAAATGGGACATCAAATTATTAGTGGAAATGGAATGTACTTAAAATGGCCACATTCTGATTTCAGTGAATTGTCTTTCCAGCTGAAGAATGTCATTAATAGCCTCTGTTTGCTTAGGTTTAGTTTTGTAAAAGTTTTTTCTTTCATTAAGGAATCCAGGGAGTATCTAAGGATCCTTGTGAGGTTATATAGCTATGGAGATGTATATGCACATACATATAAATGTATATCATGCACATATACACATGTGTACTACACATGTATACAAACATGCATGTATATATGCATATATTTATTTATATATGCAGATTTCATGTGTATGCATGTAGAGTTATGTTAGTTATGTGTATATAGTTATTTATATGTATATAGTTAACCCTCTTTTCTGTGTGTTTAAAACTTCAGTTTTGTAACCTGATGGACCAAAAAAGTGGACAAGAACACTTTGACTCCCCGTTTTATTTAGATACCTAACTTTACACAAAGATTTTGTATGAAGGGGTATTATACTTCCCCAAATTTTTATACTTTCAATATAACTTGTGCTGGGTGGAATTGTGGTTACGATGCTGACCTGAAGTCTGGAAAATCTGGGTTTAAATAAGGGTTCAGATACTTCCTAGCTGTGTGACCCTGAACAAGTCATTTAACCTCTGTCTGCCTCCGTTTCTTCTGTAAAACAGTGGAGATAATAATGGCACTTATCTGCCAGGTTATTGTAAAGATCAAATGGGGTAGTATCTGTAAAGTGCTTTATAAACAAAGTATTAACTGTTATTACTGCTACTACTAAAATAATAATAATAATTTCCTCCTTCTATTTTCTCACATCACAACTCTGAGGCAGAAATGCATTGTTTTTCTGAGCAAAAATTTTTCACTGGTAAAATATAAAACAGCAGCTTTGAATGCCTAAAATCTTGAGTAGAACAGAGAAACGTTAAAAACAAATTCTTTTATTGTCCTATTGGTTTTATTCTTTATAACTTTCCCTTTCATTTCTCTAACTTTAACTTTTAAAAAGTTATAAATAAGAGTTAATGTGTTTAATTGTTCTTACTAAAGATTAAGGGCAAGGCTTTGGTAGCGCATTGTGGTTGATGCCCCAGCAGCCCACCATGAGGTAAAATTAGCATTTCACTTCTGTTCACGGTAAAGAGTAATACACATAGCAAATGCATGTTTTTCAAGGGCCTGACTCTATGGCGTGGAGGGGATATTTAATGCTACCAGACCTTTAGCAACATTTCAAGTAGGATGACCTCCTACCTTTCTTTCTTCTTTCTCATTCCTACGTGATGGGTTCATACTACCATCATCATGACTTCTAGCCACATGTTGTCCAAAGAGTTCCTACTTCATAATCTCAATCAGACTTGTCTTTTGGGTGGGATTTCCATTTTGCTCAAAACATACCCTACTCATATAGAATCGTTGCTAAGAGTCTTATAAGTTAGCAACTCAATCTGTAGCCTATTAGCCTATTGTGTAGTAACCAGGAGACATAAATATGCATTTATTAAGTGCCTGCTAAGTGCCAGACACTATAATAACATTTTTACAAATGTTATCTCATTTGATTTAGCAAATATGTACTGAAGATCTGGATGTGTTGTCATGTCTTAGGGTACCATGAGAATATGGAAACTAATAGGTTTTTTTTATGAGGATCTAATTCAATAATGTATGTAGCACCTCAGTGTACTAAGCAAATTTCAATTTGACATTGTCATCCTTATTTTAGGCCTAAGAAATATAAGAAGTATCTAAGAATTTGTAAAATGAAAAGCAATAGAAAGAAAACATCAAAGTAATAAAAAATATCAATATACAAATATAATTTTAAAGAAATGCTAAAATTTAAAATTTTGTATTAAAATTCAGTTATTAACTTTTTGAGCTTGAATTTCTGAGGGTGTAAGAATTGGACCATCTTGAGAGACAGGTGCAGAATTTTAATATGCCAAGATACGTAGGGAAAATGACATGCTTGTATATACAGTAAGTAAAAATCCTTTAAGGAGATGGTGTGTTGTGGATTCCTAAACTACATAATTTAAAGCTCAAATATGGATGCCTTTTTCAAGGTAATAGAGAAATCTCTCTTATTATTACTTTCTAAGATCAAAAATACACTTGTGAGAGTAGCAAATAGATAAGCCCAAGGCTTAAAATAATTTTAGCCAGCAAAGGACAAAACGTTTTGTGGCTACATTGAAAACAAGAAGACAACAAAATGTAGTGTAAGATGACTAATTATAGGTCTGGGCAAGTAAACAATGGGTGACGCCACAAGAACTGAAGTTTTAATACCTGCTTTGCTTCATTTGTCATAAGATGCCTGGGATTTCATATAAGGCTCTTGTACTCTGTTCCACTCTGTAATCATGACAAATGCTGTCACCAATTAAGTCAGACCCACTTCACACCCTCTCTACCTGCTGCCTCCTTCAAATTGCTCTTTTTAAACCTACTTATTCTATTCCTTTAGAATTGTTTGGGTCCCTGGCCTATGTGTTTTCATGATGCATATTTCTTCGTCTGCGTGTGTGTGTGTGTGTGTCTTTCTGTCTGTCTGTGTGATTGGGAGTGATATGCATATGGTACACTGGGAAGAACTCTAGTTTTATAATCAAAGGTTGGTTGTTCATCAGTCTTTTCAGTCTAGTCCAACTCTTCTTGACCCCATTTAGGGTTTTCTTGGTAAAGATACTGAAGGGGTTTGCCATTTCCTTCTCCAGCTCATTTTACAGATTAGAAAACTGAGGTAAACAAGGTTAAGTGAGTAGCCCAGGGTCACATAGCTAGGAAGTGTCTGAGACTGGATTTGGTCTTATGAAGATGAGTCTTCCTGACTCAGGGCCCAGCATTCTATCCACTATGCCACCTAGCTGCCCCTTTCAGAGGACCTGGGTTCAAATTCTGCTTTTGCTGCTTACTTCTTGTATCACTATGGACAAGTCACATCCCAGTTTCTTTATCACTGAAATGAGATGGTTGGACATGGTGGCCACCTAAATCCCTTCTAGCTCAAGATATATGTTTATGAGTCTGTGATCCTCTGGGATCCTTTGGTGGCACATTGGATAGGGTCTTGGGCCTGGAGCCAGGAGGACCTGAGTTGCGTTACTTACTAACTCTGTGATTCTTGGCAAGTCACTTAACTACTGTTTGCCTCAGTTTACTCAATGGTACAATGAGGATTATAATATTACCTATTTCCAAAGGTTGTAGTGAGGATCAAATGAGATAATATTCATAAAACACTTAGCACGGTGCCTGACGTATTTGCTAGCACTTTTATCAGTGACAGATGAAGACATAGAAGATTTGTTTATCATTTTCCAAAATTGGGAAGAATTGCTGACATAAATGATAGCAGAATAAAGATAGGAAACCATCCTAACAGGCTAGAATACAGTACTGATGTGACAGAATGAAACTTAGCATGGATAAATATAAATTCCTGAATTTTGGTCCAAGAACCTCTCATTTCAAAAGTACAGAATAGGGAATCTGAATTGGCCATAATGGTTCCTCTGTAAAAACATCTGGGGCTTATAGCTGATCACACACTTCTTGTGAACTGACATTGTGATACTCTAATTTTTAAAAAGCCAATATAATTTAGGTTTCATTAATACAAATATAATCCTCTAATCAATTGATAGTTTGGAAAATTTCTACTCCATGGAATATTTTTTTAAAATTCAGAACTGTATTTTTTTCATTGTTGTAACAGGAGTAGTGAACCAAATATTCACAGCTAATCAGACTTCAGAATGACGAATTTCATCTTGCTGTTTTTCAACTTTTTATTTCATTTCTGATTTTACACTGTAATAATTTCCTGATTACCCCTGTACCCAATACATTGAACAACACCTTGCAGCAACAACAACAAAAACCAGTCAAACAAAAGAAATCAACTTAGTCACCCTATCTGTCAGTGCATGTAAACTCCTACAGTTATTTTCCCTACCTCTCTATAGAGGATGAAAGTATGTTTTATATTCTGCTGCCCTGTCCCAAGATTAGTCTTTGCAGTAGAGTAGAATTCACCTGCCTTACTTTGTTGTTATTGTTGTAGTCATTGTATTCAATAGTATTCTTGATCCTACTTGCTTCACTCTCTCCATTAACAATTCAGTCATCTGAAATTACATTCTCTCAGTTCGTCAGCTGAGTATGGAGGGGTGGAACTAAATCCTCCCTCCTTCCATTCATCTTCCCATTAACTCTCTAAATACCTAATATTCATATTTTTAGCACTCTTATTGCATTTCTATCCATACACCAAAGGAAATTTCAGCAAGAGATTTCAATTAAGGAGTTTGAGTTCAATTAAGGGATGAACTTTCCTAGTTTGAGCTATACTCATATGGAATGGACTGCTTTGAAAATCAGTCGTCTCACTGTCTCTGCAGGTATTTTGAGCTAAGGATGGATGTCAGTTTGTTAAGGATTTTGTTGGAAAAATTCCTACATTAGATAGGATGTTGGGCAAAGAATGTCTAAGTTCTCTTTCAGTTCTGTGTATTCTTGTTTTAGTTTGCCTCACTGAAATTCTTTTCAAAATTCTGAAATCAAGCATATCAATAACTATTTTATTTAAAGAATATATATAATATAGGATGTGCATATATAATATAAGCTATATATAATACATAAACATGTATATGTGTATATATATGTTTCTATATGCATATGTACATGCTATATATATATATATGTATATGTGTGTGTGTGTGTGTATATATATATATATATATATATGTAATTTCAGAGAACCAGCATCCTAGATCTTGAGATTTCACAGTGCTCTTGTCCCTGTATTTGTCAGTAGTTACACCTTATAGCTTTTTGCACTGAGTATATTATTAACTGTATTCCCCTAATAGACTGTATATTCCATATAAACTTTATTTTTGGTTTTGATTTTTTACCAAACTACCTAAATGCTCTCAATATCAGGTTTATGATAAACATATTTTTGACAAATTGAACTGAGTCTGAACTACCTAGGATAACCATTTATAAATAAGAAGGCATCTTACAGTCATTATCACTGTGCTAGAAGCATTCTACTTTTCCTTTGGTCTAATCTCTCCTGGGTTGCTGTCAGAAAAACTTAGTCAAATTCAAATAGCTTTAAGGATTTCTACTTTTAGAGTGAACCAATATGTGAAACAGGTGGCCATATCTGCAAAATTCTAGTATTCTACTATATTTTCCCTTTCAGTATTTTTATTTAATCTTTGTGTAGCATGATATTATAAAAAATACTTTGTCAGTGAATCATTAAAGTATGTTTAAGATTTTTTTAGCAGACATGCTTCAATTTTTAAGTTGACTTTTTGCCCTTTTAAAACTATACTCTGTTTTCCCATCTTCTTCTTTCTTGCTACATACAATATCTTGCCAAGGAAATGCATATCTGATTTTAGGCATCATCATCTTATGAAAATATATCTTGACTGAGAAAAAGAAATATCAGTTTTATTCCCAGTTTTGCCATTTAATTATTACTGTAATTTTAGAAAGCCATATCACCTCCTGAACCTCATGGTACTCATCCATAAAATGGGAGTAATAACAATGCCCCTTGTATATGACTAGTACTACTAATAGCTAGAATTTACAGTTTTAAGGTTTGCAAAGTAGATAGCAAATGTCTCATTCTATCCTCACAACAGCTCTGGGACTTACATGCTACTGTTATCCCCTTTTAGAAAAGAACTGCTCTAAGTATTAACTGTGGTAATAAACATGAAAATGCTTTGAAAATCATAAAACTTTATGAAAGCAGTCTTCGACTTGTTGCAATACAGCATTCAGTGATTTATTTTTGCAACGTTTAGGCAATTATAACTCCTAATATCAAGTAAATTGTGTATATACACATACATATATATATATATGTATATATACACTTATGTATGTATATATACATACATATATATGTATATTTATATACTATATATATGTATTTATGTGTATATTTATATGTATATATAGAGAGACATACACAGAGAGAGAGGGAGAGAGAGAGAAGAGGAGAGAGAGAGAGAGAAAGAGAGAGAGAGAGAGAACTTTTATCAGACAACTTGCTTCCTAATGTATTTTGTCTAAGGCTCCCACTAAAGAGTAAAAAGTTCCAGTGTCCTGGGAATAAATTAATTACATTAAATGTGTGTATGTATGTGTGTGTGTGTGTGTGTGTGTGTGTGTGTATGCAAGTGTGAATGTATTCAGTAAGAGATTCTGAAATAATTTCCAAAAGAGTAGTTGTAACAGTGTTTTCAGCAAAGGATCTGCTTTGAAGGGCAATACTCATTTGAATGTATAGGTTCTGGTGCAAAAATTGTTTATTACTTTCTAGTCACACCTTGTATTTAACATTGAAGAATGAATAACTGAAGGAAAAAGCAATGCTTTAGAATTGGGTCATAATTTTTTCCTCTTATTGGACAGTGTATGCAGGACTTAAGGCAGAGCTGGAAAGATTTTTGATTTTATGCATTGAGGCACCCAAAAGTGCAGTAGGCCTTTGAGTTTAGCTATCATTAAATGAAATCATATCAAAGCTTTGAGGCTTTTCAGCATTAGGAATTAACAATGTGGTGAGAGATCACATGATGAATGTGGTTATGTGCATTTTAAGATAGATAAGGCTTGCATAATAGGAAAGAACAAAAAGCTTTTATTGAGGTGGCGGCTCAACCAAACAGAAAAGATCTCTGATTTTAATTACAGACAATTTGGTCTCATTTATTTATTGTTTATGTATTATCATCTGCTTTCTTGACAAAAGAATTTTATGTAACAATTATTTTTTAATGCCTGAACTTTCTATGAGGATATTTATAGCAAGAAAAAGAAGGAAGCAAATTAGACATGCTAGGACCAGTTTCTTGAAAAGCCATCAATTCTCAGATTCCTTGCAACAACTTTCCAAAGAAGCCCTTCTAAATTTTATGACCTAGATGAAGAAGAATTCTGTTACTTTCTGATTTGTTACAATAACAGTAAAGTAGATATTATAAAGAAGTGAGATCCATCCTCAGCTCCCTTGTAAATTCATGCTATCTGATTATAATACTGTAGCCAAATGTTGTCATCTACCAGAACAATGTCTTTAGCACTTCTCTCAGTCATCCTCTTCACCTCAGCCCATCCTTGGTAACATTAATAGTATATGTAATTGAAGATCCTTCAAAACTCTGGTCTCCTATCTTATCGATATTAACAGTTTCCATTAACTGTACTTCTACAGCAGAGTTGGATCAAACCTTAAGACTCACCATTACCTAGAACTACCTCAGTTCAAAGATCCTAGCCACCTACTCACAAAAATTCAGTCATCTTTGATTCTTCTTTCTTCTCTACCACATGCCTCCTTCTCCCTACACATACTCTTAGTTGTCTACTCATGTTGATTCTAGATCCAAAATACTTCTTAAATCCATTACTTCTCCCCACGTATCCTGCCACTGACTTAGTTCACTCTCTCATCCCCCCTCTCCTGAACCACTATCATAGCCTTAGAACTGATCCTCATGGGTCAGTAATCAATAGTTAACATTTATTAAGCATCCATTATGCTCTAGGCACAATGCTAAATACTGGCGATGCAAATTTTAAGAGACAGAGTTTCTTTAAAGTTCTATCTCTTTAAAGTTCAAGGAACTTTAAAATGTAATGGGAAAAAATTTACAAAAGGAAATGAAGGGACAGGGGGCACCAGAGGGTACCATGAAGTTCAAGGAGTCAAAACCCAGTAGAGCAGCTGGTGGAAAATCAAGGCAAATGTCACCAATCTTCCTCCATTTGTCTCTATCAAAATTGCCAAGATATTTTTCCTATGGTAAAGTTCTCAGAGTATCAGTTTCCTGCTAAAAAAAAAAAAAACAAACCCTCAGTGATTCTCTATTTTCTTCAAAACAAAACACAAAAACATCCTTGCTTTACATTTAAGAACTTCCACACATTGGCTTCCACCTACCTTTCAAACATTTTTGTTTTACTCACTGGCATCTATATTCTGTGAATCAACCAAACAGTTTTTCCATTTTATTTGGTGTTGTTCTGCCTCCTTTGGTTCAGCTTGATTTTCCTTCATACTTTGTGAAATCCTTCTTTGCTTTCAAGGCCCAGATGAGAAGCTCTGCAAAGCCTTCCTTGGCCTTCTCAGTTTTTATAATTCATGACATAAATTATAACAAGTTATTAATTTAAAATTAAAATTTTTTGGTACCTCATTTGACCTTATATCATTATACCATACTTATTTGGATATGTTTAGAATAAAATGACTATTAGGGTAGGGACTACTTTTCATCATTGCAAATACTGTACCTTCCATGTAGGATGGGTGTTTATTCACTCAAATTTCTTAATTGGTTTCTATGTAATTAATATGTGAGCACTTCATAAAACTTTGCATACTATAACTCTGGAGCTACTTAACCTTTTCCCACCTAATGCTGACTTCTTCAAAAATTGACTACTAGATTCTAGGTATAGCCTTGAGGGTTAAGGGTTACTTTCTCAGAACCCCCTAATGATGTGCTTCCTCCATTGATTAATGATGATATTACTTGGTCAACTGGATGATTAGTTTTTTTCTGAAAGATATTTACTAAAGTGCTATAATTAGAACAGTTATTATAAAGCATTCCCCTCTCCAAAGTCTATGACACACTCTCCCACTGTTGTATGCAGAATCCAGGAGAAAATTTAGATACATGTAGTAAGCAGCTAATTTATACCCCTGCTAATCTTTTTTGCTGAAGTTTTAAAGATATCCCCTTATTTATGGTGTTATTTTAGGCTTCTTGTAGAACATTTATGGTGTTATTTAGGCTTCTTGTAGAACATTGAATCTGACTTCTTGTTACATTCAGTCTTTCCTCAGCTCTGTAAACAGACAGGGCCACCAGCTTTTGCTTTCCCAGAGACACCGCTAGCATGCTGATGAAAGAAAGTACAGATTTTCAAAAGTTCCTGAGTATCCTCAGGCCAAGAGTAGGTGAAGACCAAGAGTGAGGTCGAAGGCAAGATATTTTCTCCTTATTCCCCACTCTACCAAGACACCAAGGGACTCTTTCTCAGGGGCTTGGTTGGACAGTCTGCAACCTAAACTACCAGAATGTTGAATCCTCTAATCATAAACTAACTTGCCAGTTTGATACAAGACCTGCAGGGTATGCCCAAGTACCTCAGCCAATCCAAACATACTTCCTGTGTACCTACTTAAAATTCCCAGGTTAGTCATACCTAGTTTATATCTCTAATCTGTAAATTCACTGGGGATATATTTTTATCTGAAAAAGGTATTAGACCAAAGTGGATAGTATGATTGATAAATTGGCACAATTATCTCCCAACTTTACATGTAGTTGATCAAATTTGTTATTTGTCATCATTGCTACAAATCCTTGTTAGGCCCTATATTTTTTAAAACAGACTCAACTCTTATTCTCTCAATTTATTGTCTCTTTCAGTAATGTGCTGTGCTTTCAGTTACAGGATTATCTATACAAATCTACGATTTTATTGTTCTTATGATGAAGTCTAGTGGGAAAGCAAAATTCATATAATAGAAGTTTGTTTATTTGAAAAAAAAACTTTGAGGTCAAATCTCTTTTGAGAAAGAAATTCCTAAACTCTTTCTTGAACTTTGATCTCTCTTCCTTTTGAATTTGCCTTCTATATGAGTACCATTTTGTTTGAGATCTTATCATATGCCTTTGGATATGACTTAGCTATAAAATTCTGCTACAGAAACCCTGGATTTTTTCCAGGTAGATGTTGACAAGAATTGTTTAATGTTAGTTGGGATTTATAAGCATCTGGTTCATGGTCAGTGGGGAGTATTATTCAAGAAGTTTCTGTTTTCCTCAGTATGATTGATATTTCGTGCCATTCTGTGAGGCCTGGGATCTAAGCATAAAGATTAGGAGCCTTTTCCTTTGTCTTTGTTTCTGATTTAAATCCAAGATTTACATGCTATTAATCTGTTGTTGGAATTATTTGTTTTTTCATGAAGACAAAAATAATGAAAAGAGAGGAGAAAATTGGCCTGGAGAGTTTTAAACCCAGAGTCATTTTTGGCAGTGGGAAAAGTGAAAGATAATTAAGGTGTCAGTTACACGTACATCTATGAAATGTTTTTGGCTGAGTTGCCTAAATACTTATTTACCCATATGTCTAGATTTCTGGATGAGAATAACAGAGTTCTGATTTTCAGGTTAGAATTGCTCTTTTTCTGAGAGAAGAACGATGTGTTTTATATGACAGAGTAATCCTTGTAAGTCTGTTTCCTTTATTTAAAAAAAAAATCATGTGGAAGAATAACCTATATAAATAAAAATTGAAACATGCTTCAAAGACATACTCTTAAGCAATTGGCCACTGCACTAAAATGTCCCAGGGTTTCTCTTTTACTGATGCTTCTGTTTCAAATTAAGCCAATCCATCTTCATATTTCCTCTTCTACACTACTCTAATTGTGCTGGCTGTTCGCCCCACTTAGGCCTAGGCAGTAATCACTTGGCGTTGTGGATATTCTGCCTTTCTAATTTGACTGACAGAATAAATCCCGTTTTTAAAATTGCTGTCATGTGGTTTTTATCAGTAAATAACACCCATTTTGCTGGGGCATGTGTACATCGAGATAGACAGCTCTGTCTTTTTAATGTTCTTGCTCTTTTGCCGAAGAGTGACTAAAAACAGTCACCGCTTCATCTGCAGGAGTTGTGAAGGCCCTTCACATTGAGAACCATTCATTTTGAAATCCAACCCAGTTCTGCTTCCCCTTCTGTTCTTCCCCTTCTACAAGATAGTAAGGCACAGGTGGTGTAAGTGAACAGGTCTCCTAGAACATAAGCTAACATGGCCCACACATTGTCATTTTCTACAAAAATGTCTCTAGCTTTAATTTTGTTAGCTAAAACGAAATGCTCAAATGTAGGCAGTGCAGATGACTCTTTGTTGCTACTGTGGGTGATTTGCCTGTTGTATGCCAGTGGATTTGATTGAATGGCCTATGATCATTCATATAAAATTCTTCTCCCATATATTAAAAATCTAATTCAGTCTAATTGCTTCAAGATGCAGTGACCAGACTTGGTCTCAAAGAAAATACATGTCAAGGCTCCTCTCTTTGATTCCTTGCAGAGATAGATGAATATGAATATGGAATGCTGTCTATAATGTCAGACTTTTTTGATATATTAGTTTGCTAAATGTTTTTACCGTCTTTTTAATTCTTCGTTATAAAGGTTTTCTGGGTTGGATAGGCAGGAAACATGGGTAAATGTAGTTAATTTTTTAAAAAGGAAGCTAGTAGTAAAAGTTTTTTAAAAGTAATAATAGTTAACATTTCAGTAGCACTTAACTATATGCCAGGTGCTTAACAAGTATTTTTTATTTAAACCTCATAAGAACAACCCTGGGAGATGGCTGCTATTTTTATCCCCTTTTTACAGGAAAGGAAATTGAGACAAACAGGGGTTAAATGACTTGCTAGAATCTTACACCTAGTAAGTGTTCGAGGTTAGATTTGAACTCAGGTCTTCCTGACTTCAGGTCTGTCACTCTATCCACTATGTGCCTCTATATTTAAGACTGTAAGAGTGAATTGAAGGGTCAGTCCTTTATTTTATTCAGGATTTTCTCAAGAGTGTTTGCTTCTTGGACTCTTGACTTCCTGTAATATGGCTTGCCTTTTATTAAGTGGTTTGTGAGAAACATAATTGTAAAATGTTGGATTGAAACTAGAGTTAACACAGATGAAGTAGGTTGGAACAAGAGGCAAGAGCTGAAGTTTTCAGATGTAGAATTCTCTCTCTCCTCTCACTTGTTAACATCCTGCCCAGCCTTTAAATGGTGCTTCCTTCTTGAAGTCCACCCATTCTACTTACCCAGGGGTGACTTCCTCCTTCATTTGAACAGTGTAACTCTTTGGTCTTTAACTATGACACTAATGTTTTACCTTGCATTGTAATGATTTGTATATTCATCTTCCCTGTTAATGCTAC